>JAAWXA010000023.1:10847709-10869364 GCA_038090715.1 Florisuga fusca
GGACAGAGGTTGGTGCAAAGCCCGGGTGCCAAAACGGTGTTTGTCTGGGTGCTGCGGGGTGAGATGGTGCGGGTGGGATTGGAGCGGGGTGGGGGTGGCACGTCAGAGAGAAAGGGGGTGTCGGTAACCGTGTGCGGCCGTGATTGCGTGACGTGACTGTGTGACCGATTGCGTGGGCGTGATGGTGAGCCCGGGGAGAGCGGGCGGGCATGTGACTGGCACTGTGCGACTGCGTGTGCCCCGGGGACGGGAGCCTGCTGGTCCCCTCCCTGAGACGAGCAACACGGTTTCCATTTTGTCTCTTTCTAGGGAATGTTTGTTCTGGGCCTGCCCTATGCCATCCTTCATGGTGGATACCTAGGACTCTTTTTAATAATTTTCGCTGCAGTGGTTTGCTGCTACACTGGGAAAATCCTTATTGCCTGTCTTTATGAAGAGAACGAGGATGGGGAGATAGTCAGGGTGAGAGACTCCTACGTGGACATAGCGAATGCGTGCTGCGCCCCCCGCTTCCCCACCCTGGGGGGCAGAATTGTGAACGTGGCTCAGATCATTGAACTGGTCATGACCTGCATTCTCTATGTGGTGGTCAGTGGGAACCTGATGTACAACAGTTTCCCCAACCTGCCCGTCTCCCAGAAGTCGTGGTCCATCATTGCCACGGCAGTGCTCCTGCCTTGTGCGTTCTTGAAGAACCTCAAGGCAGTCTCCAAATTCAGCTTGCTCTGCACACTAGCCCACTTTGTCATTAACATCTTGGTGATCGCCTACTGCCTCTCCAGGGCACGCGACTGGGCCTGGGACAAAGTCAAGTTTTACATTGATGTGAAGAAATTTCCCATCTCCATTGGCATCATTGTCTTCAGCTACACCTCCCAGATCTTTCTGCCTTCCTTGGAGGGGAATATGCAGAACCCCAAGGAGTTTCATTGCATGATGAATTGGACTCACATAGCAGCTTGCATCCTTAAGGGACTCTTTGCCTTGGTTGCCTATCTGACCTGGGCTGATGACACCAAGGAAGTCATTACAGACAACTTACCATCCACCATCAGGGCAGTAGTCAACATTTTCTTGGTGGCCAAAGCCTTGCTCTCATACCCCTTGCCATTTTTTGCAGCTGTGGAAGTCCTGGAGCGCTCCCTTTTCCAAGATGGAAACAGGGCGTTCTTCCCCAACTGCTACGGGGGAGACGGGCGGCTCAAATCCTGGGGACTCACCCTCAGATGTGCCCTGGTAGTTTTCACCCTACTCATGGCCATCTATGTCCCTCATTTTGCCCTCTTGATGGGTCTTACTGGGAGCCTGACAGGCGCAGGGCTCTGTTTCCTGCTCCCCAGTCTTTTCCACCTCAAACTCTTGTGGAGGAAGCTCTTGTGGCACCATGTCTTCTTTGATGTCGCCATTTTTGTTATAGGTGGTATCTGCAGCGTCTCGGGGTTCATCCATTCTTTAGAAGGCCTCATTGAGGCCTTCAGAACCAATGCTGAAGACTAAGGAGAGGCCAGAGCCAGTTGCAGTAAGAAAATCCCATCGAACGTCTGCATAGCCAAATAATTCTGCATCCCTTTAATGGAAAGAGTCATTATTTTCGTTACTTGCATCCAACAAATTCTATATCATAGAATCTGAGAATTAAAGGAAATAAGAAGAGATGAAAGTGTTCGTCCTGCTGTCTTTTTAAATCAACTAAGATTTAAATATATTTTTTTGGTTAGAGTTTTTTGAAGGAATTTATCTGGTGCCCCATCCTTCTCTCCTCACTCGTTGCCTGAAGCTTGGCCCCCTCCCCCCCTGCCCCCCAAGAATGACCTGTTGGGAAACAGTCGCAGTTTTCAATACTCCTCACAGATATGCAATTCAGTGTTTCAGGACCTGAAACACAGGTGCCGACCCCACCAGGTTGGGTTGCTGCTCTTGCAGACAGAAGCAAACCAGCCACGGGTGCTGGGAGCAGGGACCTTCGTTTTACACTGTGTGAGATGGGTGTAGCCAAGACCCAGATTGTACGACCAACCCAACACGTCCAAGCAACAGCTGATGACCAGCGATGCCAGTCACCTGCAATGTTTACACCGCAGTCACCTAGGTGTCAGGACTGCTTAATTCCTCCATCTGAATTCACCCCGAGGGATAGTGCAGTACAGTGATTCACCTCTGGCTGAAACCGCAGACCTGGAGTCCACGTCTTGGTGACTTTCGTTTTGGTTTTGTTTTGTTTTGACGAGCGTTATTCCTAAAAAAAAAAAAAAAAAAAAAAAAAAATCAAACACAAAAGACCACAGAATAATTATAAAAATAAATAGTATATTTATTGAGTGGATTTGACGTCGTTCAGGATACAGGAACACAACTACGACACAATTCATTACTGTGCAATCTACCAGATCCGTGGAGCTGTTTCCAATGTACGTGTGGTGTCATTGTGGTAAATAAGATGAAAAATGTATATCAGGAAAAACAAAAAAAGTCTATCTTTAACATATAATGTGGTACATAAATATATCGAACAATAAAGAGAAAACATAGCTGATGAAACTGGCTTGGTTCGTGGGGGTGGGGGGGAGCTCGGAGGAGCTGGGAGGGAGGGGGTTGTCACCGATGGTGGGATTAAGCTGTTTGCAAGAGGTAGGACTGTGTTTCGGGAACACGGGGGAGGGGGTTGTGCTGCTTTCAAGCCCTCTCCCGGCTTTGCTTCACCCAGTCGTGCTCAGCCCCCCGGGGGTGGACGGAGTTTGTAGATGTACCCCGAAATTTTTGTTCTTGCGAACGAGGGGGAAAAACAAAACAACACAACCAAAACCCGTTAAAACCAAACAAATTCAGCGAAGGGAAAAGGAAATAAACGAAATAACGGCTTGGAGATACCCCCTGGCTCCAACCAAATTTACTCTGCCCTGCCCACAGGTGCGGAGCACGGGGTCGGTCCCGTTCCGCACCGGTGACGGAAATTTCCTCGATTTACACCGATTTAAAAGCCCCACAATTAATTCGTTGCTTGCCCGCTACACAACGGGAATGAGAAGGGGGGCGGGGAAGGCGGGCGACCCACCCACCCACCGGTACCGCTCCCCCAGCCCCGACTCAGCGGGTGTCCCCGTGGGGATCCTCTGATTGTCCCCAGAATTGTTTCGGAGCCCTCTCAGGGGCTGGGGGTCTCCTTTATCCCCTCGAGCTGGAGAAGCTGCTCGCCGACAGCAGCTGCCCACCGACCGCAATGCGGTACCGGGTTCCATGGGGGTGGGAGGGGGTTGGCACAAGCTGGGGAAAAAGGGCTGCGGGCAGGAAGGGGGCGATGCTCCTTCCCTGAGAAAACGGCATTTCGGGTGTTTTCTCGGGCAGCTTCCGAAATGAAAAAACGCAGGGGAGAGGGAGGTGTGGTGCCCGGGGGCATCGTAGTGGGAGTCCCCTGGACGGCTCGCCTTTCTCTTCCTGCTGTGCTCCTTTTCTGGGGGTAAGCAGTGGTGACCCAAGATTGCCCACCCCTACGGCAGCCGAATTTCCACCCCATCACCTCCCACTCTTCCTCCAGGCCGGCTGTGGGGGTCCCCTGGTCTTTCGGTGGCAGCTCAGCGACCACCGATCCGGGGAGACCGTCCGGCCAGTGCAGCTGGGTGAGGAACTCCCCCTTTACGGGTGTCTGCTGCTTTTTCTTCTGCTCTGAGATCTCTTTTTTCCCTAGGGTCCTGAGAAGGGAGCAGCACAGGAGGGGATCCAGCGCATTTTCTCCCTGCCCTGTGTAGGGCTGAGATAACCCCCTCGGACCCTGGGAGTAAGTGGAGAGCTGAGGAGCCCCGGAAGGTTAACACACTCCTCCGCGCATTTTTGGTTTGCATCTGCTTTGTCCGTTGTGGTTTTAGGATCCTTGCTTGTCCTTGTTTCCTACGGGGACCGCAGGGGGATGCAGCCATGCCGCAGTGCCAGCCCCGTGCCGGCAGCTGCATCCCTGGATGCAGGGTGCTGACAGACTCACCTGTCCCATGGCTTGGTGGTTTGCAGGGGCCGAAGGTTCTCTGCTTCAAGGGTACACGATGACGAAAACCGTTTCACGGAGCTTTACCTTCGCAGAGGTTTTAAACAGATTTCAGCGTTTGGGTTTTTTTACCCCCTTGCCCCTTGTTAACAAAAACGGCTCCTGCTTGGCGTGCTCCTGGGGCTGTAAGATTATTTGTGCTGTTTTGTGACAGTGAGGGGACAGTCAGAGCAGCCGAGGGCTCCTTGCTGCCAGCCTTCGGGGCACGGAGCAGAGTGTGACCCCAAATCCCCACACCCTGCCTAGGCACAGCCCCCCCTACGCCCCCCCTTGCTGGGGAGCAGAGCCCCTGCCTGGCTGGAGGGATTCTGCCAGACATTTCTGCCTCCCCTGTGCCAACTGTGCGGGTCCCGGGGGTGACAGGGCAGCTCAGCGTCCGGCTGGCTGTGGTTTCCAGCTGTGGTAAAGCTGGAAGAACCTAAGACTGACCCGGAGAACCCCAACGGGCTTTGGCTGCCGTCAGTTCTGCTCCTGCTCCTCCCCCGGCGCTGGGGGCTGAGCTTGCCATGAGCTCGCAAAACGAGCCCGTTCCGCAAGCCGGAGAGAGCAGCCCAGGCTTTGTCCTCCAAACTTGCCCATGGCTGGAAGGAGTGTGGCTGTTGGTACGACCCTTGTGACTCCAAATCCAGGCAGTCCCCTTCAGCCTGCTGCTGCAGACATTTTGATGCCGTGCTGATGCTGATGAAAGAGTAAGTGAAGCCGGTGCTGTGGGAGATGTGCAGCGGAGTGAGCAAAATAAAACCCAAAATAGCAGCAGATTTAACTTGGACAAAACAGAAATATTCTGAAAAGCCAGCACGATGGCAAAGCCTGATCTCTGTTCCAAATGGCTTTTGTCTGCAGCTTCATTCCCTCTGGTCATGTGCTGCAGCAATCCTCTAAACCTTCTCGTTCTGAAAACCAGACAAACAAAGGCTCTCTCTGCACTAGCAGGGAATGGATTTATTTCTCTCTCTGTCTTTTTGGTTCCTCAAGTACAATGGGGACCTCTATTTGGGTTCATTCCCTGAGACACAAGGGTAACATCAAATCTCTGTTATCCTCATGCACCCTCATGGCTGTGTGACCCAACGGGAGGGTTGGTTGGAGCTGGAGCAAGGGAAGGGCTGAGTCTGCTCCTCTCTGTATGCTGCAGATGGTGCTCATTGAGGACAGGTATGGTGCTGCTTTCTCCCCCCCGTGCAGGACCAAAGACCCTGGCTGTGGTGGCAGTTTGCTGTCTTTGCCTCATGAACCTAGGATGTGTGTTTTGATGGTAGCACCAGTGTTGTCCATCAGCTGATTTCATGCCTTTTTACCATCTGTGTATTCAAATCCCACCTCAGTTCACCCTTTTGCTTCTGTAATGGCCTGCCCATCCAGCCACCCTTCTTTCTCCTCTCAGCTCTGGAATGTCAGAGGTGAGACAGGCACATCTTGATGGCAAGAAGTCAGTGCTGTGACAAGTGCTGGAGGAACTGTGCTGCCATTCGTGTTTCTGGTGGGTCCACTCCCACAGGAGGGGCAGGTGTCAAGGGCTTTTTAAGGGTGAAGAAAAACTTTCCAGGTAATCAGAAAATACATCTTGCATATGAAGTTTGTATTTTGGGTGAGAAGCAGGCTCCAGCAGTGACTCCTCCAGCATCCTCAACCATCAAACTTGTTTGGGCAGGGATGACTTCTGGTGCTGGGCACCTGCAGAGAGGAAGGAAGAGAAATGGGGAGGAAAGAATGGAGGCCATGAATGCAGAGCAGTAGATTTTAGCTCCCAGAGGAGTCCTCTGGGCTCAGCTCTGATGTTCCTGTGTGGCTCCATCCTCAATGGCTGCTCATATGCTTGTTCCTGAATACATGTGGCCCAGAGGAGAGTCACAAAGGAGACAGAAGTGAGGCTGTAGGACACCTACAAAGTTCAAGTATGTAAAAGCCCCTGGATCTCCCACCCTGGATGCAGTGCTGCTAAGGGATGAGGCAGCACCTTGCCCAGCTCCTTCCTTGCAACGGAGGAGATTGCACACCCAGGAGCTCTCACTGGTGTTTGGATGGTGACCAGTGCCTCATTACCTCTGCTGGGACCTGGCATGTGACCCACTAGAGTCTGGCACACAGAGCACTCTGTTCTGACCCTTTGCAGTTCCCTGCCGCCGAGCTACCCTCTAATCCCCCCCAAGGGGGGATTTTCCTCTCTCAACCCTGCTCCCAGTGCCTCAGTCCCCTCAGAGCTCAGTGGCAGGGTAATCATTTACTTCCTGCCACAAGCCACTCCTTCGGACTTTCCCTTCGACCTTCAGACCGAATTGCCAAAATAAAACCAGTGGGAGGGTGATCGGCACAGGCTCCGGAGTGTGGTACTGCCCCAGCCCGGGACCCCAGCTCCCCTCAGGTAACACCAATTTCCTTTCTCTGGGATGGTTGTGACTATTCCTTCTCTTAAAATGTTCCAGAACCTGTTTGGCTGGAGCAGAAGTTCTTCTGAACGACTTGGTCCTTGCTTCCAGGGACCCAGGTCTGGCTCAGGGACAGGAGCTGGAAGCAGAGGGGGTTTGATTTCCAGCAGTGAATTTGTTTCCCAGTTGTGGAGGAATCCAGAGAAGAAACGAGCAGGCTCCTTGCTCCCTCTGGAAATACTGCACTAGGTGAAAAGGTTTCTTGCATCAACTGTGCCTCCCCCAGGAAACTTCCATCACAAGGAGCTCCCATCACCTTGCTCGTGTCTGCAGCCCAGCACCAGCTCACCTGCCCTGGGGAGCAGCCAGAAGTGCTTCTGACCCTGAGGAATTTCAGGAGATGGCAGATCAGCAGATGTAGCTGGTGCCTGACCGTGTGTGTGTGTGTGTGTGTGTGTCCCTCCATGTCCCTGAGCCACCTGCACGGGGAGAGGAGGCTTGGGCTGTACTGCAGCCAGCACCAGAAATTTCAGGTCATTTTGGCTGTGGTCTCCTGGGCTGCATCACTGTGGCCAGGCTGGGCCTGGAAAAGCTTGGGGGTGGTGTGTTTGGCATCCCTCTGACACACAGCCCCTTGCCCCTGCCTGGCAGGACCAGGAGGATCAGAATCAGAGCAGGGGTGAGCTCAGCAGATGCCAGGGCAGAGCTCACAGCTCCTGGGAACACCTCGAGCAGCACTTGACCCACCTTGGACTGGGCTGCCCACTGCCCCCAGTATCTACAACTGCTGGAGACAATCTCCAGTTGCCTCCCAGGCTCTGCACATGGATAAAAAGTGGTGAAAACCTGCATCCCACCCAGCAGGGCTGGAGCCAGCAGCTCACGGGCATGGAGCGGGGCAGAGCGGAGGCATTCCCAGGGATGCTTTGCCCACAAGCTTTCCCAACAAACCCAGCACTGTGCCAGCAGTGAGGGGTCTGTTTTCAGGCTCTCTGAGCCGTCTCCAAGCTGCTAAACCCTGCTCAATCCAGCTGGGAAACTGCTGCTCTGCCCTTGTCCCTGCCAGGCTGGTCACACGCAGGGCTTGAGCTTGAGTCAGGCTGACTGTGCTGTGAGAGAGAAGAGGCACTCACCAAACAGTTGTTTCTTTTTAGAAAATGCTTTAAAACATAGGTTGTAATGTGTCCTGAAGTCCTGCTGGGGAGGAGAGGACAGTAAGCTGGAGAATTGCTCCTTCCCTGAGAACAAGGCATGGCAGCTGCATTGCTTACAGCCAGGCTGCTTCCAGCTTTGTGTTATTTATTCAGTAAGATAGTGCCTCTGCTTAAAAACTACTTGGAAAGAATAAAATCCCAGCTAACTAGTTTATTTGGAATAATAATGTCAGACATTTTCTCCTCCAAAGCTGTGAAGGCTTTACAAGCAACCTAATACTCTGCCATATTCATATTGGAAGAAACAGTCACAGAAAGTTGCAAGAGTTGCTCAAACCCACTTTAGCTGTCCTTCAGAATAAAAAACTGATTCTGAGCTGCCTCCTCTTGGCTCCTTTTACCAAAACATGGGAAACTTCCCAGCAGCCATGTGGGATTCCTTAGCAAAATCAAGGACAATGCCTTGGGCAGAGCCTTGGCTTTTAGAAGAGAAAAATACAGAGAGGGGGAAAAAAAACAACTTTTAAAGAATCCCACTGCTCACCAGAAGTCTCTTTGGTTTTAAGACTTTCCTCTCAACATGAAGAAGCAGGCTAAGACCTTATTATCCCTGTCCTATTCCTTACCCAACAGAGGTAGCTGAATAGCCAGACATTTTAGGTCACCTTTCTCTGCAGGTCAATGGCAACTGGCTTTCCAGAGAAATATTTGTTTTAATCTTATCTGGACCCTTCCCTGCAATTCTGATTGCTGAGGACTGTGTGGTTCCTTGGCAGGGATACTTTTATGGTTATGGCTAGTTAGGGAGATTAAGAGAGTACACATTTCCCTGTAAAACAGCATATACAGGGCAGATAAAATGTTATATACTCCTCTGCTTGCAGTGGCAACAGGCTGGATTGTCCACTTGATGTGGTTCAGACTGGAGAAGCCACAAATGTGACTTCCCCAAGGGGAGCAGCACTAGCCAGGGGTGGACCAGGATCAGCCACTGCAGCTCGAGGAGCCCTTGACCCTAAACAGGGCTCAGGGAAGTGAAGGCAAAAAGTGGGGCAAAAAGAAAATGTTCTTTCCTCCCTTGGGGGCAAAATGAAAATGTTTCCAAGCACAGGCAATGTCTAAAGGCTCTGAACTATGCCAGTACAGCTGGAAAATCATCTTTCTGCAGCCAGGGCTTGTTCCCACTCTGGGTGATTCTCCCACCAGGGTCTGGCCAAGCCCTGCCCATCCAGGAGACCTGCACTGAAGGGTCATCATCCCTGGACCCAGGTCCAGCCAGAAGTTTTCCTGGCAGAGATGTGCTCTGGAGGGGAGGGAGCCACCATCCCCACACAGAAGAGCATCCCCAGCAATGTTGGCAAAACTCAACACCCAGCCCAGGAGGTCTCCAGCTTTCCTAGATTTGTTGAGTTGTGTTTAGGAGCCTGTGGGTGCTGGGCAGGGGAACAGACCAAACCCAGTCCTGGTGACAGCAGTGTATGGCCATGTCTGCAGCACCTGTAGGGATGTGTGCCTGCAGACCCATGCCAGCCCTCCCACCTTTGGCAGCCCCTTCAGCGTGGTACTGATGTGCCCCAGCATGGGCAAAAGCTGCTGCTGGATGTGGCTGAGGATGCAGGCTTGCCCTGCTCCTGTCCTGCTCCTGTCCTGCTCCTGTCCTGCTCCTGTCCCTCCATTGCAGGGACAACTGTTTGCCAGAGACACCTCTCCAGGGAGATTCATGGTGCTCTCCAGGGCAAAGCCTTCTGCAGCTGCCCCAGGCATTTGGTGGCATCTGATGTTGAATCCCCAGGTGAGGATCTCTGCTGGGGATTAACTGGTGGTTTGTGTATCCCTGTGCTTCCAGAAAATATCTCCTCCCGTGCCAGAGAGCCATTGGTCCCAGGGCAGTCACCCCAGGCACAGGGAGACAAAATGAATCTCAGCACCTCAAACGCATTGAGCATCAAAATCCTCTCCCGAGAGAAGAAATCTGCATTTAGATATTTAGAAAATTTAGAAGAAATCTGAACATAGGCTGAATTTCTTCCGCTGGGCAGAAGTCCAACAGCCACCCAGCACCACCCAGCTCTCTTCCAGTGCTCTCCTCTTGTCAGTCCCAAAGCACTGGCCAGAGGAATGCAGAGAGGGACACGGGAATGGTGACAGAGCCCTCGGTGACCCAGCACCCCAATCCCCACCAAACTAAGCTTGGGTGGGTGCTGGCTGGGTGAGGGTCAGGGAGCTGCCCCATGTCCCAGTACTGCACCCCAGGGCTTGTTTCCCTGACTCTTGTGTCCTTCCCCTCTGCAGCTGGGGACACATCCACGTGCTCTGCATCCCGAGGACACCCAGAGACAACTGCTGGACAGCTGGAGGAGAGGAGATTATTTTGCCTGGCTTTATGTACCTGGCCTGGATGGAGCCTTCCTCCACTCCTCTGGGGAAGACAAAGGGTAATGCTCCTGGCTGCTACGGTGTCACTAACCCCTGGGGACAGAGAGGGCATGGAGGAGGCCGTGGTCCTTAAGGACATGGTTTAGTAGTTAGCTTATGGTGTCGGTCAGGTTGGACTGGATGATCTTGGAGGTCTCTTCCAACCTAAAACATCCTGAGGCTTCCCTGTGGAGGTCTGCTGCCAGCATGGGGTTGTGGAGCCCTTCCCAGCAGGTGCTGCATGGAACCCAGCTGCCAGGGGACCTGCAGGAGGGAAGGCAGAGGAGGTGCTTGTGTGCAAGGATGTTGAATGAGCAGAAGAAGTTCAGGCATTGACCTGAGAGAGACCAATATTCCAAGCAACACGTTGTTTCTCTTGTTACATGTGGCAATGAGCACAGGAGATGTTTCAGATGTTTTCATCCTGTAGCCACAGTGTGGGGGAAAGAGATTTTATAGGTAATGACAATAGTAGAGAGAAGTGCTTGCTTTATTTTTAATGAAGAGAGAGAAGAGACACCAGCCCTCCTCTAATGTCTCCTTTTGCTCCCAGCTTAGTCTCCGTTTCCCTCATATCACCTCCCACACCAGGTTTTCTCCTCCACACGTGTTTATGTTTGCATTTGCTCCTGCTGCAGAGCCCTGGTCTGCCTACCCCAGGCTGCAGTCTGCCAGGGGTGGTGGAGGACCCTGGAAGGAGCAGCTTCTTCTGGATTTGACCTGAACCAAATGGCATTTTTGACCTTCTTCCAAACTACAGGACAGCAGACAAATTTCCAGCTTACTAACATGTAGAAAATCATTCTGAACACCTGAGATGCCAGCCAGGATGTCATTTGCTCCTTCTTACCACCTGCACCCCTCCCTCCTCATCCAGAATTACCACCCCACCTCAATTCTCCCTCCTTGGTTATAGCTAGCAGGTGTCTCTTTATTTTTTGCAGCTGATCAGCTTTTCCTGCTCTCTTTAAAGGGCAGCCAGCAGCAGTTGCTTGTTCCTGAGAGGTGGGGGTGTTTGTGGGCTACATGAGCTGCTGGAGGAAACAGAACTCTTTCCCTGGGAGTTTTAGGGAAAAGCCTTGGGATTCTGCTCTGCCAGGGCAGCCCATGGCAGGGTGGGCTGGTGCAAGGATGGGGAGCCAGGGGTGTCTGTGTTCCCCAGCTGTGGATTGCTTCCCATGCTTCAGGACAGAACCTCTGCTGACAGATGTGCTCCCAGGTCTGTGTTTGATGCTTTGTTCTCAGTTTTTATGGGATTTTTTTTTTTTCCAAAAGCTTTAGCCATCTTTAGCTGTTTGGTTGGTTGGTTTTGCCAGCTTGGCATGTGGTTTTTCTCTGAAGTAGAACGGGTTGTTTGCCTTGGGGCTGCAGCTTGCCCAGAGTCAGGGTTGCTTGGCTGAGTTTCCTGCTCTGGTTTGCAGTGTCCCTGGGGAAAGGAGTCTTAAGAGAAAACTGGACAAGCCAGGAGCTCTGCAGAGGACAGCTACAAAAGCTTCCCCAAGTGCAAAAGTCCCTTGAACTCTTTCCTAGCCTCCTCATGGACTTGCTGGGTGTTGTAGTGTCTTAGTGGAAATGGAAGTGGAGCTCAGTGCTGGTCTGTAGCTATCTCTTAGATCTGTAGCAGGGATGAGCTTGGGCTGCCTTTTTTTTTTTCTTTTTTTTTTTTTCTTCCAGTAAAAGCATCTGTTTGCCGGAATCCTCCTTCCCACCTCTCCCTGTGCTCCTTCTCCGAGCTGAAACTGGGGCATCCCCCCACGATGCTGCAGGCAGCCCCTCTGCTGGATGAGAGCTGGGGTTTGTCTCGGCTGCTCTTCTCCCAACCCTACCCCTCCGGTGGTTGTGCTGCTTCCAAAACATCACCTCTCCTCCCGAGCTGGCCACTGGCCTTTCCCAGGAGCACGGAGAGGACGAGGCACTTGCTCGGAGGGGTTTGCAATCTAGGTTAGGTAGGAAACTGCTGCTGAGAGCAGTGACATCAGGGGAGAGGGTGGGTGGGAGGCAGGCAGGCTGCCGATGACGATTCCGTGAGGTTTCCTCTCCGTACGCGCTGCCTTTCCTGCTGTGTTGGTACCAAATATCCCTGGGCCAGCGTGGGAATGTGGGTCAGTGCTGGTGGAAGTGTTGAAGGAAGAGGGAACTGCTTGTGCTGTGCCGGGAAGAAACCGTATGTTACTCAGGGGATGTGTGTGGTGGTATGTGTGGGGTTTAGCTGCAGGAACTGCTCCAACTTGTAAGCAGCAGCAGCTTTGGGGTGTGGGGAGGAGGTGCCTGGGGGATGCCTCTGCCCCGAGGGTTGAGGATGGAGGTGTGGGGTGCAGTGGTTTGTGTTCCTGACATTGTCTGAGCAGCACACTCCAGGAAACTCTTTGACTTGCTTGCTGATGCTCTCTGGCCATGCCTGGAGCATCCCTGCTGCCCCAGCAGGCAGAGGGAGGGATGCAGCCAGGCATGGATCACCGAGGACTCCAGTGTATTTTCGTGACCTATTTCTGATTCTGTTGTTCAGCGTGTGCATGCTCAGGAAATCTGTGTGTTTTCAGGGGGGTAAGATTTGTTAGTGATAAGGAAAAGCCTGTCCAGGAGATTGAAAGCAGAGAGTAGCCTGGCTTTGAAGGTGAACTTGGGCTGGGAAAGGTGGCTCTGAGCCAGGTATGGGAGGGGGATAGACTTATCCTAAAAATGTGCATGGCACTTCAGTGCAAAAAGGGAGACTCTTGCCTCCCAGCAAGTGCATTTAATGAAACAGCTTTGTTGGAAAATTCTGCTATAGGTCAGCAGGGACTTCTTGAGTAGCTTCACTTCCAGCAGAGACATAGTGGAGCAGAATTGGGCTGGTAGAGAGAAGCATGAAGGGGCTGCCAGGCTGTGGTCGTGGAAGAGCTGTGCAGCCTTTGCTCAGCAGCCATGCTCCTGCCCAGCTGCAGCTTGTGGGACCTTGCTAAAGCAGCCTTGTCCAAGCCTCTTGGAGAGCCAGCAACTTGTCCTGCGTGGTGCTCTGCCAGCAAGTACCTCCAAGCCAGGTGGATGCATTTTTGGCTTGCCCCACTCCTTATTTCCACCCCCAAGACTGGGATCAGAATGGTGTTGGTAGCAGGAAGCTGACCCTGGGGCCAAACCCAAGCTTGTGGGGGTTCAGATGTGAGAGGAAGAGGCTGCATCACCTGATGGGGCTGCACATGTGGACTGGGAGTGGTGTGTGAAACTTCATGGGCTTGGTTGGGTTCTGTCTGTGTGTTCTGGCCATCCCCTGTGCCCAGATCCTCCCTGGTGCTGAGCCTTGAGCGAGTGATGCCTGCTCCAAGACAGCAGGCTGATGTCCCTCTGCTGGGACCATGCTGTCTGTCCAGCCTGTGGGACAGACACAGCCCTGAGACAGGCACTGAGTGACTTTCAGTAGACTTCAGTGAGCCACAGAGAGCCAGGCTGTTGGGGAAACAAGGACTATGTCCAGTGGGAGGAGGTGGGGATTGATCCATCTGGGTGCTGTATGCTGTCCTTGCTGGTGGGTGCCTGCTGGGACAAACTCTTCTGTCTGCTGCAAGGCAAAGAATTTGAGCAGGTCAGTGTCTCAGAGCAGCCTGATGTTGTCAGCTCACTCACTGAATGGTTTGACTTTCTTTAAATTCCTTTCTCCTCCCCTGTCCATTCAGAAACCCAGAAATCACAGCCTGGTTATTGGCTCCTCAGCACATCACAGAATTCCAGGTTGGAAGGGACCTCAGGGATCGTCTTGGCCCAACCTTTCTAAGTAGGAACATGGTTTAGAAGACATGGCCCAGCACCTTGTCAAGCTGAGTCTTAGAAGTGTCCAGTGTTGGGGAATCCACTGCTTCCCTGGGGAGATGATTCCAAGGCATGATTGTTCTCATAGTGAAAAATTATCTTCTCGTGTCCAGTTGGGATCTCCCCAGGGGTAATTTGCACCCATTACTCCTTGTCCTTTCCGTGTCACTCCTATACCTGGAGGTCTCCATTCTCTTGCTAGCCACCCAAGCTACCAATCTACACCCAGAACTGCTGCAGTGCCTGGTTTGGGTGCTCTCTGGAGCATGGATGTCCTGCAGCCTGCCAGATCCCAAGAGCTGTGTGGGAAGGGCTCTGCAGATGGGCTGGTGTTTACTTCAAAGTGTGTTGCTGTCCTGCAGACCCCTTGCTCAGGGAGATGGGGTCAGGCTGTTGGTGTTGCCAAGTCCTTGGGCTGTAGAAGAGCTCTTCCAGGATGCCAACATGTTTACAAAGGGGCTGTGGTTTTTGGGGGGAGAAATAAACGTTTCTGTGAATGTCTTAATTCTTTCTCTTTCCCTTCAGTAGCAAAACCAGGGCTGAGCCAGGGAGTAAAAAGGAGTCTTGGAATGTTTTTGTTATCTACAGCAAAATGAGAGACTCCTCCATAGAGGTTGCACTTCTCAGGCTTTTCCCTACCTCAGGCAGGTCTGGGAGGAGCAGGCTCAGGGCTTTGCCTCTCTGCAAGGGGAGAGGTGATGAGAGGTGATGGGGATGATGGGTGGTGGTACTGCCTGCAGGGATGCTCCCTGGTGGGAATCCCAGCCTCTGGCACTGGCTGCATGTCCCTGGGCAAGTTGCTTGTGTGTGTGCTGGCTTTACCTCCTGCAGAGCCCTGAAAGGTTTCATTCATGTCCTTAATTAAGTGCTGAATGAAAGGGGCAGGGGATGTGCCAAGGGTGTGACGTGTCCCAGCATAACCTTGTCCTTGTGAGCACTCTCCTTGTCCCTCCTGGGGACCCAGGGGTGGCTCAGGGAGGCTCAATGGTGGTGATTTAACCCCTGTTCCATACACACACACCCCCCTGTTGTGGGTCAGGGTGCTCATCCCTGTCCTGTGAGCTATTGAGGGCTCCTGGCTGGGGTGGGAGGGGAGCTGTCCTGGTTCCTATAATTTCCCAGTTATTTTGGTATGTGGGTGGAAGGGGGAGGAGGGTGGCTGTGGAGGGAAGAGCAAGGTCAGAAGAAGAACAAACGTGCCTCTGTGCACTTGTGATGGTGCCACCAGCTGATCGGTGGCTTCCTTACTCCAACTTTCCTTCCCAGAACTCATCAAGCACGGCCGGGAGAGGATAGGACAGACCATCAAGGCCTCCGGTTCCAGGCTCTGCTCCTAGTGAGTACAAAAACCTCCCAGTGGGATGAGAGCCCTTTAAAAGCTCAGCCTGACAAACCCCTGTGCTGGCTGAGCCGTGGATGGAGCTGGCTGGCACCGGCCAGCTGTGGGCAGGCCCTGGGGACAGCCACCAGCATCTCCTGGCAGGGGCAGCACAGAGAAGGGGGGCTCTGGGATGGCCACGGGTCTGCACCTGGTGATGTGTGGGGGTGGAGAGGGGGAGCACCCACAGGTGAGAGCTGGGGGAGGCTGGAGGGGGTCTTTGCACCCCCTTTTGGAAAAGGTTGGGGAGGTGGGAGCCCTCAGAGCTTCTCTGGGGTGTAAGAGTTTGGTGGGGCTGAGGGGGAATGGGCAAAGGTTTGTTGGGCAGGGGAGAAGGGTATAGAGTTTTTTGTTTTTTGGTTTTTTTTAACTTCTTTCACCTCTTTAATACTGGCTTTTGCATGGAGGAACCATTAAAACCACAGGCAGAAATCCCTGGGGTTCCTCCATCCCTTGACAGTGAGCAGGGGGGGCTCAGGACCAACAAATGTTATTCAAGTCCAAGTTCTCCATTCCCAGCAGCAGTTGTCCCCCCCTGCTTTAATGCCCCATGGCCAGCCCCTCCTCCCTGCAATATCAACAGCTCCAAACTGTCCTGGTCTGTCCCAGCCTGGGGGAACAGCTTCCAGCTACTGCCAGCCTGGATGACATGTGGTGGTTGGACCCAGCTGGACTGTCCTGGTTTCCCTGTGGGGACACTCCTTGGGTTGCAGGGATGGGTGCTGCAGCATCCCTGTGTTGTGGGGAGGGGGCTGGCCATGGGCAGGAGGGCTGCAGCCTTGTTTGGCCCCTGATGCTGTGCTGATGCTGGGGCTGTGCTGGGCTCCACGTGGCAGGACCCTCACCAGTTACTGCCACTGCAAATGAAGGGCTAAGTGTGGCTTTTGATGTGCTAGCTTAAATCACTGGTCCTCCCAGGAGCCTTCCCCCTGGATCTCCTGCCAGCATGCCCCCAGTGTCCCTGTCTCTCCCAGTGTTATTCCCACCCCTTGGGAGTAGCAGTGCTACCAAGGGGGCAGCTGGAGAGCTCAGCTGAAGCCTCCTGTGATGGAGGGGACCATGTCCCAGGGGCTGTGCTGGTCCTTGGCAGGTTTATGTTGTGAAGGTGTTTCCCCTGGATTGTGTTTTCAACACTGGGTTCTTCTCTTCCCCAGTGCTGAACGAGTTGCTTTTTTAATGGATCGCTCCCGAAGCCCGGACAAAACCACCCAGGTGAGATCATGGCTCTGAGACACCAAGCCCTCACCTCTGGGATGGAGAGGGGTGGGATCTGTAGGAGAAAGGCAAGGAGGAGAGCCTGTCTTAGCCCCATGGGAGACTTACTGCTGCCTTATCCCTGTGAGTGATTCTGGGTGGAGAGGAAGAACAGAGAGGCCCCATGTGGCCCTTTTGGACAAGGGGTAATGCTCCCAGAGCCTGCAGTGGAGAAGATTCCAAGGGAGCAGGAATGGGAGGAAGACTGTGTCTCTATGTATGTCCCCACTTGTCACTGGGAAGAGGGCTGAGCACCTCTGTGGTGCTGGGTGTGTGTAAAGCCCCTTCCCAAGCTCCAGACTTGGCAGCTTTGGGGGTTGATGGTTGTGTGCAGGGAGCTGGAGGGTTTGGGGGCACGGGGGGGATGTTGATGTCCTTTTGCAGGAATGCTCCTGTCTCAGGGCTGTGCACAGGGCTCCTTGCCTAGCAGAGGCAGTGGTGAGTGAGTGCCTTGTTGGCTCAGTGCTGCTGTGGGCACCTGTGCCACGCAGTGCCTTTCTTCTGGGGCAGCACAGCAGGTCTTGGAAGCCTCAAGTCTGGAGCCCAGCAGCCCCTTGGTGCTCTTTGTGTGAGTACAGGATGAGATTCTAGCTTAGTACAGCCTCTAGTTTCACCATTGCTCCCGTTTCCCTTTCCTCATCATGTAGTTTACCAAGGCACTCGCTGTGGTTTTGCTGATGGGTGTTGCTCAAAGGGATCTGTGTTGGGGAAGAGAAAGCACAACCTGGAGTGAGGTTCTTGGGACTAATCTTACTCTTGTCCTCCCTAGCCTCCAACACCAACAGACAACATCAACCTTGGACCTTCTGCTAACCCAAAGTAAGCTCCCTGCACAAGCCAGGTAGGGTGTGGAGCTTGTAGTGAGGAGATCTGAGGTGGGGAGTGCAGTTGGTTCCATCTTTCACATGGGTGGTGCCTGCAAAAGTCCAAACAATTGCATTACTTGGCTTTTAGTACCCTGTGTACCAGCTGCTAAGACACACTGGGGCTGGCCCCTGTGCCCATAATCATCCCCTGCTGCCCATGGCTTCACCCCTTGTCCCACTTCTCTTGGGAGATGGCAAGGGAAGATCTTCCTTGTCAAAGCTGGCTCCCTATCTTCTCTGTAGCAATGGGGATAATTTCCCCCCTGCCCAGGTAAAGGTGTCACTCAGTCCCCACTCATGCTTTCCCCTCCTGCCTTGTTCAGCAGGTGTGTTGCTGAGGGATTTTTCATCCTCTGCTGGGTGCCCCCACCCAGGGTGTGAATCCCCTGCTTGCTGGGAGCGAGGGTCACCCATCCAGTGCCCTTTAATCCCTTTCACAAGCACTCGTGTTCCCAAGAAGGAACTCCATGTTGCTGGTAGGGTTGCTGTTGTTTGTTTCACTCCCAGAAACATTAACCTGTTTCAATCTTGCCCAACAGTGCCAAGCCAACAGACTTTGACTTCCTGAAGGTTATTGGCAAAGGAAGCTTTGGAAAAGTAAGTGGATTTGTACAGGGGGGCTGTAGCTCTTTAGAGGCAGCTTGGAAAGAGATTTCCTTATTCAAGGAGTTTCTGGCTGTGTCCTTGGCTTGTACCTTTTCACAGGGACTTGGCCAGAGTGGGACTGAAACCAGATGAGAACTGAGACAGGGTTTTATCAAAGAATTGTCAGGGTTGGAAGGGACCTTTAAGATCATCCAGTTCCATCCTCCTGCCATGGGCAGGGACACCTCCCACCAGATCAGGTTGCTCAGAGCTCTGTCCAGCCTGGCCTTAAAAACTTCCAGGGATGAATGGGCCTTCCACCACCTCTCTGGGCAACCTGTGCCAGTGTCTCACCACCCTCATGGTGAAGAACTTCTTCCTAACATCTAATCTAAATCTCCCCTCCTCTAGTTTGAATCCATTCCCCTATGTCCTGTCACTACCTGATATCCTAAAGAGTCCATCCCCAGCTTTCTTGTAGCCCCCTTCAGATACTGGAAGGCCACAATAAGGTCTCCTTGGAGCCTTCTCATCTCCAGACTGAATAATCCCAACCCTCTGTCTTCATAAAACTTCTGTTTTATAGTCCAGTTTTACTTTGAGCTGTGCTGCAGGCTCTCCAAGGACAGAAGTGTGAGGTGCTTCGTACTCAGGGTAGTGATGGTGAGGGACAGTAACTTGATTTAAAATAAGCTTCAGACTTGTCCAGCTGGCAAAGGATCTCTAGAGGATTCTCTACCATGAGGACTGATTTTAAATGAGACTATATCCATGTCTTCCAAAACTCCTACCTATTGGGTATGAAAGAGATGGATGTGGAGACCTCTTGTGCCTTTTTCTGGGAATGAGAAAGTGGTGGAAAGTCAGTGGGTGGAGCCTGATCTTCAAAACTTTGTACCTGAGCCTCTGAAGCTGTAGTCTGTGTGTATAATCACTCACAAGAGCGTTGGGTTATCATGAGGAAACACAAACCCAGTGGCAGGAGGTGAGACTGGAACCTGTGACCAGGGCTCTCTGTTCCAGGTTCTCCTGGCCAAACGCAAATGTGATGGCACTTTTTACGCTGTGAAAGTCTTGCACAAGAAAACCATCCTCAAGAAAAAAGAGGTATGTCTGCTCTCCATGGCTGTTTCTGCAAATAGTGGGCAGTGTATCTGCAGTCCTGGTAAGGCAACTGAGGTGTCTTGTGGCTCAGTGAGCATTCGTGTGGCCAAGTCGTGTGTTAAACCTGGAGTTTCTGGTGCCTGGGGTAAATGGAGAAGAACTGAGATGAATCAGGTTAGAGAGAGTGGATCCCTTTCTGGGGCTGGGGATGATACCCTAGGCCTCCCAGCTCTTGTTTTCAAAACAGCAATGAGCATCAGACTGGACTGGACCCTTGCCTGAAGCTCTAAAGCCTTGTCTGCTTTTTGACAGCAAAACCACATCATGGCAGAGCGCAACGTGCTCCTGAAAAATGTCAAACACCCCTTTCTTGTGGGACTCCATTACTCCTTCCAGACCTCTGAGAAGCTTTACTTTGTGCTTGACTACGTAAATGGGGGAGAGGTGAGTGCACATACAGGCTTTATTTTAATCCTCTGTGTCTTTTTCTGTGCTAGCTGGAACTGGCTGGGAGGTGAACATGGGTGTTTTGTCCCAGTCTAACTCATGCTGTACATAGCACTCCTCATTGCCATGCTACAGCTAGAATTGGTCTGTGGGTTGTAGCAAGCCAGAAAGCATAAGAAGATGAGTAGATGGCCAGTTGTGGGACAATGAACTAAATGAGGTGGTGATATAAAAGGAGGAAAAATGAAGCAATTTCTGGAAAGGTGTTTAGATTGCTTAAAGTCACTTGGCTTGAGCTTATTTGGTGCTGATCGTGTGCCACTTGCAGCAAATGGATTTTCATTCAAGTAGCTGGCTTTCAGGTTTGTTGCAGGTAACCTTTGGTTATTCAGAGAAGAAATGATCAGCTTTATGATCCATTTGCAGCTCTTCTTCCACTTGCAAAGGGAGCGTTGCTTCCGTGAGCCCCGGGCCCGGTTCTATGCTGCAGAAGTTGCCAGTGCCATTGGGTACCTGCACTCCTTAAACATCATCTACAGGTAAGGCAAGTGGAGAGAGCAAGGGCACCAGCTCTGCCCTGCCAGGCTGTGTGAAGGGCTGGAGAGGGAAAGGACTTCTCCTGGGGCCATGCCAAGTGGAGGGCTGGAGTAGCTCTGCCAGGCAAGGCAGTGCACTGCTAGTCTGCTAGTGGAAAGGAGAATGGGTGAAAAAAATGTAAAAGCTGGCACAAGAAGGGAGAAAGTGCCTCTTGGTCCTGATTTATGTGTGGATGTGCTGGGAAATGCAGGCAAACATCTGATCCTGGATGAGCACAGTCTTTATCTGCTCGTATACATGAGGTGCTGATACCCAACAGTGATGGGAACCTGCACTTGGGAAGGTCTTGGTGAACTGGGTTGGGAAATCTTGTTAGTTCCTGTTCTTAGTGGATGCTCCTTCAGATCAAGCTTTTTCTAAATATTTGGCCAAATCTGCTCAAACAGCATTTTTTGTCTTACAGGGATTTAAAACCTGAGAACATCCTCCTGGATTGCCAGGTATATTCACAGCTGCTGCTGTCTGTCTTCTGCATTTAAAAGCACCAGGACTGTAAACAGAGGGTTATGGTTCTGCAAGCTGGTCTGTACCCCCTGTCCTGCATGGATTCTGTGTGTTTGCACTGCTGCATTTCTGTGCAGGCCCTGTAAGAGGGAATGAGCCAGCCCTCTGCAGAACTGCACACTTGGGACCCTCTCAGCTTCGTTCCCAAAAGCTGGGAGCTGACTTGTGGACAGGGATCAGGGGTGGTAAGAGCAAGTTGCTGCTGCTACTTGGGTGGTGACTTCTATATAAATTTGCTTTGGGGTAAATTGGAGGCAACACACAGCAGTGCTGGGTCTCTTCATAGTTATGCTGTTGTAGACAACTTAAAAAAAAAAATCTAGATACTACTTTCTATGTAGACTTCTGTACTTGAGGATGTACTTGAGACAGAGTGGAAGCAGATGAGCTGTGGGGAACTAAAACACATGAGATGCAACGTTGAAGGTTGATGCTTTGAAATCCTGTCTCCTCTCTACAAAGAGTGGGACAAGCTGAAGTTTCTCCCTCCTTTTAGGGACACGTAGTACTGACAGATTTTGGACTCTGCAAAGAAGGAATGGAGCAGGAGGAGACAACTTCTACTTTTTGTGGCACTCCTGAGGTACAGCATGTGCTGGGGTTTCACTGCAACCTGGGCTGTGAAAACCTGCAGAGATTTAATGTTCTGGGTCTGACTTGTGTGGCTGCTCAGCATCTCAAATTAGGGGCTCTGACTCAGACCTCTGGGGCTCTTTGGGGTTGTCAGCTTGAAGCTGGAGTCCAGATAAGGCAGAAACAGAGCTGTTCCCTCTAGCAGCTGACTGGTACTCTCAATTTGCTGCACTAGCAGGGACAGGGATCCTTATACTTGGTCTTGTGGAACTGGGGCTGCTCCAGGTGGCTCTGGAGACAACCTTGACACTGGACCCCATGAGCAAGGCTGTTTGCAGGCTGTTTGCCTGCTCTGATGCCCTGGAGCTGCAGAACCAGGAGCCTGCTGGTGCTGAACATGCCCAGGATCTTGCTGTGCTCTGCTGCATCACCTTGGTACTCAGGGGCTGCAGGCATCCTGTGCAGAGGAGAGGACCAGGCTCTCCTCAGGAATGGGAACACTCCCCAGAGGGGAGGAAATGCCAGTTCTTTGTTGCACCTCAAATAGGTTTTAGCAAAGCCTATCCCCAGTTTGGCTTTTGGAGCCTTTTTTTTTT
>JAAWXA010000023.1:10872874-10904325 GCA_038090715.1 Florisuga fusca
GGGGGGGGGACAGAGGGGTGGGTGGCTTTAGGCTGTGGCTGCATGAAGAAAGTTACCGAACCTTTTTAAATTAAATAGCTCCTAGTTCAGGCTCCTAGAAGCATTAGGATTTGTACTTTTTACTGTGCCCCAGGGCCCATGTTCGGGGGAGCTGCCTGAGGAGACAGGGCCTGACAGACACGGGCTGCTCGCGGGGGGGGGGAGGAACAGGCCGGGCTCTGCTGCTGCGGGCCGAGCAGGCGGTACCTCCCACCACAGGCCACAGCCATAGCCATGGCCGAACAACCGGGTCTGTGGCTACCAGGCCAGCGAAATGGGCTACCGACTCCCGTAACCCGCCCCTTCCATCCCGTTCCGGGCGGGGAATGGATCCGCCCGCCCCGCTCTCAGGGCCGTGACTCCCGCGCATGCGCCTGAGGCCCGCGCGGTGCTGGACGGTAACGGCGGCTGCGGAGGGAAAGGGGCGGAGAACCCCGGACCGAGACCCCCTCCTGGACCGAGACCCCCTCCCGGACCGGGCCTGACCCCCGCCGGGGAGCAGGGGCGCTGGGGTCTCGGTTGAGCCTCCCCAGAGCTGGCGTCGTGCGGTAGCCCCGGGTAACCCTATGGAGAGGGTCCCGCGGAACGCCATCGTCTTCAATGCGTCCAAGGGAGAGGCGTTCACCCTCGGCAGCAGCTACAAATCCTTGCGGAAAAGGCTTCGAGGGAGCTGGAAGATACAGAGGTGAGGGCTGGGTTCCTGGGTAACTCTCGGCAGCTTTTGTTTGTTGTTGGTTTTGGAGCCCTGGCGCGGGATTGGAGCTGCGGTTCCCGTTGCGGGTGGGTCCTGCCCAAAGCAGGAGCGAAGGTGCGGGCGGGGGTCCCGCAGCTGATGGGGAAAATCCCACCCTGGGCCTGGGCAGGCTGCGGGGATCGGCTTCAGATCCCGGGAGAAGGCTTTGGGAAGGCTCATCCTGCACCTGCGAGTCCTTGAAAGAGCCTGGAATTGTGCGTGGTCTGCAGGGAATATCCGAGATGTCCTGGGGAATGAATGTAAGCTGGGATATCTTTTAGGATTATCCTCCGTGGCATTAACTCATCCTTGGACGCTCTGCATCGCTGTCTTTGGAGCTTCCAGCACTGTTACCTATGGAAGAGAAAGTTCAAGTTACACGGATGAAGCTTCAGGCACAAGTTTCTGAGTTTGTCTTGGTTTAGTGTTTAGGATAAAAAGAAATGAGTCTGTGGTGTTGTCTGTCTGGCACTACAGAAGTGTGTCCAGAGAAAAAACAACAAATGAGTAAGAGGCAGCTCATCAGGTGCAAAATTTCATGGCAACTCTGATGGTAAATGCCAACTCTGGATCTGCCACAGCTCCTTGTTAGAGAGACTTTGCTGTTCAATGGGTTGAATTTTGTAGGGATTATTTTTGTTCAAGTTGTCAGCTTTCAACTGAGATGAAAGTATGTGAAGTGACTGAAGTGATTTGCTTTGTGTTTGTTTGCCAGGCCTTTAAAAAGAAAGGAAGAGATGTGGTTCAGGGCTATCTCCAAGAATAACATTTCTTTATTCATCTATTTGTAGCTTAAAAGATGAGATCACACCTGAGAAGCTCTTTGGTGTAAAATTGTGGATTACAGCAGGGCCAAGAGAAAAGTTCAGTGCTGCTGAGGTAAGAAGTCAGTAATTGTTTGCAAATGAGGTTTGGTTTTTTTTTTTTTCAAGGTTTGTTCAGTGCAAATTAGAACAGCTCGGAAGAATTTGCAGTTGTACTGTTTTATGTTAATTTACACTGGCTGAAATTTTGAATGCTTTTCTCATAGGATCAAGTTCATTTCAAGCAGTCAGAGTCACTCTTCCTCATCTCAGTATAACCTCCTGAAATCCTGTGTGTAGCTTCTCTCACGAGTATTTTTTCTGTATCTTTGTTCTTTTCTAGTTTTCAGTTCTGAAGACATTCCTGGAGGATGGTGGAGCCATCCTGGTGATGCTCAGAGAAGGTGGAGAGTCCCGATGTGGCACAAATATCAACTTCTTGTTGGAAGAATATGGGATCGTTTTCAATAATGGTACTGGGGCTCACTGATACCTTTTATTCTAACACTTTCAGCAAAATCTAAAGAGCACATTCAGCCTCTGTCAGTGTAAGCCAAGCAGGTGCCTTTCACAAGTTACCTCTGGGTTTAAGGGATGTTTTTTCTTGAAATCTACATATACCTGGCAGCGTACCACCAAAGCACACCAAGGGCTTTCCATGGACACAGTACTTTGGTAACAACTCTGCCATCTCCATTCTTTTGCCATATTTGTCAGTTTTAATTTTATTTACTAACAAAAAATTAATTCCTGTGACATTTCTTGTTTAAAAAGCCTTTAATTTCAGACCTTTTTCATGGGAAAAATGGATTGAATCCATTTTGAATGCATTTTAATGGATTGAATCACTTCATACTCACCCTGAATAAACAGTAGCAATTTTCTTTAGCAGACAGCAAGGTGCCACTCGTTTGGTTTTGCACTGCCAATGTGAAAAAACCCCAGCTGTGTCTCAGTGTACATAAAATACCTGTAAGGTCTTTGGTGGCATTTCTATACCATGCATTTTTTTGCATCAACAGTATTGGATTCATCGTGGTTTTGGAAGTTGTATAAAAAAGAATTTGAACCTGTGAAATATGATATATATTCTTTTAAGTAGATCATCCTTTTTCCTCTTCTGCTTTGCAGAGGCCTTTGAGGAGTGCTTTATTTTTCTTTTTTTTTTGAACTTGCAAATACATTCCTGCTCTGTATCTGTGTGTCTAAAAGGAAATTGGTGTTGATTTAAATTCTTTCGGGAACCAGTGCCAGCTTTGTGGTGTTAGAAGCCAACACCAAGTGAATCCAAGGTCTGAATTCACTTTTCATTGCAATATCAAGTATGCTGATTAGATAAGATGTAAACTTCTTATTTGTTTTCTTTCTTCAAGATGCTGTAGTACGAAATGTGTATTACAAGTACCACCACCCAAAAGAAGCACTGATCTCTGATGGAGTTTTGAATAGGTGAATAGTTGGGGTATATAAATGTTTACAGCAAACTCTTACAATCCACAGTGTTTTCAGTAAATTCAGCTTTTCCAAAATCTTGTAGGGGAATCAGTGAAGCTGCAAGAAGAACACTGCTTGAGACGATAGATGAAGATGGGAGTGGACGTGACTCACAGTAAGTCCTTTCCTTGGAGGAAGCTGATGTGAAAAGATTCAGAATAACTTGGAATTAGCAGGTTTTTAACCCAGCAGGAGTTGTGCTAATGTTGAGGTTTTCTAATGTATTTCTTATGTCAATTTCTTGGTCCTTGAGGTTATATCTGGGAAGGAGAATCTGTTCAGTAATGATAACCAGTGAAGGAGCAGGAGTGTTAAGTTTTGAAGGGAATGATTTTTCTCCTGACCAGATCTTTTTTGCCTCACTCTGTTGATGTGAATTTGATTAAACAAGACACATATGAATAATTTCTAGACAATAGGGTGTTTGGCTGCAGGTAAGAGCAAACCTACATCTTTTTAAAGTCTTAATTCAGGGTAAGATAAGCATTTATTGTAATTTTTAACCTCCTGTCCCTCTGAGATGCAGAGGAGTGAAAAGAATACAGCTTTTCTGTAAATAACTATCAAAGTTTTTATTGTTTCTTGCAGCTAGTTTGTAGACTAATAAATAGTCTTTGTAGACCATGTGGTTGATTACAATGTAAAATTTAAGTGCTAAAACAGGTCATGTAGTTTTGTTCCAGAATATATATTTATCCGTGAGTTAAATACCTCTACCTGTCTCTCAGGTACAGGAGTGTGCAAACAGAAATCAGGAATGATCTTTGTCTTACTTAAGACAAATTGTCACTGACATGAGACAAATTGAGACTGACATGCCACTAACATGATCTGACTGTTGGAAACCATGCACTTGGCATCCCACCACCAGGGCACAGTTACAGTTTGCAGCTTAGGGCCCCAGACTGAGGTTTATAAACATGTCCAGTGTACCTGAGACATGCAGGTACTTGCAGAGTTTCTGTATTTCCTGCAGAGCCCTCACTTTTGTGTATCCATTTGGTGCCACGCTGAATGTGATGAAACCAGCTGTGGCTGTTCTGTCAACAGGATCTGTCTGCTTCCCACTCAACAGGCCTGTTCTTGCTTTCTATCAGCACGAGGTAGGAATCTGTATGGAACAAGCCAAGCATTCCTCTGTCACCCCACTGAAAACCTGAGTGTATTTGCTGGGCATACTTACCCACCCACTTCTATTTTTGATGTATCTGCAAACTCTGGAGTTGTGGTTTTTTTTTTCTTGATGTATCTTTGAATTTGTTACAGCAGCCTTCATGGTTGTATTTTGCTTTGGGTTTCACAGTTGGTGCAGGCAGCAGTATAGGGCTTCTTGCTCTGTTGAAAACTTACAATTTTGTATGTATGTCCTTGTGGAAGGATTAATGGGTCATCTTGTCAAAGAATTCCAAAAATGCTTCCTGAATGCATTTTCATGCGTCTTTAATTCAGATGAATTAAAATATGACCTGCATACTTTGCATTTCATCTTACAAATAATAAAACAACCAAACTCTTCTCTTATTCCCTGGCATGAATATGTGCTCTGTTGACAGGCATATATGTCACTGGCCTCTAGGTTTGCATTCTGAACACTGAAAAATAGGATGAAGGAAGTTAATAATGCATTCATTTCACTTAATTCTTTTTTACTTGGTTGAAAAAAAAATGTTCTTTTTTTCTGCAGAAATAACCTATATGCAGATATTGTTGATGGTATCCTCTGGGTTTTGTGACTTTTTTATTGCTAGCAAATTGTCTGTCTAGTCTTAGGAAGTGCAAATCAGTACTTTTAATAAATTTTTGAGCTTTAAGAGCTATGCCAAAATGTCCTGTTTCTTTAAATCACTTTGTAATTAGACACCATTAATGATTGCTCCTCAATCTGTGAACTGGAAGGATGTTTTACTGAACTGTATTTTTTATTGATAGGGTCAAGGTGGAAAGATGGCAGCACTGGGATCTTCCCACATGTTCAGTGATCAATATTTAGATAAAGAAGAAAACAGTAAAATCATGGTAAGTTTGTTGGTTTTGGGTTTTTTGTTTTTTTTTTTTTTTTTTAAAACACCTTAATGGATCTTCACAGCACTTACAAAGCAATCCCAGCTCACTAGCTTGATCTTTGAGCAAGACAGCTGTGAAATGGATTCAAACAGAATACTAACATCCTGAGAGATTTGTTAGAGCAGAACTAACAGGAAGGAGTTTTTTAAAGATACAGTTTATTATTGATGTTCT
Organism: Florisuga fusca; assembly: GCA_038090715.1. Classification (NCBI taxonomy): domain Eukaryota; kingdom Metazoa; phylum Chordata; class Aves; order Apodiformes; family Trochilidae; genus Florisuga; species Florisuga fusca. Next base: position 10,878,182 of record JAAWXA010000023.1, read on the forward strand.
AGGACTCTGAAAAGCTTCTCCTACTTCCATTCACCACTTTATTGTTGTTAATATTTAAATACTCAGTGGGGGTTTTTTTGTTCACGACTTTTTTTTAGCTTTTTTAGTGCTTGATTATGGCTACTGATTATCAGTAAACCTTTGCATATGTAGCTCATGTTACCTGGAGATTGTAAGGTGGTTTCTAAAGTGTGGTGTGTAATGTCTGTGAAGAGTTTTCCTGCTGAGGCATTCCTGAAAGCATGCACTTCACAGAAAGTCTGCTCACTGCCTTTTCTCATTGCTTCCATATATATAAGTACAAATGAAGTTTGTGTTTTCTCCCTAGATATTTGATTTATTATCTGTTTTTTCTTCTTTTTCATGGTATGTTATTTCAAGTTTTAATATGAATATTTAATGTGAATGTTTAAGTAATAATATAAGATGACTTGGAGCCTCCTGAAATTGTTTTGCCCTTCTCCAGGATGTGCTTTTCCAATGGCTCACAACATCAGATATTCATTTAAACCAGATGGATATGGACGACCCTGAGGTAAGTCACAAGGAAGTAAATAATAGTGTGATCCAGCAGCACCAGTTCTGGCAAACCACCTATTTTGCACTAGATGGTTAACAGCTTGATGGATGCTGGTTTTTTTGCAGGGTCTCAGATTGAGTGGAGAGATGGATTAGGCATAAAAAATGGTATTGCATCTCTGTCAGTCCTAGATAGCTGCTCACAATCTGATTTCATTTGTCAAAGTCTCTTTTCATGTTACCCATATTTATGAGCTTCTCTGTTGCTCCAGTGTAATCACTTCACTCTGAGTCCTCCAACAAGAGGAACATCCATGAAGTGAGGGCAGATTTTCTGTGTGGGAGTAGGGACCAACCTGTGCAATTTCAGTTGGTTTTAGTTTTTAACTGATGTAGGCAAATGCTATTTTTATTTAGAAACATCTTATGTGATAAAATTGTATCCTCTGTGTGCCTCAAAAGAACAAGTCTTGCACAGCTGGTCAGGAATTGTCACTTGTAATTGGGAAGCATTAACAGGAGTCCAAACCCCACGTGCACGTGGTGAGTAACTTCACAGCTGAGGGAATAGAGCTGCACTGCAAAGGGTCATACCTGGTAAAGAGTGAAATAATTATTTCTAGAGGAGATTTTAGGCAATATGTAAACTAGAAATAGACTGTGTGAATCATTGGGTTGGGGTTTTTTTAATAATTGTGTGTACCTGTGTGTGTTCAGATCTCAGACTACACCATGCTCCCAGATACCGCTGCGCTGTCTGAGCAGCTGCGAGTCTGTCTGCAGGAAGGAGATGAGATCCCAAGGGACTTCACAAAGCTGTTTGATACATCCCTTTATCAGCTGGATACAACCACCCTCCCTTCAGTTATCAAGTCAGCAGCTCTGGTTCTTTCCTTTCTTTTTCCACTGTGTATTCTGCATTTTCTGTTTGGGCGTCACTTTGTCTGCTGAAGGGACTGAGCTGTAGGCAGCATTCTCAATATGGAAATACCAGAAGATTGATTTGCACAGTGTGACAGTGGTGTTTTCTCTTGCTTCTTCTTTTAACTGTTTTCTGACACTGTGATTTTTTCTTTTTTTTCTGACTACTGCAAATTCAATGAACTGCTGCTTTTAGTAGACCTGTCTGCAGTGATGTTGGGTATTTTGGAATGATAATGAGAGCTGGTTGTTTTTCCACTTTTGAATTTCTTGGCATTTACTGAATCTGCATTTCATTCATCTTTGCATTCCCCAGTAATTTTCTCTTGAGATTTACCTGCTGCTCAGTTTTACCAGTTTTGTGTTGCTGGCAGCTCTGTCCCTCATAACACCTCTGTTAACCCAGGTCATGTATGAACATGTTGGATATTAACAGTCTGAACACAGGTTCTGTGACACCCCACTCTGTTGTGGACATTCTTTTCTTCTTGCTCTGTATTTCTTATGTTTTTGCTAGATGTGAATTCCTAGTGGGGTCTCCCTTCTCATAACATACAACTTTTAAAAATAATTTTAGGTTATGGACTTCCTGAAAAAACTTTTTGAAATACCAAGTCTGTTCTTTTTTAATTGGATCACTTTTCCCTTTGCACATTCATCCCTTTCAAAGTTACTTGAAGAACTGAGGTGTGACTTCCTTCTTTGTCATCTCATATATCCATCTATCATTATCTTCTTCTCTGTCATCATTTTAACTAATTTGCTTCTGTAGAAGTCAGTGACACTGATATGTCATTCTCTGGGGTCCTTCTATAATTAGACAGCCCATTTCTTTAAATGCTCTGACTGTGTTTAATGGTGATCCTGGTTTCTTCATAAGCATTCATCTCTGTATGTTTCATTGCATGCAAGTGGAAATGGCTTTTGTCTTCTCTCACTCTTGGTCTTTTTTCTGTGCCACAGAGCTTATGAACAGCTGAATGTGAAGCATGAGCCCCTACAACTCATTCAGCCTCAGTTTGAGACTCCACTACCTGTCCTCCAGCCAGCTGTGAGTAATGTCCTTGCTGATACAGCACATGGAGAACTCTTCTGTTTCGTGTAAAACTTCCCTGTGTCATTTCCACAGGTCTTTCAAGGAAAGAAAAAAAAAAGTCAGAAATGCTGTAATAATTCATTCATCACTTGAGAGTCAATGCATTGCAAGGACTGTCTAAGAAAAGAGTACTTATTTATACTTTTAATTTTTATTAACAAGAGTTTGAAAATGTAGCATCTAATACCACAGCACAGCTCCCTAGAGAGCTTGGTGTGCCTTGTGCATGCAAGCCTTCAGCTGAGCAGCTGCTCTCAGTCCTGTGAGCTGCTGGATCAGCCTCCACTGTGAGAAGAGAGTGTGGTATTCCAGAAACCTGCTGTGGTGTGAGGAGCACTGACTGCTGCTAGAAGGAGCTGGTCTGTCCCACTCTTCTGATTCCCATGTCCTTTTATGAAAGTCAGAAGTCCAATCTAACTCCAAATCTAAGTTAGCAAGTGTTGTCTTAGAGATCTGTAAAGTATGAGAAATATATTTAGCAAGAAACCATGTTAATTCTTCTCTTCAAGGTTTTTCCACCCGTTTTCAGAGAATTGCCTCCTCCCTCTCTGGAGCTTTTTGACTTGGATGAAACTTTTTCCTCTGAGAAAGCACGTCTTGCAGAGATTACAAACAAATGTAAGTGATGAAGACTCACTGTTTACACATTTCAAGTCCAAGGTTTGGGAGAAAAAATGTGCTATATTTGATTTTAAACGATAGGCCTTGTTTATGAAAATCCACTGCTCTCATCCTGGGTCAAGAAATAAGGTGACCTTGGCAATGGAGAACATGGCTTTGTGTACCAAGACATTTTATTTTCTTTGTTACTTGATGTTTTATTATGTTTCCACTTTCTGTTCCCTATATAACACCTAAATTGCTTTGCACATTTTTGCTGATTTATTTCAGATCTTTTATATGCTTTGAAGTTAGAATGTTGAGGTTATTCTAAATGTACCTTAAATCTAAGATGATGAGCTGCAAGAATACATTGTGGCTACTCCACTCAGTTTAGTTTAATCTTCCAGAATGCCAACAACAAATGAAATTCCTTGTAGTTTTTTTGCCCAGCTGATATGGGTATGTGTGATACTCAACTGCTTTCCTCCTTGGGATGCTCATTAGGTACTGATGATGACCTGGAGTTTTACGTACGAAAATGTGGTGATATCCTAGGAGTAACAAGTAAACTCCCAAAGGAGAAGCAAGATGCCAAATATATCCTGGAACACATCTTCTTCCAAGTGGTTGAGTTTAAGAAACTGAATCAGGTATTTTTAATAACAGAACTACAAGTGAACAGTTGGTGGTATCAGCACTAGGGCTGGTAGATCTTTGTAGCAGCTACACTTATAGGGATAAGGTAAAGTGGCAAGAGGTAAAGTGTGGTTAATGTTAATAATGATGTGTTAATAAATGTTAATAAATAAATTAGCCCTGTGAAGGCTGATCTAGAATACTTGTGACTGTTAATCTCTAGACTGTACTCAATTTATTAAGTCTCTTATTTATTTTAATTGGGGGATTAATACATACCAGTGTAGCTTCTGTAATTTCAGCTAAATACAGTTCATGAATGGTGCATTGTGTAGGGGTGGGGAGCCCTCACAAATGTTCACAGTTCCTGCTAATGCTGCAGAGCCAACAAGAAACCAGCCTTGTTACTCACTGTGTTGAAATTATTCTTCATAGTAAGTTTGATGCTTGAAAGTCTGTTTGGAGCATATTGGCAGATCAAGTGTTTCTACTAACAAGTGTTCCCTGTTTCTCAAAGCACTGAGCTACAACAAAAATCTGGTACTTCTACCACATTGTTAAAATTGGCTTTTTTTCACTCTCCTTTCTCCTTTTCTCTTACCTTAGGAACATGATACTGACACGAGTGAAGCTGGACTCCAGAATGGTAACTGAGACCTGGCTTTCCCCAGTTTGAGATAGACCTTTCAACGCAGACATATTTTTCAATTATTTTTTTTAATTATTATTTTTTTTTTTCCAATCTGTGTTCGGTGCATTGATTGGGATTGTCTCAGTAGTTCACTGAATGTTTGGATCATTTATGTGTGGTAGTTTGGATAATTAATGCCTTTTGAGGAAGTGATTGTATTTTGCAAACACACTCCAGATAATTTCCTATTTTTCTATTTCTTTATTGAAACTGTAATTTTGTAATATATGGAAAAAAAAGTCTTGTACTAAGAAAATGTGGTTTGAGTCCTTCTTTCTGGCTCGAGTATTTATTTTCTTTGTATTAAGACTTACTGTGAGTTTTCCTGGTGTACATGTAGCCCTTAATTGCACTGTGGAAAATATTGTTATTTTGGTTTGTGAGCTGTGGAATGGAAAACACAGCCCTCAATACAGGAGCTGCTGAAAAAATGTTAATCTGTCACCCTGAAGCAGTCTCCTTTTGTCTCCCTGCCAAAGAACCAAGGATAGGTGGGTTTGTTAGTGTAGAAGAAAAACATTTCTTCCAAGGGAGGGGGAGAATTGACAGTAAGAAATAATGATATTGGTGCAGATTGCTACCTCATATAAGACTGAAAATAAATAATTTTTAAAAGAAGGGAAAGCATTTGGATGAAAAAGACTTTTAAGATTTAATGGGTCATAAAGAAAATGAGATACTGTGCAGAAACTCAGGAATATTATTCACAGTTATTTGATATCTATCCCATTCCCAGAGACGGTGAGCAAGGTAATGCACAGGAATGGAAATTCAGGTGAAGTTCATTGAAGGTGAAACATTGAGGCTCATTGCACAGCAAAAATAGAGTCAAAGATCTGGGTGGTGAGAAGAAAAGGTTTGCCAACATCATTAACACCACTTGTCTTTTTTTGGAAGGAATATTTTTTGTACCAACACAGTGAGATTGCCCCTTAACAACATTTTTTGGATGTCAGTCTGACACTCAAAACTGAAACATAAATTCTTCCCCCGGTACTTTATCTTGCTCTGCCATGGTTTTAACATCAAAGCTGCTTTTTCCAAAAGATCCATTCATCTTTTATGCCACAAATAATCTTTTCAGTTTACATTGCTTCATACTTTGAATGGCAGCTTGGTGCAGGATTTTCTCAAGGTGCCCTAAAGCCCCTGCTAAGCTACTGACCAGCTGAGATGTCCTGTGATGTTAGCAGAAGTGGTTGTACCTCTTTTTACACTGCAGCTGTGCCTCTTTCTTAGCAGCACTTTGGGAATTTTTAATGTCTTCCTTTTTTGTGTGTTTTCCTTTAAGGACACGGTTGTGTTTGTCACACATTGCTGTGTACATTCCAGCTCAGGATTTACACAATAAACCTAATCTTTCCTCTGCAGTATCAACAGCAATCAGTCAACTGGCACAGACCTTGGTTGAACCAAACAACTGCCTGATCCTCTGCTAATTGTAGATCTGGTTTGTATTGTTCTGGTGTGTTTAGACATCAAACTTTAACTGCTTTCCTTTTCCAGGTCCTTTTTCTGAGTTTTGTCACCTGTTCCTCATGTTGTAACATGGTTTAGGAAGAAGTCATCTGAGCAGCCAGAGAACACAAACAGCTCCCTGTTTACTGCTTGTACTGCCTCTCTGACAGCTGAAGTAAAAGAACAGATTGTTGGGTTTTTCCACTGAAGGGATGGGGGTTTTTTGGCCATAAGCTCTAATGTGAAATACAGGTGGAGACAATAGCTTGCATCTCTCTTTCAAATACGTCCCTTTGGACCTCTGGAATTATTTAAACTGTTGTTTTGTAAACAGAAGTGCTTACTTGGGAACTGGATTGGTTACCAATTTGGTACACATGGAGGATACACGAGTTTAGGGCTGGTTGAGAGAATTTTGAAGGAGTAAAAGTGGGTGAGGGCTTTCATGAAGTGAGGCTATGCCAGTGGAAGGTTAAGCACACAGCTGGCCATGGAGTTTGTGTATTAATGAAATTACTGCTTTAATTCACAAAATCTGGTTCCCAGCAATTGCTGCTTTTTTTCTTGTCTCTGTGCTCTCATGCAACATAAATTTCCATCTCTTATTTTATCCCTAAAAGAAGAGGGGAAAGCGTGTGATGCTTCAGCAAACTGTAAATGCCCCGGAGAGTCGTTTTAACAAGGAATTCTCCCTAAGCAGTGAGGAGGGGGAAAAAAAAGGAGAGCAAGTGGCTGAGCAGGAGGCTGGAACAGCAGGAGAAGCGAAGATGTGAGGGGTGGGTGGGTTCGTTCCTTTCCCGCTGATCGGGGTGCGGAGCGGGCAGAGTCACCCTGTCCCGGATTCCTGCAGCCGGGATCAGGACCCGAGTCCTGGATAAAAGGCAAGGTGTGTGTGTGTGGGGGGCAAGGTCGTGCTGCCGGCAGCCGCTCTGCCCCTCTCCCAACGCTCCCAGACTGTTTTTCTCCCAACGCGCCAGAAGAGGGATCGGGATCCCCATCCCCGCCCCCGCCTCCCCCTCCCTGCCCGCGCTCCCCCTGNGGTTACCGGCAGCGGGGTCCCGGTTCGGCAGGAGCCGGCCTCAACCCGCCAGCCCAGCGCCCGCGTCCCGCGGAGCTCGGCCGGGCGGTCGGAGGGTGCGATCAGCGGAGGCGGAGAGGCGTTCGGAGCTTTATTGCCTTAACAGAGAGGACAGAGAGCGGGGAGCCAGCAGGGCAGAGCCCGGAGGGGTAAAGCACCAGAGCTTCCCCCCCAGCAGTGCCCCAGAGCGCTTGGGTGGCCGCAGGTTGGAAGCTCCAACCACGCGGTGCCCGCAGCAGGGCAGCCCCTGGCTCAGGGCAGGAGGGGGGGTTCAGCATCCCCGGGCAGCCCCGCAGCTCATGGAGCCTGGGGGAAAGCATCGGGATCACTCAGCTGGGTCTCAAGGGTGCCAGACCTATGGGTCAGCCTCTTGAAGGCTCCAGGCCAAGGCCAAGGAATTACTACGGAGGTCTCCAGGGGTGGTGTGTCCAGTTTGGAGCATCCCAGTAACCTCAGTTCTTCAGTGCTCACATCGAGGGACAGGCTGGTATCCAGGGAGGCTTTGATTGCTGAGATCTCCCATCTGGGTGCTGAAGTCTTCCCAATGGTTGAGATGTCACCGGTGAACTCAGAACTCTTGGAGAGCAGGCTCTCCAGCCGTTTGGGATGCTTCTCCTTCTTGCATGGCGTCGAGGTGTTCTGGGACACCAGATCCCTCGGGCAGACAGCTCTGCTGAGGTGCTCACAAGGCAAACCAGACAGGTCCAAGGCTGCCTGACTGTGGTGAGTCTTGCAGAAGCAGACAAGACTGAGGTCAGAGGTGCCCTGGGTCAGGCTGTGCAGGTCAGTCTTCACAGAGCTGCTCAGAGACTCTGATTGCTTGACAACACACAGGGAACTGCTTTTTCTTGTGTTATCCAAGTCCATGAGAAGCTCCCAGGTGTCTGGTTTGGAGGTACTGCTAGAGTCCATGTAATAGGTGAGGATAGGAGGAGAATGGATATGGCTGGAGGCCCCAGCCACGAACCCATTTTCTAGGATTTCCTTTATGGTCACAATGCTGGTACCATGCTTCTTGGTGGACAGCATGGTGCAGAATCCCACCACTGTCAGGAGACCAGGATGTTCCTGTTAGAATAGAATAGAATGTTCCTGTTATTGTTCATTACTACTCACTAATGAGTTGCAAATTTAGAGTGGCAGGAGTGCTGTCTGCATAATCCTGTCTCAGTCTTGTTTGGGAGAGCAAGGACTTGAGTGGGGTCCAGGACAGGTGGGTGGCCATCCAGCCTGTCATTGTCTGCTAAAGCACCACAATTTGCACCGAGGCCTCTCTGCTACTTGGAGGTTATCACAGAACCTCTCTAGAGCTGTATTTATTCAGCCTCTATCCCCCTATTGCTGGTACTGGGTGTAGAGAGTCTCAGTAAACCTCTCCAACTGGTACCAAGGTGGAGCTGGTTTTCCCAGAGATACAGGACACTTATCCATGTTCCTCGAGTCAGAGGGCCATTAACCCCAGCCAGTTGAGTTGTTGGCTCTGGTGGGGATAGGAGAGGCTGAGGAGTAGCTCTCATCTTACCTCTAGTTCTACACATAAACCTCACCTCATCTCTGAGGTCCCACTGACCACTTGGGGTATTAAGGGAGGTCCTTGGGGTCAAGCCCTCATGGCACGTCTCATGCCATGTACTTTATTTCCTTCATACTCCTGGTCCACCGGGAAGGAGGTTTTCCCCACCAGCTCAGTCAGCAGCTGCCTTCCAGCCTCCTCCTGAGGGAATGAGTCAGGGAAGGGGAAGGCAGCTCCTGTTCTCCAAAACTCTTTTTACACTCAGCGTATTAAAAGCAGAGAGAAAAGGTTTCTGATTTTGAGGGAGGCTATATGGTCAGCCTAGAAGGGGGGGAGCCTTTGTCTTCTTTAAAAGTCTAAAGTACTTTTTCCTTAAAAGATAATTAAATTAGTATATGAGAAATACTAGGAAAATAAAAAGGACATTATAAGAGGAATAATTAAGAAGTGCTACTTACTTCAGCTTCTAGAGAGACCCTCTGAGATCTTGATCCTTTTTTTTTTCAAATAGTTGCTTATAGCAGTTTTATATGTCTGGTGGTTCATTAAGGGGCTAATTTCCTAATTAAGCTGGTTTGGGAGAGGGAGGGGTTTCTGTTGCCTCTTGAGCACAGGGGCAGTGATTGTGTGCTGTAGCTGACTGCTGAAGGTAAACTGAGTCCTGCAAGGGCTGTGCTGGGGTTGGGTTGACAACCCTGGGAGGGTTGGAGGACACATGGAGCCTTCCTGCCTGGATACAGCACTCAGGGAGGGTCCCCAGGAAGGTGACATCTCTATTTCATGGGGTATTAGGAAAAAATTCTTTACTGACCGAGTGGTGAGGCCTTGGAATGGGCTGCCCAGAGAAGTGGTGGAGTCACCATTCCTGGAGGTGTTCAAAAAACGTGTGTGGACGTGGCACTTGAGGGCATGGTGTAGTTGGTGTGGGGGTGTTGGGTTGGTGGTTGGACTTGGTGACCTTAGAGGTTTTTCCCAACTTTAATGATTCCTCTCTCTGATTCAGTTTGGGGGCGTTTGCTGTGAATTGGTGATCAGGAGCATCCACAGGGGCTGAACGTGGGCACAGGGGGTGGGTGTGCTGCCTGCCGACCCCAGAACCCAAACCCTGCTTGTCCCAAGTCCGGCGTGTCCGGGGCTGACTGTCACCGGGGCAGCTGCTCCCCTGTCCCTGCGTGCTCCCTGTCCCCGCGTGGTGTGACAGTGCCACTGCCCGGCTTGGGGAGGAGCTGGGACCTTCCCTGCTCACCGCCACTTCTCCACTCGGCTCCCTCCGGGGACCCCATAGCGCACCCCTGGAACCAGAGCTGCTCCCGGGGCGCGCTGCTTGCCTCCAACTTGCTTTATTTGCCCCATTTTGACAGCAGTCAGCTGCCGGGGAAGGGGGGAGGAGGATGTGGCATGAGGTGACCACAGCAATTTAGGTGGCAGGAGGAACCCCCTTCCAGGAGGTGCTGGGGTCACAGGGGTACTGGGGACCCCCCCGAACTGCCCAGAACCGCGTTCCGGGAGGGGCTGCAGGGGGAGAGGTGACGATCCCCTTGCCCCTTGCTGGGGTCGGGGGAGGTGNGGGGCCGGGGGGGGGAGATGGGGCCACCCCCGGGGTGCAGAGTCCTCCCAGAGGGACAGGGAGGAGCAGAAATCAAGAGAAACGCGGCTTGCCCTGCTCCGGGAGTCCGAGGTGGAGGGGACCCCTTTAAACCGGGGGTGTCTGAGGGGCTGGGGCTCTCCCCACACCCTGCAGGTCGCTCTCTGGAGCTCTGAACCATCTGAGTTGCTCTCTCTGTCTTTCTCTCACTGCTGCGTTTTTATCAGAGGTAGAATTTATAATCCTTGTTCGTTCATTTTTAGGGAGGAGCAGGATGAGCTGCATTGCCAGGATACCGACTCGGATGTGCCGGAGCAGCGGGATGGAAGGTGTAAAGTCAAGTGGACACAAGAAGAGGTGAGTGAGGGCCTGGCACTGGCTGAGGGGAGGTGCTCTGGGTTAGGCATCTGTTGGGGAACCCAGAGCTTGGGTGCCTCCACCCCATTCCTCACCCGTTGGTCACAACACCCCCTCCTGCTCTCTTGCTACTGGAGAAGACCATTTCTCTGTTCTGGTGTGAGCCCAGGAGGTTCTGGGGAGTTTGAAGTGTGGCCTGGAGAGTAAGAACTCCATTTTAGCATCTGAGCCCTGCTTGCAGTGCCCTTGTGAGCAAAGGAGGCTTCCAGAGGATGGCCTCTGGAAAGCTGAGTTGCAGAGAATCCCATCTTTAGCTAAAGCAGGGAGCTTTGAGACTGGTGGGATTATGTCTTGGTCATCCTGCCAGGGAGCCTGAAATTAGTTGGGATAGTCTCTTCTCCCCTTCCAGTTCCTCTGTCATCCTTGTTCCGTGTGAAAACTACCAACTCTCCTGTCTCCCCTGGGGTATGAACACCAAGTAGGGTGGTCTTCATGCAGTGATCAAAGCCTTGTGTTCATGTTGGGCAGGGAATTATTTCATGCCTCTGTTTGCCCAGCCAGTGCATACAGGCAAGGGCACCAATAGCAGTTTTTTGGGAGCTGGAAGACCACACAAACCTGAGCTATAGCAGGTTTTGTGAAAGAAATGCTCTGGAGGCCCAGCAGGACTGAAAGGCAGTAAGTTACTTGGACCAGTCAGCATTCTTGGCCAGGCAAAACCTGTGGCTGAGCTTGGAGACAGACTGTCTGGTCAGGGGTGTACTGGGGCTGGAGGCTGCATAAGCAAGAAGTTTGGACCAAAGAGCTGAGCCAGGCCTGAGAGTGACTACAGCAGCTGAGCTTCTGTTTTGTACTCAACTCTTCTTTTATACTCACTGTAGAAGCTTGCCCTGGTAGAGTCCTGAACCAGTCAGTGCATGGAGCCCACCTGGAGCAGGAGTGCTGGTAGAGGATGGTGCAAGCCCTCCCCCAAATGCAGAGAGCAAAAAAACTCCCAGCAAACACCTTGACAGTCCCAAATATCTAACTTCTTGATTCCATCAGCCCAGGGCTGCCTGTGTATATGAAAGTGGATGTCTTTGTTCTTTGCAGGATGAGCAGCTGAAGATGTTAGTGAGACATTATGGGCAGAATGACTGGAAGTTCCTGGCCAGTCACTTCCCTGTAAGTGACACTTTGCCCACTTGGGCAGTGTAGTATTTGCATGTTGCTTCTTGTGCTCATTGTGCTGGTTCTCTGTGTCTCTGCAGCACCTTGCACAGTGGGACTTTGTCCTGTGGTAGTCTGTGCAGTTGTGTTCCATCAGAGCAGGAGATATCACCCTTGTACTGGGGGACTTCCAGGGCGAGTCTCCTGGAGCTGGGCTGAGGAACTGAGGTTCCTGTGTGTGTGCCCAGTGCCCTGCTCATAGTCTGTGTTCTTCTTGTGCTTTTGCAGGTTTTCCTGGGGGACAGATTTTGGGGAGGGGGGCACTGCTGTTGCTTTAGGGCCTTTTGGAGCCTCTGGTCTGACCCATGGCCACTCTCATTCCTTCCCCAGAACCGCAGTGACCAGCAGTGTCAGTACCGGTGGCTGAGGGTGCTGAATCCAGACTTGGTTAAGGGCCCTTGGACCAAAGAGGAAGACCAAAAGGTGAATTGGGGCTGAGAGTGTTGGTCTGTGACTGCAGAGAGGATGGAGGTGTCATGTCCCTTGCTCAGGAAGGGGTGTATGTCTCTCAATCTGGGCCTCTCTGCCCCTGGTGCACCTGCCAGTCTCCAGCCCACATTCTGTGTGCAGTTGTCTGCATTCACAGGTGCCATGTGGCAAAATGGCTGTGTGGAAATAGCCTCTTTCAGAAACTGGGCTGAATCATTGCTCTGACAAGTCCTGGCACACCTGATTGTCAATGCTGGATCCCTCCCAACTTTTTTTCCCTAAGGGGCTGTTCTCTGTCTGCCCTTTCCTGGTCCCAGGAGAGATGGAAGAGCAAAGCCTGAAGATGACTCTGTTGACCTTCCCCTCCTTTAGTCCATTTCCTCATTTCCCTCCCCCTTTCTTCAAAGGTAATTGAACTTGTTAAAAAATATGGCACCAAACAGTGGACCCTGATAGCCAAGCACCTGAAAGGGCGGTTAGGGAAGCAGTGCCGGGAGCGTTGGCATAACCACCTGAACCCTGAGGTGAAGAAGTCCTCGTGGACAGAGGAAGAGGATCGAATCATTTTTGAGGCTCACAAAGTCCTGGGGAATCGTTGGGCAGAGATTGCCAAGCTGCTGCCTGGGAGGTAGGACCTCTTTGCTTCAGGGATGGGTGGCTCGTGGAGTTCCATGTGTTTGGCTCACAGGATGGGGCTGGAGAGCATGTAGGAGCTGTTAGCTCTGCTTTAAGGCTGCTGTAAGTGGTGACCTCTGCCTTCCCCTCCCTCTGCCTTCCCCTCCCTCTGCCTTCCCCTCCCTCTGCCTTCCCCTCCCTCTGCAGGACTGACAATGCTGTGAAGAATCATTGGAACTCCACCATCAAGAGGAAAGTGGACACAGGAGGCTTCCTTAATGAAACTAAGGAGTCCAAGTCACTGTACTTGCTTGTGGAAGTGGATGACAAGGAAAGCCAAAGTGGAACAAAAGCTGGGAGCCGGGTACTGCAACAGGATATTTGCAGCAGGGTCAGTCCCCTGCTCTGCTGTGCATATCAGAACTGTTCATCCACCACTCTGCCACAGCCTGGTGCCTACCCAGACAGTCAGTGCCTTCCCCTGGTTGTCTTCAAGGCACTTGACTCTTGGGAGATCTCTCCCTCCAGGAGCCAGAGGGTGTAACATGTGCCTAAGTGTTGTCTGGGCAGAGGACAGCAGTTTGCTGGTGCTGTTATCTTGCCAATCCCAGCATCAGGTCTGTCTTGGAGACTGATTTCTTTCTCATTTTTGGCTCCATTCTGCTGTTATGGGTGGGAGGAAGAGAGTTTTCCAGGCAGTGTGGGGGACATGGTGAAGAGACATTGCATTCCTTTCCTCTAAAAAAAGGAGCAGGAGAAAGACACCAATTTTTATGTATTTTTTCCATGAAGAAAGCATATGGCTTTCACAGGCAGGCTCTTGGAAAGTATGGAATGCAGAGTTAGTGCTACCTGCTCAGGCTTTGTTCAGCTTTCTTGTGGGATGCTGTTTGGTGAAGTCCTCAATGAAAACAATCCAGTGCTCCTGGTGTTGCATGGGCTCTGGCTCAGATGGAGTATGGGGCAGAGCAGTGGGGGAGAATGGGGATGTGAAGGAAACTGAAGGGCAGACAGGAGAGCAGGCAGAGCTGAACACCCCCTGGGACCCTCACTGTGTCCCCAGGACTTGACATTGTTGTTTTTTTGCTAACTCTGGGCTCTCTTTGTTTGCACCAAGAACGTGCTGCCCAGCTGGCCAGTGGATAGCTCTGAAATCAAGGAAGAAGACCTCAGTGATGAGGAGGTGACGGGTGTGCAGGAGTTACCCTCAGAGCTGCCAGCTGCTGAAGTGGCAGAGCAGAATGCTGAGGGGACCCCAGATGATGTGGTGCCTGAGGATGCCTCTTTGGTCACCTCCCCCTACAAATGGGTCGTTGAAGCTGCCAACTATTTGTACCCAAGCTCTGTGCCAGCCTTCAGTGAAGCTCTGGACATGATTGAATCAGTGAGTAACAGACCTTTGCTCCTCTGGCTAATGTAGGGAGACTGATCCCCACCTTTTTCCTTTGAGTGAACTTGCTGGTTCCCCTTTCTCCTTGCTGTGGGCAGCCTGTGGAGTGCTGGGTCCTGTCCTTGTGGCTTCCCACTCTCTTTTTCAGGGCTGGGTTAGGCCTTTCCAGATCTCCAGTACTGCTCTAGGCTTGCAGATTCCTGTAGGTGGGGGTCCATGTGCATGGGCTCATCATGGGCTGGGAAACATCATCTCAAGCCCTCCTTTATCACCTGCTGTCCCCATAACAGTTCAGGCCCATGCTCCTGGGCTTTCTTTTCCCTCCTGTTCCAGAATGGGATGGGACAGATTGGGAATGGGCCAGGCCCACTTGTAGTGTGCAGAACAGACCCCTTCATGCTAGGATGACACCATTTGCTTTCAATTGAAATGTCTTCACTGAAACAAGTCTGATTCTATGATTCTACAAGTAACTTTGGGCTGGTCAAGCAGTGCTGAGGTCCCCGGGGGGGCATCCCAGGGCAGGAGGCTGCCTGGAGTCATCAGAGCACTCTGCTGCCCTCAGAGGGCAATGTTTCTGCACCCCCAGCCCTGCCTGGGGAGCTGATTATCAGTGAAGGAGCCACTTTGCATGTCTATAGAAGGATAGGGAGTTTGTGCCAAAGACAGCCCATCTGTGGGTGCTTGAGGGGCTGCTCAGGGGCTTTGGGGTATTGGTTGGGTCGAGCAGCTTCCAAGCAGCTGATCTCTGTACCAGTCTGGCTATTTTAAGTCTTCTTTCGGCAGAGCCCTGTGTCCAGCTGTAGGGACGTGCCCAGGACTGTGCTTTGGTGTTGGGTGACAGTCACTTCATTCAGCTCCTGTCCTCAGACCTGTCCCCAGCTGCTTTTCTTGTCCCTTCCGTGTGGGGATGCAGCTGTTTGTGCAGCTGTGCTGTGAGCTGAACTGGGAAACCAACCTTGTGGAAATAAAAAAATCTGCCCTGCTCCCAAGCAGCAGCAGCTTTTGGCTGGGTCAGGTCCCTGCTTTGCTCTCAGCTGTGGTGGGACTGGGGGGGAGGAGGGCTGGAGCTCTCCTGGGAGCTCTCCTGCAGCCACTCTCCTCACACCCCCAGTTATGTCACCTCCCAGTTCATCTCTGCCTCTGCCCCAGTTGGCTGCTTCTGATGGTTTCCCTTGTGTGCAGGACCCAGACGGGTGGTGTGACCTGACCCAGTTTGATCTGCCCGAGGAACCCTCTGCTGGCAGCAGCAGCAGCAGCAGCAACAGCCCCGTGAGGGAAACCCCCAGCAAGCCACTGCCCTCCCTGCCCAGTGTCACCGAGTACCGCCTGGACGGCCACACCATCTCTGACCTCAGCAAGAGCAGCAAGGGGGAGCTCATCCCCATCTCCCCCCACGCAGAGGTCAGCTTTGGCACACCCCCCTCAGTGCTCAAGAGGCAGAAGAAGAGGAAGATCTCCCTCTCCCCTGTCACGGAGAATGCCACCAGCACCAGCCTGTCCTTCCTTGACTCCTGCAACAGCATGACCCCCAAGAGCACCCCTGTCAAGACATTGCCCTTCTCTCCATCTCAGGTACAGAACAATGGCAGAGCCCAATCTGCTTTTCTGCTTGGGTTTGGTCATGAGCTAGTAAGCTTATTGGTGCTCTCTCTGCTTGCCCTAGTGCCATGTCTTCCCTTCAGCTGCCCTGTGTGGTGGGCAGGGCACATGCCTGCTGTGAGGCAGGAGCACCACTGTGCAGCTCCAGCTGCCTGTCTGCAGAGCACAGTGCTGCTGTCCCCACAGCATTGCTGGCCCAGCTGTGGGTAGCAGTGTGGCACCAGTAGGAAGTGGCTTTCCCTGGTCATTTCCAGTTCAGTCACACAGGCAGACCTGGCAGTGCTGCCAGGTGCTGTGCTTTGGAAAATGCTCCTGGACTTGTTTTCATTGCAAAGGGACTTGATGTCTTTTCAGGCTTTGTCAGGAGTGTATGAGTGTGTAAGAGTCATCCTGGTTTGTACTAGGAGAGATCACTCCTGTGCCACTCAGTGTGGAAGGATTGTCCCTGCTTGGGTTTTTCCTGATATTTAGGAAGGACTAACAACTTGTGCTGTATGCTGGAACACTTGAGACTGAGTGGCTTCTTCTCTTTCTTTCCTGTGCAGTTCTTAAACTTTTGGACCAAACAGGATACACTAGAACTGGAGAACCCATCTCTGACCTCCACACCTGTGTGCAGTCAGAAGGTGATTGTCACCACCCCTCTGCACAGGGACAAGACCCCTCTGCTCCAGAAGAACTCAGCGTAAGCCCTTTCCTCCTCCCTCTGTCCCCACCTGAGCACCACCCTCTTCCAATTTAATGTACCTCCCACAGTGCTCCTACAAGCCCTGCTGAGAGAGGACCAGGGCAGGCTGGGGATTTCCTTAAATCAGTGTTTTCCCCAGTGACAGCTCTTCTCTGAGATGCAGGCAACAAATGTCCAGGCTGACTGGGGCTGCAGCCAAATGACCACAGTTGTACTCAGCTGCTGGGTGGGCTCTTGTCTTCTGTGCATGTCTTTGTCTGGGAAACATTGCTGTACTGTGAGCCCTGTGCCAGCAGGGAAGGGGTTTGGTTTCCTCAACAAAAGCTGTTCAGATCCATCCCTTCAGCTTTGCATCCTCTGCTTTGCCTGACCTGAGGGGCAGCCCAAGGTGCTGCTTACCCAAGGTGCTGTCCCAGGCAGGTGAGAAGGGCTGCCCTGTGTCTGCACTGAAGGAACATGGTGTTTGGGAGTGCTGGGGATTACTTCGTGTGGGCTACTGTGAAATTCTTCATCTTTCCCACTCTCTGCTGCCAGGTTTGTCACACCAGATCAGAAGTATGTGGTGGACAACACTCCTCACACTCCCACACCTTTCAAAAATGCCCTGGAGAAATATGGACCAATCAGACCTCTGGTAAGCACTGGGCAGGGCTGGTGTTTGCTGATGGCAGAAACAGAATGACTGCAAAGGGGATGGGGGGTGGTGCAGGGGAGCTCTCAGGGAGCTGTTACTTGTGCCATAACAAGGTGCAGTTTGGTAGAGCCCCACCAAAATGGGAAGGATGAAGGGGACTGTGTCATGGTGAACATGTAACCACAGGACTTTTAAGTTCTGCTGTCAAACAGCTAAAAATTCCCAAACCTGCTCTTGGATCAGGCTGCAGTGTTTGGCTGCTGATGACCCTGAGGAGAAGCAAGGCCTTAGGCATCCCTGAGGAACTGAGTCTCTTAATGTGAGTGTTGTGGGGATGCCAGTTTCCAGTATCTGGGGCCTTCTATGCATCCTGGTCTCTGGATGGTACCTCTGGGGTTCAGCTGGTGTCTCATGCCTGGAGATGGTGTAAATCTGTCAGGATAGCAGAAACCTTCTGATAGTTTTTCCAGCTCAAAATAAACATAATTTTTGTGTTTGTCCTCCCACTGTGGACTCCCCTGACCCACGATGAGTCTTGTGAGTCTGCCCAGCATGTAGACTTGGATTGTCTTGTGATCTCTTTTTCATGCCAGCCACAGACTCCTCACCTGGAAGAAGACTTGAAAGAAGTGCTGCGGAGTGAAGCGGGCATCGAGCTCATCATCGAGGATGATGTGAAACCTGAGAAACAAAAAAGGAAACAAGGGGTGAGCTGAGCTGGTTTTGTTCATCCTCCTCTTGATGCTGAAAAGGTTTTGGCCTGTGCTGCCTTTTGATCAGCAAGAGATGCCTGAGGTTAAGGCCTGTGTAAGATACAGCTGGCTGTGGCCTGGTTTGGGCTGAACTCGGGGTGTGTTAGAGGCCACGTCCCTAACCTGCAGGAGGGACCCAGGGCACACTTGAAGCATCTGTGGCAAGTTGGGCTTCCAGAAGGCTTTGGGCTTGCAGGCATTCTGTTGACTCAGTTCCCTGTTGGCCTTTCCTACCTAAAGTGACTTCCTCTTCTAAATGTGTGTCATTTAGACACCAGGAGGAGAGCACTGGAAGCTGCTGTGCTCCAGCAGGGAAGGCTACAGCACAGATTCTTCCCGAGGTGTTGGTGCAGTGCAGCCCTGTGGTGACATGGGCTTGGGGTGCAGCCTCAGGGTGGCAGCTGAGGGGTTGGTTCATGCTGAGATGTGGTTTTCTGTCCCCCAGCTACGCAGGAGTCCCATCAAAAAGGTCCGCAAGTCTCTGGCCCTGGATATTTTGGATGAAGATCTGACACAGAACACACCTGCCCTCCCTAAGACTGTCTGTTTCAAAAGAGCCCAGGTGAGGGGAGCTGTGCTCAGAGCAGGGGTAGAGCTGGCTTCTGCTCCAGAGACCCCCTGTGCAAGGCAGGGGTGGGAGCTTTGCTCCCTGTTGCTGCCTTTTGAGCAGAACCTCTGAACGTGGCTGCAGGGCTGGATTTGTTAGCTGGCCCTTGTGCCAGGCCAGGTATCAGCTCTGTGAGGGCAAATCAACTTGTCTCATTTTTTTTTTTTTTTTTTTTTTTCCCCTTTTTGCAGCCTGTGAATTTCCTGTCAAGGTCCCTGAACCTTTCCTCCTCAAGCAGGAAGAATGACAGTGGTTTGCTCAACAGAGCCTTTGTGCAAGTGCAGCCAGAGAAAATGTCCTACAGGAAAATGCCAAGCCACTTCAGACCACCAGCACCAGTAAGCCCTTCCACTGCTTTCCCAGTCAGGAGATGAGCTGAAAGTGTAGCCCTTGTCCCTCCTGGAGGAGGAGTGAGGGGATGAAGCTGTGTTTGCACCAGGGTTTGGAGATGCTGAGCCAGTGGTGTCGTGCTGCACCTTCCTCCTCTCTCTTTGCAAACCTCTCCTGCTGGGGCTCAAACCCCTGTGGTGGATCAGAGCTGTGGCTTAGCAAGTTTGGCCCTGGGTTTCCTCATGGAAACCTGTGTCCAGTCCCAATCCATCTAGGAATTTGGATGATTGATCCAGCAGTGAAGTGAACCTTCCTTTTTCAAATGAGCACTCCATGGGTGGGCAGCAGTAAGCTCATCTCTCTTGTTTCTCTGGCTATAGCAAGTCTGAAGTGCTGTATAAGTGGTAAACAAAAAGTATTTCCCACCCCTGTGCATTTTAGGGTGTTTCTTGGGTGTGGTAAAGGCTGTGTGCCTTATCCTGCTGTTTGCCCCAACCTGTGGCACTACAGAGCTCCAGCTGATGGTGTGCCACCTTCTAGGTGGTGCTGATAGAGCTAATCCTGTTCCTCAGCTCCTCACAGTTATTTCTGAGTTGTGCTGGAGTCACAGCAGCTTACAGATGCCCTCTGGGCCACAAACAGTTTCTTGTGCTCTCTTTAAAATCTTTACCACTTGGTCTGTTTGCAGGCAGAGTGCATCAGTGGAGGGGTGTCCTGGCTTTGCTGGGCTGTGTGGCTTAGGGAAGGGGATTTGGACTGTGATTTTGCAGGTGTTTGCTTGGGCCAAGTCATGGGGGATCTCTGGTAGCTTGAATGAAGATGGAAATCCATGTTCTCCCTGGTGGGGGATGAAACTACAGGTGGGGGGACTGGTGTGGGGATGTTTTTGCAGCCCAGAGAGAGCCTAGGTGCAGTGTTTTCACTGAGGAGCTTTGGCTCAGTCATCACAAAACACAACATCTCTCCCTGGCTTAGAGCTGTCTGGTGTGAAAGCTCTTCTGACAAATAAGTACTTCTCAGCCAGAGTAATTCCTTCCCTTTCTCAAAATAAACCCTACTTAAACACTTCCATTTCTCCTTCTGTCCTAGGCAAGGCTGTGTTGCTCCAAGAGCTAATAGAGCCATATAAATAAAGCTCTGGGAGTGACTGGGGTGGCAGGTAGCTTGCCTGGTGACAGGGTACAGCTGTGCAGTGAAATCTTGAGCAGCAGAGTTGTCTCTGGTTGTTGCTGAGCTCTTGGGCTGCTGCTCCTGGCAGGGGCAGGGATTTTAAGGAATCTCAGGGAGCTGTGGGCTGAACCTACAGCAGCCTCAGGTCTGTGCTGTGGCTGCATGAGGTGTGGGTTCTGGAAGTAAAATGCTGAAGCTGTGGCTCTTTGCAGGGCAGGTTAAAGGGTTTCCCAGTTCTGGGCACTGGGTTTCTCTTAGCTGCGTTGATGAGAGGTTTGCCAGGGGTTTTCCTGGAGTGCAGAAACACCTCATGGGGGATCTCTCTGCACACAGTGGCTGAAGCACACCTGGTTTTCACCTCGTGCTATGGGGTCCCTGCTGAAACTGAAGGCACCACACTGCATTTAAGGGAGGTCTCTGACCAATCTAGACCTGGGGCTGAGCAGCTCCTGTAGGAATTGACCTGATTGTGAATAAACCCCAAACCTGCTCATTAATTCCTTCCATCCTTCCAGAATCTCTTCAGCACAAGGAGCTTTAGTGGGTTTGTGCTTTAGGGTTTTTGTGCAAGTTCCTCCTGGTTGTAAGATGGGTGCTTCCAAGTCTGAAATTTTATTTCCCTTGGTTAGCAGATACTTGTTAAGTTTATTTTTTCAGGCTTGTTTTAAAAGCTGTTGGTGTTTGTGTCTGTTCTCTCCTGTAAGAGCTGTGCACATGCTTTCTTTTCCCTCTAGATGACCAGGGCTTGGAAAGTGGTGGCCTGTGGTGGAACCAGAGATCAACTCTTGATGCAGGAGAAAGCTCGACAGTTTTTGGGCACACTGAAACAGAGTCACACATCAAGGACTTTAATCTTATCATGAAGGATTGTTTTACTTTTCTATTATATTTTTAAATTTTTTTTAATAAGGGGAAGGAGAACCACAGGAAAAAAAATACTCTCTACCAGGCCATAGTGCATGGGGGTAGAGTTTTTTTTCCTTCTGTTCCCAGGTAGATCTATTATTGTAATAAAAACTGGGCTAACTGCTGGCTAATATGTGGAATGCAAGTTTTGGGATCATTATGGAAAGGCAAACAAGGGAGAGCTGACAGCAAGACCTCTGCAAGACCTGGGTTCTGCAAAAGCAGAAGCATGAAGATGTGTCTCACCTTGGAGCAGTGTGTGCAGCAGATGGTGGAGACCTGCCTGGACTTCCTGCTGGCTGCTCTGGAACCTCAGGAACAGCTTTTTTTACAAACAGTCCTGTATGTTTTGTCAACCCTTCTGACCTTCTCCAGGGCTGGGGGTGGTCCCCCTTGGCTCTGGGAGGAGGGGTGGTGGTGTTGTGCACTCGTGGGGGATGTGTTCTGGGGACAGATGTGTTGGGAACAGCCCCTTGGTCCCTGTGGGGCTGTTCTGTACTGCCTCTCCCCAGGGCTGTGCTCCCTCTTCAAATAAATGATGGTGCTAATGTCACCCTCTTCTTTGGTCTCTGTCTCTGCCTGGGGTCTTGCAGTGCTGGAGGGGGTGCAGCAGAACACCCCTTTCCATCTGGGATCTCTCCTGGCAAGTTGCTGAATTCCTTCTCCCCCATACTGAGGCTAACAGGGATGGTTTCCCCTCCCCACCACCCCTTTCTATTTTCCTCAGCTCTTTAGAAATGATTTTGGCTGCTTTATGAGAAGGTGGCACAGTGTCTTTGATCTTGGCCTGCCAGGAATCTGCAAAGCTGCAGAAGTTGAGGCTGCAGAAAGAAAAACAGCAGGAAAAAAAGAGGGAAATAGCACCAAGGCTTACAGCAGTGTTGTGGTAGAGCCTCTTCTGTCCTTTTGGAGGCTGAAGCTGCAGCCCTGTTGGTGTTTGTGTGACAGCAGTCAGGTGGTGTCCTGTTTGCCAGAACCAAGGGTGAAACGGGATTGTAGGAATATATTGACTGTTTGCAATTGGAAAGGTGCTGGAAAAACTGAAGAGCAACTTGCTGGTTAGAGCAGCAGAGGAACAGCTCTTTGGGTGAGCTGTGCTGGGGGCTATGCTGTGCCATGTCCTCCTCTGGAAGCTTCCAGAACCCACCCTGACAGATTTGGGTCCAGCTGGATGGCAGGGCAGCAAAGGTGCAATTGTGAGAGGGTTTGTTCAGTCCAGTGCCTCTTAACTGGGTCACTGTCCCCAGTCCCTTTGGAAGGTGGAAAACCAGCAGGGCTGTTAACATCTGATTTTTCAGTTTGTGGCTTGCATTGGAAATAAGTAAAAAAAATTCTTACTGACAAACCTGTGAGTAAAACCTTGAGTCTTGGGAAACAAGGGAGTTTTCAAAACCCAGCTCATTTGTAATTTCTACAAGCTTAGGGGCCTAAGCAAATCCATGAAGTCATTTTTATTTCTGTTTCTCAGTGTTTGCTTTGGAAAGGTGGCTGGGACCATGTGTCTGAAAGCCTGGCTCAGCTCCTGCCCTTATTAAAGTGAAATCACCATAAACCCATCCCTCTCCACTTGGGCTTTCAGGGGTTTGGCCATTCCTGTGCAGGGCAACTTTATAAATCCACTCAAGCCTAGAATTGCATTTCTTTTGCCAGAGCTGAGGGGAGGTGAGAGTCCTGAGCAGGCAGAGTCTGCTGGAGAATAAATGGGTGCATGAACCTGGCATGTGTGTTTGGGAGCTGCCCCTGAATTAAAGGATTATGAGGCTGAGAAGTATTGACTGATGCTCTGATGCTGTCAGTGCAGATAGTGCTGGGTGCCCTGCCTTGCAGAGTGCTTGTTAAGAAAGATTGAGGGGCAGAAAAAATACTGAGGAAAATGAGCAAGGCCGAGCACAGTTAATGAGTGAAAAGACCATTAGATTTTAATTGGGAAAAGGAGCTACTTCTGGTGTGGATGTTACCAGCCTGGCTTGGCTGTCCTGAGGCTTGGGAATAGGCACTGCTTCTGCAGGTGGGGATCAAAACTCCCCACTTGCTTTGTTTTCCTGTTAATTTGGATGCTCTGCTCTATTTCCAGTGAGAATCTCAGGAGCTGAACCTCATGCTGGCTGTGGAGTCCCTGGACAGGAGCTGCAGACCCCAGCAGGGAGTTTGCTGGAGTCCAGTGCTCTGTGTGCCCACAGTGTCCCAGGTTGTGCCCTGACTGTTGTCCCTTGGACTGTTGTCCCCTCTTGGGCTGCACAACCCTTGAAGAGAAACCTGGGAATTGAATTTGGGTTGAAAGGAAAATTTAGGATGAAAGAGTCCCAGGAGCTGTGGTGCTGGTGCTGTGCAGAAGGATCCCATCCCACATCCTGGCTTGCTGGAAAGCTGCAGAAAACCCAGGTTGCTGCTTTATTTTAAACCTTGTATTTGCTTTTGGTGTTCTGCATTCCTCCCCAGTGCAGATGAGCTCTTGTTTGAATCCAGACATGGAAAAAAGGTTGATTTTTAGCAGGGCCAAAAGGAGCCTAGCACAGTGAGAGCTCCTGGGTTAAGGCAGTACCTTGACTGCAACAGGGACACTTTCCAGCCAGGAGAAGCCCTGGAAAAGCTGAGAGCAGAAATACTGAGGTAAGGAGAGAAAAAAGGACACTTGGGTGTGGTTTATTTAAAAATTATTTTTAGGCTTCTTTCAGGCTGGAGCTGGGTAGTGCCAGGTGGGATGGGGTGATGCTGAGCTGGCATGGCTCCATGGCCCTGCTGTGTGCCCCTCAAAGGGCTCTTGGCTGCTGTGGTTGTTCCTGCTGGCTGGAGGGATTTCACAGCCTTTTTATCTTGTTTTTCCAGCTAATTCTGCCAAAGCACTGAGCACACAGCAGGATGCTCACAGGGGGCTATTGGCAGGGCTCCGTGGGGAAGGGTGCAGGGATGCAGGCAAGGAATGTTTTCCATTTCCTATTTTGGATATTTCCTGTAGCTAAAGGAAATAAAAAGGGAAATGCAGCTTCTCCAGCTGTCCCACAAAGCCAGCCCTGGTGAAGGGACAGCTTTGCCTTCTCCCAGGCAGAGATTTCTTGGGACATAGGTGGGCTCAGCACTGGGTGCCACCATCACCCAAGCTTGCCACCACACAGTGCTGGGGCACACAAGGGATGGCACAGAGCAAGGTGAATGGCAGAGCAAGAAATAATGAATAATTGCTCAGGGGTGATCTGAGCTTTGAGCTGGAGCACCCATGTGCTGTTTTGTACCCACGGAGCACGGTGAGGCTGAGCACAGAGGGTGCCTGGGGGGCTCCTCCTCCTCGGCAGTGGGTGCCCCCATGTTCCAGCAGGGCTGCTGGCTGCACCAGGAGCATCCCTGCTGTGTTCAGGAGCCATCCCTGCTTCTTGCTGTATGGCTGTGGGGTTAACCTGGGCTCTGCATCCACTGGGGCTGCGGGTGTGCTGCACTGGGGTGAAAAAAAGGTGAATTTCCCCCCTGGTGGGTAAATTTGAGTTGGTTGTACCTCGATGAGGTTTCCTTAACTTTATCATAACTCACTGCTGGACAGGAATCAGAATCAGAGAATTGCTTGGGCTGGAAAAAATCTTCAATGTCACTGAGTCCAACCTTGTCCTAACCCTGTTACCCATTTCTGAGGAGCCATCACTGAGCCATGGCCCCAAGCACCACGTCCAGATGATTTGTAAATACACTCAGGGATGGAGACTCAAGCACCTCCCTGGGGACCCTGTTCCAGGGCTTAACAACCTTTTCTGTAAAGAAGTTTCTCCTGGTATCCAACCTACACCTCCCCTGACTGGCTTGGACCCTGTGTTGGCTGTAAGGGGACCCTGAGGTCAGGGTGGGCCCCTGGAGCTCCTGCATTGCCAAAAAATCCTTTGAGCCTGGGTATTACTCCAAGCAGCAAGGGCCTCCTCTCCTGCCTTTGCTTATGGAGTTTATTGAGCAGCTGCTAAGCAGTAACCATGTAAAATTTCCCATGTACTTTTTTGACACTCTAACCTGTGGGTTTAGAGACTTAGGAAATTAAATGGACAGTTTTAGCCTGGTAGGTACATGCTGGGGATTAGCTGAGAGGCTCCTGGATTTTGCAAGGGATGGAGTCTGCTGGTGTTAAGAGCTGTCTGGACCAGAAACTAATTGTGCTTTGGAAATGTAAAATCCTCCCTTCCCTTGTTTCTGGGAGTCAAACTTTGTTGTGAAAAGACTGAGCAGAAATCTCTAGGGGACAAGCAGAGGCTCAGCTCCCCCTGCCCTGGGCAGTGTCTGGTTTGAACCTGCAGGGCTGGCAGGGGCCAGAGCCACCACCTGGATCAGACATGGGCTAAAAATGTAATAGGTACTGAAAGGAAACTTCATGCTTTTATAGGGAGGTTTATGTGTAAGTGCATCAGTTGTTCTTTTCAAAATACCAGGCAGATGTTGTCGGAAAAGAAAGAGAAATTGCATTCCTTGTTCCTTGAGGGGTTTCTCTTGTTTTTGGGAATCTCACCCAAAGGTTTGGGTCTGGGTGAGGCAGGCAGCCCAGGGGCACTGAGCTTCTGACAGCACCTGAGTCCATGGGGAAGGACAGAGAGCCAGGGCTGCAGGTTGCTTTGGATGGGGAGATGCTCCAGAGTCTTGTGCTGATGTTCATCACCACCCTCGGGGTGAGCAAAGCTTCCTCCCTGCCTCCTGCTCCTCTCCTTCCTGTGGCAGAGTTCAAAGTGCAAATTCCTAGTGCACAAAACTGTGGTTTTTCCCATCCTGTGCTTTCAAAGCTGCCACAGCAGCAGGGCTGGGGGGTGGCTGGGGAGGGAGCTGCCAAGTGCCTCTGTCCTGGGGGGACTGCTGGTCCGAAAACTCCAGTATCAAATTAGAATCTGCAGCTTTATGAAAAGAAAGGTTGTTATCTGTAATTGTGCAGCAGGTAATGTGTGCTGAAATTGGTGTCAGATCTGCCCCAAAGGGGCTAGATAAGGGGCGGGTGGGGAGGGAGGGAGGTAATAACTTTAGATTCAGTTCTCCTGATGTACTCATCTGTTCCCAAGGTTGGTGTAAATCAAGGCTTGAATGAAGGCAGAACAGCTCCAGTGAATGTCTGAATCTGCCATTCCTCAGGCCCTGCAGAAGCAGGAGAACACAAAAATCGATATTTGCTGGAACTGTTGCAAAGTTTTCTTTAGGGATTAATTTCTGCTCGATGATCCCCGCAGCCGCAGCTCTCCGGGGCCCTCCCTGCCGCGGGGCCCTATCCTGCTCCACCCCTCGGGATGCTCCTGGGGCAGAGGGAAGGGGTCCACAGTCTATCTCACCCCAGGACCACAGCTGCTGCCTGAAACCTGAAACCCACCCTGCTCTGCCTTCAGGGGACCACACAGCATCCTTCCC
>JAAWXA010000023.1:10904425-11075980 GCA_038090715.1 Florisuga fusca
CTCTTAATGCCAGGGAGTTTTTTTTTTTTTTTTTAAGGGGGCGGTGGGAAGCACCAGGCTGTGCCCATGTCACCCCGGGAGGCAGAGGCCGGGTCCCGGTGAGCCAGGAGATGGTTTCCTCCCGGGTTATTGCTGGGCTGAAGGCTCATTCCCTGCTCCTGCCACTAAGGGGAAGTGTTGTCCCGCTCAGAGCAGCCTTGGGCAGGGATGAGGATGGAGCAGCGGTCCCGGTTCCTCCCGGAGCAGGGGAAGAGGAAGAAGTGAAAGATTTGCCCCAACCTCACCCAGGGGAGGGCAAATACCCTCTCGCTTTATATCAAATGGGGAGTGACCCAAATTTCTGACTGACTTCTCCTCTGTGCCCAGAGAAGCTGTGGCTGCCCACTGGGTGTGTGATGCTCATGCAGCTGTAGCAGGAGGTGGGAACAAACCCTGCTTAGCCCCAAGCTTTGGTGGAGGTATCAAGGGTAAAGAGGAAAACCTATTAGATCCCCCATTGAGGTCTGCCCTTTACTTCTGATCAAATATGGAACTGGGAGATTTTTGAAAGCCCTCCTGCAGGTACTGAAATGCTTTTTCACCACTTAGTGCTTGTTTCTGCCCACACATGTTTCTGAATAATCTTAAATTTCTTCTATAATTGTGTTTATCACAGCTTTGCTGTGGTGTCACACTGTCCTGCCCTGGGGAAGAGGCTGGAGTTCTGCTCTGGGCAAGCAGCTGATTCCTGGGATGTGGGAGGGAAAACCTTTGGAAGTGTCTCTGTCAAGCACCCTCTGCCCAAGACAGGTTGAACAGAATTAATAACATGATCATCTTTCTTGTGTATTTTAGTACCAGCAAGTTAATTACTAACGATGGGTCAACAGTTTTGAGGCTTTTAGGACTAATACCAAGGTTTAGGAGAGTCTGGAGCAGATTCAGCATTTATTCAGGTGGCAAAGGCACACATGGTCAGTACACCTGCTTAGCAGACTGGCACACAAATGAAGGGTAAATTAAAATAATTCCTGTTCTAAAAAGTACAGAAAATTAGAAGGCAGGAATTGGGTGGCTCTCCTTTTCCCAGATACTATTGCCAGGGAAGTTTCTTACCCCCTTGCTTTCCTGCAGGCCACAGGTATTGCTTTGCCTCCAGGAGTACACATTTTCTGCTGTTTTTTTTCCCCCCTCCAAGCAGTTGTACTCAGTCAAAGTGACTCCTGTCCCTCAGGCTGTGATCCTGGAGCAAAGCTGGAGTTGTAGAAGTTGGTGCAGGGATGAGTGTGGCAGCAGGAGCCCAAGGGCTGGATGCTGCTGAAGCT
The DNA here is from genome assembly GCA_038090715.1 of Florisuga fusca. Taxonomy (NCBI): domain Eukaryota; kingdom Metazoa; phylum Chordata; class Aves; order Apodiformes; family Trochilidae; genus Florisuga; species Florisuga fusca. The sequence continues at coordinate 10,905,730 of JAAWXA010000023.1, forward strand.
CAGAGGGGCTTTTGGGTCAGGGCTGGCCTGGAACTTGGTGTCCTGTGTTGGTCCAGGGTTTTCTTGTGAGCTCTGTCATGGAGCTGTTGTCACAACAACCCTGTGAGACAGAGTCACACTGTGATACCAGGGCACATGAGGTGTGTGGGTCCGTGCTGGAGAGCCCAGACATCCACTCTTCAGCTCTAACCAGAGAGCAACACATCTGCCCCTCTGCAACGGGACAGAAATTTGAGTGCAGGGAAATCTCAGCTGAGGAAAGCTGGAATCCCTGGAAAATTCCATCTCTGCAGCCAGGTGCTGCTGCAGGGTCTGTCCTCTGGCAGGCACCTGGGGCAGAGCATCAGGGATGCCCAGTGGTCCTGGGCTCAGAGGGGTTCCCTTCACAGCCTCCCCTAGGCTGGATCTCTGAGAAAAGCAGCCCTGGCATATAGGAAAAGTTATTTTGCTGGGATTTTTTGTTTTGTTTTTTTTTTTTTATTTGCTGGAGGAGGGATCTTCCAGCTGCTGCATACTTAATGACTTCCCAAGGCCATTTATTACCCTGACAAGTCAAGCAGTGAACCCAGAGCAATGATTTTAGCCAGGACATCTCTTTTTACCCCAATAAACTTTCCCATACTTTCTAGCTCAGCTGCTGAATCTACCCTGAGATGCAGGGCAGGGTATCTCCAGAAGAATGAATCCATGTCAGGAGATTTGTGAGCAGCCAGCCAAACAATCCCAGCCACCCAAAGAGACGAGGAAGAACATCATTCCCCAAAGCACTGCAATATTGATTCAGCATTTGTGATCCATAAAACACAGTAACAACGTGGGGCTGGCTGCAGAATGCATTCTACCAAAATGGGGTTTATTTTACAGTCTCTAATCCTCAAGGACAGGGGTAAACTAAGTTTAGTAGCAGGCAGGAATTCATTTGTATAATAATGGTTTTCGATGACTGGCAAAGGTTATTTTATGATTAGCCACTTAATTATAAAATGGCCAACAATTTCATCTGATCCAAATCTGCATCAGCTAAATTATGAAATGCCCTTCTTTTATGCAAATTCTGGAAATATTGCTTCTCTAACCTCCCAACCCCACTGTCTGTCAATAAGGCTTGCACGGAGCATAAATCTTTGGGTAGTGCCAGAGCTTGATTCGAGTGCAGATAAACCGTGGGGAATTAATTCTGCAGAGAGGTGAGCACAGGGCAGATGTTGGGTGCATAACCCTGTGGTGGGGCTCGAGCTGGGCTGTCCTGTCCTGGGAGTTCCTGGGATCAGCTCCCACAGGTCATTGCTCATTCCAGGGACTGGAGATGGGAGATGTCCTTGCTCATAGGACGTACAGGTGAGAGCTGCCCTGTGTTCCATCCTTACCCCCACTGGTTTATCTCTGCTTTCATTCCTCTCAAGAAATGAAATATTTCAAGAGTCAAGAGTATTCTCCCTTTTTCCCCTTCCCTTTGCAGGCTGAGAGCTCTGAGGAGCACTGCTGAAAGGGCCTGGGGCAATGGGCCATGAAGTACACACAACTTTGGATGCTTTTAAGATTCAGCTGCTCAAGGTGCTGGGCCATCTTGTCTAGACAGTGTTTTAGCCAAGAAAAATTGTACCAGATGGTCCTTGAGGTCCTTCCAACTTGATGTTCTATGATACAAATTCCTCCTCTTCTTGTCCCCTCCGGGTGCTGCAGGGAGGAGGAGTGAGGGAAACTGAGGCACAGGTCTCTGCCCTGGGATCCCACCTCCCACAGAGCTGCATTTCTGCCTGGCTGTCTTACAGCTCAGCCTCTGCTTGGGCAATGCTTCAGTTGGGGTTTCTGGGCAAAACTGTGAGTTCCAGGGAGCAGCAGATGAGGTGGCCACGGGCACGGGACTGGCTTGGCTGGAGAGCCAAATTGGAGCAGAAAAATTGGAGAATAAAACTGGAGAACAGACAATATCCTGCCAGGAAGGAGGTCATAGCAAGGTGGGTGCTGGGCTTTTCTTCCAAGTTGCAAGTGACAGAACAAGAGGAAATGGCTTCAACTTGCCTGAGGGGAGGCTCAGATGGGATACTGGGAAAAAAATTCTTTGCTGAAAAGGTTGTCAGGCCCTGGAATAGGCTGCCCAGGGAAGTGGTGAAGTCACCATCTCTGGAGGGACTGAAAAGATGGGTAAAGGTGGTGTTGAGATGGTTTAGAGGTGGACTTGATGAACTTGGAGGTCTTTTCCATCCAAAACCACTCCATGCTTGTGCAGGGTGAGTGCTGGGACCTCAGGCTGAGCCCCAGAGCACCCTGGCCCAGTGCGAAGGGACCTTAGGAGGTGTAAGTCCTTCCAGCAAGTTGTGTTTTCAAATGGGACACCTCAAGCTTGGTGGTTCCTTTGGGACAGTCTCTGCTGGAGCAGCTGGTGGCCTTTGTGAGGCTTCTGGCTGAGGCAGGGATCTGCTGCAGCAAGGGTGGGGGTCTGGGTGCTGGAGGCAGAGAAGGCAGCAGAGGAGAAGAAAGATCAGAAAAGGAGGAGGAAAGGAGGATTATAAAGATGAGGTCCAATTAGATCCATGCATTATAACATCAGATCCTATTAAACCCTCCTGCTTTAAAAGCAGGCCCTATTGTATGGTTGCAGCTTCCAGACAAAGTCCTGCTAAGTGGAGCTGCTTTGAAACCCAGGGCCTCAGACACAGCCATTAGGAAGATGAAGTCCTGTTCAATATATTCTGTTTGAAGATTAGGGCATGTTAAACACAAGCAGTTCAGAGCTGGCCTCCAATTAAGCAGAGATGATGGGAGAACTGGAGCTTGTGGGGAGAGGAGAAGGAGTAGAGAAGCTCTGAGCATCATCCCCTGGAGGGAAGGAGCCTCTGGGCAGCTGGGGGAGGATGCTCATCCTCCTGCCTGCGTGTAGTCAATTACCCCAAATTAATTCTTCAGTGTGAAAGAAGCCAGGGTGGTCTCCAGGCTTGTGGAGACCCGAGGCTTGAGGTTTCGGGAGAGGCTCGGAGGTGATGCTCACTGGGACAACAGGGAACTAAACTAGGGGAATACTGCTGGTTGGATACAGGGCCTGGGAAATGGGGGAATGAAAGGGTGTCCTGTGTCCCCCTCAGTGTTCTCTGACTTTCAGAGATGTCAGTGGGCTGTAACATCTGCCTCCTTGGACCTGGATAGGACCAGGGGCTGAGCCATAGATGTGTACCTGGGGAGGTAAGTCCTGGATAGCCCCAAGGCATGGGGGGGTCCAATAATCTCTGGATTACAAGGAAATGTGGACACTCATCTGTTTTGTAAGCCCCTAAGGAGCTGGGCATGGCTTGGGTTGGGGTCTGTGGGTTGGGTGGGGGAGACCTCCCCTCTCAGCAGCAGTTTCTCTTTCCTCCTGGCCACAGACTGGGCAGCTTGGGCCCTGCTAATGGCTTTACAGTAGGATTTGCACAGTTCTTCTTGATTCCCTGTGTGGGCTCCTTGGCTCCTGACTTTATTCCCAGAATATAGGTAAGAAATACATCTCAGTGGGGGGAGATGATGGGGACAGCAGTGATGCCCAAGGCAGCATTCCCTGCTCTGGGGCCCTGACCCTCTGCCAGGGATGGGCTGCTAAGCCTTGGCTGGAGGTGACTTGCTCACACAGTTCATGTTTTTCCTGCAAAATACCATGGACCCCCCCCTCCTCAACCTCCTTTTCCACACTTGTCACAGCTCCTCCTGCTCTGCTTTCACAGTGTAGGATTCACCAAGGTGTGAAGACCAAGAAGGGTCATTTTCTACCCAGTCCCCACATCAGCACAGGTCAGTGAAGGACTCTGGAGATGCTCTTCCAACTGTACTGGCATCATTGCTCCTTTTTTCCAGGGGATTTATTTGGTGCTGCTTTGGTCCTGAGCCTCAGAGAAATTTTAATTAGTGCTGGATGCTTTTATCTTTGGAGCAAAGAGATTTTTGCATTTGGATTTTATCATATGAAATATTAACTTATATATATATAATATATATATTTAATTTTTGTATTAAATATTAGGGAGCAGCACAGTATTAATATTAAAACTTTAATACATTGTAAATGTCAGAATGAGTTGTAGTGATATTAGGCCTAAATTAAATGTATTTACCTCCCTGTTTCACTTACAATAGCAAAAGATTTTCAAGTCAAAACAGATTTTTTTTTTCACTTTTCAACAGAAGTGACACTTCTTTCTTCTAGAAGAAGCCATCCCATTACAGGTTGGTTTGGTTTGGTTTTTTTTCCCCAATTCTAATTCACATGACTTCAAGAGCTTTGATGAGTGCTGAGCAAAGACCTGCAGTGATTGATGAGAGTGCTGTCTGCTCTCACATCCCCTCATCCTCATCTTTCCTCTCCTATTTGTTCCTCTCCCCCTTGTGTCCCATTCCTGGGAAGGAGCCACATGTCCCTGGCCCTGGCTGATGCTCCTCTCAGCCCATGGGTACCCAGGAGGGTTGAGGGGGGGAGGGTGGGAGCTCTGATGCTGGGAGATGCTTGGGCAGACCAGAGAAACCAAGCAGCCCCTTTCTTTTCCTGGGACCTTTTTTGCTGGGCTCAGGCAGCACATCCACAGCTCAGGGTGCTGCTCAGAAGCCACAGAGAGGCTGAGTTTGGATGCATGCATGAAATCTTGCCTGGTGTGGGTGGCAAAGTGGGGAAGCTGCCCCAAAGGATGCTTGGAGCCTTCCTCTCATCCTCCTGTGGTTGGGAGACTGTGGGGCAGGGATGATGCCCTGCTCTGCTCCAATCCATCTCCTCCTCCTCTTTGGTCCTGCTCCCTCAGCTCCATAAATAAGGGGGAGGTGAAAAAGGTTCCTTTCAACCCCCAGCTGCCCTCTCCTGCCAGGAACCTGACCCTTAGACCTCAAGGAAAGGGGGAAAACTGAGTCCCTGTGAGACTGTGGGGAGATGGGAGGTGCTGGGGGACCTCTGCCCCCTGGACAAGGTGGTTGGCCTTGTCACCAACCTGGCTTGGGGGAAGAACAGCCCTGTCCCATGGGCAAAGGCCACCACAAAGGCCACAGTGAGCACGAGAGGTGTGAGCACGAGGATGGTGCTAAAGCAGCCTCTGTCTTGGTGCAATACATACGTGCACAAGTTTTCCCTTTTCTTCTTTTTTTTTAAGCAGCAGCAGATGAAAGAGCCCCCCACTCACATCGAGGGCATTAAAGGAAATGTTTTTGGCTTCATGGTTTGCTTTGAAGGAACCAGTGGCAAAATGAGCTAGGAAGGCACGAAAGGCACTTCAGTGAGTTTTGTTGCACTTCCAGTGACAGAAATTTGTTTCCTGAAGTAATTAAGATGCAGGTGTTTGAAAAGGATGCAGGAGGCCACGTGGGGAAGCTGCACTTCAGCTCAGCTTCTTGGCTTCTGCTCTGCCCCAGGGAGAGCTGCAAACCAGCCCAAATTTCCCTCAAGACAAATCCCAGGCTTTTGGGATGGTGGGGGAAAAGGTAGGGTGAAGAAACAGTTCAAAATCCTGCCTCTGGACAGACCTGCTGTTTTTAAGTTCCTTTTCAATATTGAATGGAATAAACACAATTATAAATAAATTACAAATAAAAACAATTGCTTTCTGTGTCAGGAGGAAGATCATGGCCCAGACTGGTGGGACAGCAAAGCAGGGTGATGTGCAGAGGTGCTGTGCTGGATGCTGCTAGAGGGTTAGCTGGGTTCTCCCACCTTCTAGGGAATTGCTTGCTCTGTATCCCTGGATTTGGGACCAGTATTTAACAACGATGCAGATCACACATCCTGACTGCAAATATCTTGAGCAGGGAGATGTGGTGATCTCATATTTTACTCTGTGTGAGCTATAAATTGTAGCACTTTTATCTAGACATGTGAAGGTTAATAGAATGAAAGAAAAAAATGAATTCTGTTGAGCACAGACAGGCACTGAGAGTGTGGCACTGAGCTCCTTGGGGTGGGACTCTGCTGCTCAGTGCCCCGTGCATGGGGTTTGTGTTTTCATGGTTCTGAAATGCATTCCCAGATGCAGCAAATATCAGCACCTCTTCCCCTCTTGTCTGTCTGCCTGCCAGGAAGGAGATGATGCTGGGTGGAGCTCCCCAATTCTTCTTGGTCCTGGTGTGCCCTTGGGCTTGCAGCCCTTTGAAGCATCCATTGGTTATTTCCAATTTTCCAAACTGTTTTTCCCTACCATTCAACATCACATCCCATGTGTCTTTTTGGAAGGCTCTTTGCTCCTGTGCAAATGTAGAGAGTGGGAAGGAGGCTGTAGGGATGTCCTGTGGGATGTGGGTCAGAGCAGGGGGATGGGATGTTGGGCACAGAGGGGGGGGCCCTGCAGCACCCAGCAGTGGTTTCTGTAACATATTTAAAAATGGTCTGGATGTGGTGCTTGGGGGCCATGGTTTAGTGGTGGGTCACCAGAAACAGGGTAATAGGAGGAGGTTGGACCCGATCTTAAAGGTCTTTTCCAGCCTGAGCAATTCTATGATTCTTTTTAATGTAAAAGCAAAAGAGTAACAAGTGCAAGGCTGGGCTGGGTTGCTGGGTCCCAGGAGCTGTGGCTCCCTCTGCAGTGGCAGCAAATCCTCCTTCTGGGCAGAGGGATGTTGTTGCAGGCAGCGTGGCACCCCCAGCCCTGAGGGTCAGGATGAGGCAGCTGAATTTCAGACTTTCTGAAGGAAGGAGGAATATAAAAATCCAAACGATAGCAGCAGTTTGAGTTTTGCGGGTGGAAGGGGAGAACTGGACTCTTAACCACAAGTTACAGAAGGGCTGGAACTAAATTAATCCCAGAAGCCTTAAGGTGGTTTTGACAAGGTGGGCAGAGCTAGCCTGGTGGGGCTGTTGGAGGGATGGATGCAGGGATGCAGCTGCCCCAGGGGGGTGCAAGCACCAACCTCCAGTTTCAGCCTGGCCCCTGGGAGCAGGGATTGACCCCAACCTCTCCTTTCTGCACAGATGGGGGACATTACTGCATTCTGAGTTGATTCCCCCCTCCTTGGACACTATCCTGCTGGGTGCCATGCTGGGTGGTGCCTTATCCTAGGTTGGAGGGTTGGATGCTGTGCAGACCAATGGGCCTGGGCTGCCACACTGTGCTCAGCAGCATCCTGGCTGAAACAACTTGCTAGCAAAGCTGCAATTTCCTCTGGGAATGCTCCTTTTCTACCCCCTTCCCTCCCCCAGGCAGTGGGACAGGAGCAGAGCTGCACAGCTCCTGGCTCAGAGGCAGCAGAGGGGCTTGGCACCACAATACAGCTCATCAGGAACATCAGGGTTGCCTCCAGCTTGGTCCTTGGGTAGCTTTGGGGTCTGTGGGGACTTCATCTCTCTGGCTACAGCAGGCACAGGCTGTGGAGGGCATGCCTGTGCCTTGAGGAGTGGTGGCTGCTGAGCTGATGAGAAATCTGCCTTTAAATTGGAGGCATTTGTAAGTGTGGCTGGCTGGATTTGTAAGGATATTTTATTGAGCTGCTGTGCTATTGATTCAGACATTTACCAGGGGTTTGCAGTCTCACTCCTCTTCTGTTCCATTTGTCTGGGGCTCCTCTGGCATGTGGTGACAGGAGCCACCCCCTTGCTGCCCAGGGAGGGGGACCTCTGGCACAGCCACAGCCTGGACCCCCTGGATGGGCTCAACACCTTCAGGGTGAAGCTTGGTCACAGAGCCTGGGGCAGCAAAATGCTGTCCCAGTACAAAATTTCTCTTCCTCCTTCCAGACTCAATTTTCTACTGTGGCTACCTGCAGGAGACACAGAAAAGCAACTTCTGCATAGCATCACCTTGCAGTCAGACACAGAGACAGCAAGGATTTGAAGGGGACAGCAATTTTTTAGGGAAACTTCCAAGCTCCCTTTCTTTTCTAGGCGATGGCATGTCTTGGGACATCACTCAGAGGAGGTGTCATGAATGCTGATGACTCAAAAGAGGTCACGGAGAAGAAATTGCTTCCTCCAGATGCTGCTTCAGCATCTCTTGCCAGGCAGTAATCCCCCTGGTCCTCATCCCTTGCCCTGCAGAAGGAGCTGGCAAAGCCACTGAGCAGCTCAGGGCACTAAGCTGAATGGATAGACTTAATTCTGCTGGCTGGAAACCCCCCAGCAGCCAGGGCAGAGTGGGACTGCTGCCTGGGCTCAGCCCCTGTCCCTGGCACCCACCTCCCAGGCAGGGCTGGTTTGTCACCCCCTCTGCCCTGAGCCACCCTTGGATGGGGTGTTCCACCCAACACCTCAGCTCCTGGGGTCACCCCAGCCCCACACACCCCTCAAGGGCTCCCCCCCTCACACCTTAACATGGTCAGACTGTCAGGCAGCAATTTAACATGGGGATGATGTCCAAGGAACTCCCTCCTGTTTTCCAGCTGCATTTCCCAGCCCACTGGGCATGGGACAGGCAGTGGGATGTGGGGCTCTGCCCTCTCCCCATCTCAGCTTTGGGGTTCCTGGGTCCATCTTGGCACTTTAAGGACAAAGAGGCTTGCTCAGGTGGAAGAGGAACATTTGGGCCACAGGGTGGAGAAACTGATTTTTCCTTTTTGTGAGGAAAACATAAGTCTTTGGTCCATCTCTTCCTGCATGACCCGAGTTTTACCACTTGAGGCAATTGCCTTGATGAAAACCCTTCTGTAAGGTTGTTTAAAGCCAGGATTCAGTGAAATGAAAGAACTGTTGAAATGGAGCAATCTTTGATTTGCAGGTTCTCCACTTCTGATGGAGAGAAGAGCTGACCCCAGGGTGCCACGACCCCACGGGTGTATGGGCCATGCTGGCACAGGTGCAAGTTCCTCAGCCAAGCACATCCCTGTTAGAAAATGATGCATCTGGGAAGCTGGAGACAAAAGGGCATCCTGATGTAGAAGCAGCAGCTCAGGTGAGGAGCCCCAGGGGACTAGTTGGAAAATCAGTGATGACAAGTACACACCAGGCAGCTCAAAAACTGGGGCAGGACCAGTTGCTGTGGAGAATGTTCTTGCTGCCACCTATGCCAGCAGCTTGGAGGGAAGGATGGGGAAAAATGGTGGCTGTTGATAAGAGGAAAATTCTTCATTTGCTCAGACAGCACTCGGGTTTTTTTGGGAGGATTAAACTTCTGTAACCCACACGGCACTTTTTTCTCTTGTGTTTCAGGTGGCTGTGGCTCTTCTTGCCACTTATCTGAATACCTGATCAGCTCCAGCCCTGCATCACTGAAACCTCCAAGACAATTTATGGCAGCATCTTCCAGAGGTTAATGATTTGCCATGGCACAGTGGTCAGTTTTAAATTCACCGCTGTCTGATTTTATTCTGTATCCTCATGTAGTGCTGCTGCAAAAAAAATCAGCCACTGGCTGCTCATTGCAGCAGTGTCTGGCTCTCACATGATTAACTTTTTTTTTCTTTTTTTTTTTCCTATTTTGGGGTTCTTTTCATTTCCTGGTAATTGGTGGTGGGTTGCTGGGGGGGAAGCCATCTGCGTGACTGGGGAGATTTTGAGAGTCAGTAACAGCAGGGATGTTATCTGAATCTGGTCCTTTAGGAAACTATGGTAATCCAAAGCTGATTACAGCTGGGCTGCAGGAAATTCAGGACATATTGGACACTGACACTTCCCAGCAGCATCAAGCAGTGTGGGGCTGTCTCTGTGTGTTGGGGGACAGAGGGACTCACTTCACCTCTGTGTTTTGCATGGAGGGACACAAACAGTGACCCTTTCCCTTTGTAATCATGGCTGCCAGAGGAGGTGGGAAAGAAAACAAAAGGATGGACAAAAAAAAACCAGAGGTAGAAAGGCCCTCACACTCTCACTGGGCTGATGATGGGAAAGGGGCTGTGAGGGTGAAGGTTCCTCTGCTGTGACAGAGTCCCCATTGGGGCTGCTCCCCATGGGCATGGGTTAGTCCTATGCAGCCTTCCTGGATGTGCAGATTTATTTCCCTGGGCTTGACCACGCTCTTGTGTTGCCCCTGGTGAGTAATGCAGCCTGTGCAAGCTAAGCACATCAGTCCCAGGAGGCTGAGGGAGCAATGAGGTATCCCCACCAGGACGGAGAGGCATCTCTCCCTTCTGTCCTGCTTTATTAAAAATATCAGGGATTTGATCACCTTCAGTCCCATAAATAAATGCTGAGGGGAGTGGTGTTGGTGCTGCCCTGGTTTTGGGTCAGCCCTGAGGCCACTGGGCAGCAGTGGGCTGTGACCATGGGATGCTCTTTCTCATGGGGCAGCAGTTGGCACAGGGAAGCAAAGCCCCGTGCCTGTGGGCTGGTCATGCAGAGATGCTCCTGGCCAGTGTGCCCATGGCTGGGTGAGGAGATGGGAAGCTTTTCCCTCAGGTGCTCGAGGGGTGCTTTGCTCCATGGGGAGAGGTTTTCCCCATGCTTGATGCTGGCTGCTGCATCTGCACAGGGGAGAAAGCTCAACAAGGGAGCCTGGGCAGGAGCTTACAAGCTCTGTGAAGTGCATTGGTGGCTCCTGCCCTTTCTGCTGGGTGGTGGGGGTGGCCCTGGGTCAAGGCAGGTTGTAGCAGAGGATGTCTGATTGGTGGTGCCATTGCTTTTGTGAGCAGAAGGAGGGTTTGCAGCAAGCTGGTGCTGCCCTGTGCTCCTGGTGTGCAGGGAAGGCAGCGATGGGGCTGGTGTGGAACATGGGGTGTAAAAGGGAGCAAAGATCCCCCAGCCACTCCTGCCCCAGCCTGCACTGCTTTTTTTGGAGTGTTTGTGGTTTTAATATCCTCTCTGCAATGGGGTGACCCAACAGTGCTGTGTGCTCACCTGGCTTTGGCAGCACCATGGGATCATGTGTGAGGTTGTGCCCAGGCTGCCCTGGATTGAGCTGTGCTATCGATTGCAGCTTTGATTCCTGCTGCTTTATTTACTTGCTCAGTAATAATTTGCTTAATAAAACCCTGCTATGGTGACTACTGAGTCCCCAGATCTTCTGATTTCTGATTGCTTTCCCAGCCCCAAAGTCACCAGAGTTCCTGGGTTGCCTTTGAGGGATGGCTGAGGATTTATACCCTGGAAGTTGGGGTTGTATGGGTGAACCTATTGCTGCTTCACCAAGAGGTACCAGTATAGATAGGTACTATCTTGGGATGGGTTGAGTGGTTTGAAGATGGAAATATGGAACGATATAAAATAATAATGTTAATAAAAGGAAGAAAAAGTGGAGCTCACCAGAAGCAGCCATGCTGGGGGTTGTCAGGAAATGACAATGCTGCGTGCAGGTTCTGTGCAAGATCAGAAAGTGTTGGGAAACTGTCCCCCTGAGTCTTTAACCAAGAATGGGAGCTATGCAAATATAGTTAGTTAATCATTGCAAAACAGGACAGGGTTTCCAGGGCTGGAAAGCAAGTTTATTCTTCATTATGCAGGCTCTGTGCTCTTAAATACCTTGGAGAGAATTTCGTATTTTTTGGAAAAAAGAAAAAGATGTGAACAAACGTGAATGGAAAGGTTTGTAATGCATAGATGCTTTTGGAGGCCCTCACTGCTTCTGGGGGATGGAGGCAGGGACCTGAGATCCTTTGGGCTTGATGATAGGACAGGGGTTGGGGTCCCAGTTTGGGAGCTGGGTTTTGGTGCCAGCTTCATCCTGGCCTTATCCATAGTTCACCTATAAACCCTGAGGGCAGCTGCAGCCATCCCGAGGCCAGGGGAGGGGGTTGCCAGACTGGGGGAGCCAGTTTGGTCCTGGGGTTGGATTTCTCACAGTGAAATAAAGGCAGAGCCAGAACAGTGTGTGAGGGTCAGGCAGGAATGTCAGTGCCCATGGGGCAGGGTTGCATGAGGAGCCACAGCCTGGACCCCACTGATGGGAAAGATGGAAAATATTTTCTCACCTCTCGTTTTTCTCATTTGATGGGTTTTTTTTGTTTTTTTTTGTTTTTTTTCCTGAACTTCCCACCAGTGAAAAACCAAACCAACCCGTGGCTCTGCAGGGGAAGGGGCAGAATTCCCTCTCGGGTTTCCCTCCCATCATGCTGGGCTCAGGCGTCCTCCAGACCCTGGGTGAACCCTGGGTTTTTGGGTGCTTTTGGGTGCTTGCAGCTGGTTTGCTGCCTCTAGATGGCACTGACCCAACGCGCACGGTTCGGAAGCAGGGTAGGTTGTCTTTCCCCTCCCTTGGGTTATTTTTGTTTTGGAATGCTGTACTAATGGATGTTCAGGTTTGGCAACAAGGTGCTGATTACGGAAATAATCGATGCCGTTGGAAGAGCAGAGCCCATCCATGCCAGCCCTTCCCTGCTCTCCTCCTGGGGTGCTGGGGTTGCTGGGTGCCTGTCCCCTGGGTTTCAGCTGGGATGGGAGGGTGCTGGCCCATGGGCTGGGGGAAATGCTCCTCTGGGTGCTCTCTTCCTTCCCCTTGTTGCACTGATGTGAAATCCTCTTTGTGGCAAGGCAGCAGCACTGTGTGTACCCGAGCAGGGTCCTCAGCATCCCCTGTTCTGCTCTCGGTTATCCCTAGTAGCAGCTTTGCTCTCTAAATCCCATTTTATGCTTATTTCCACATCCCATGAGTTAGGCAGCAAGAATCAGCCTTAAACCCTGGAGCTATGTGAGATCTGGGGATGCATCACGGACCAAAGGCTTGAGGGGAGAGAAAATTCCCATTCTTGCTCGGCCTGCTGGGGAGAGTAAATGCTTTGGGTGAGAAAAGAGATCACAAAAAGTATCTGGTCCCTGCTCACCCCTGTCCCATCCCCTCCCTGCAGCACCCCTGCCCCCAGCACCCTTCTCCTGCCTTGCAGGGCCTGGGGTAAGGCTTTCCCACCATGGGGTTAGGTGCTGGGGAAAGCTTTATCAAGTGGCTGTCAGCAAGGAGGGTGGTGGCTGCAAAGCCAGAGCCTGGCAGGCTACACCAGGACCCCTCCAAAAATCAGGAGGTTCTCAGCCCCTCACTGCCTCCCTCCAGCTGGGGGGAGGTCACTTATGTGGTGGAAGATAAAGCCCCCAAGGTCACCTAGGCTTAAAGGCTGCTTATGTTCCTTCCTAGGTAATAATCAGGACATTTTGGATAGCTTTTTACCCGACCTTATGGATAATAACATGTAGAGAAGGGAGAGCAGGGATGGGGCTGCTCAGCATCCCACCAAAGTGTCTGGCTGGGGTCCTGGGGGGGTAAGGAAGGGTGACTGGCCTGTCCCACAATACTCAGAGCTGTTTGAAGACTGATGTGGTTGCCTACTACACTTGCTGGGCAGCTTGAAGGAGGGCATTGTGTGTATATTTGTCTGGATACAAGGATGTCTTTGTTCATAGATTTCTTAATATTGTGCCATAAGCTGCCTAAGAGACAGCGTGGCATTATTTAGGCTTTATTTAAAGGACAAGTCAGGGGAGATTTCTGGGAAAATTGGGGCTATTCCCCACACAGCAAGGGAGAGGAATACTTAATCCCCTCCTTTCCAGCTCAGATTAACAAACACGTGTGGCCTGGGCAGGAGGGAATACAGTTTGACTGGGAAACTGGTGTAAGTCAGGGAGAACTCTTCTCCCAGGGACTCTCACCCTCCCTGTCCCCATTTCTTGGAGATGGATGAGTTGCTGTGTCTGGGACCCTCAGTGAGATGTGCCCCTGAAGCAGCTTCCTCAAAACACAGGAAAAAACAGGAAAAAAAAAAAGCAGGAAAAGCCAAATTTAAACCTGTGGTCGTGCTCATTGTCAGGGTTGTGTTCACGAGAAGCAGCAGTGAGTGCTTAAAATCAGTAGAGGAGGGTTAAAAACTACACATGGCTTGGAAGATGCCTTTGCTGTAAGAAGGAAGGATGAGGCTGGCCCATTTCCATCTCTCCAGCAAGAAGCCACAGCCAGAACCATCCTGGCAGCAGTAAGGTTGGGGCAGGATGGTGGAGAGAGCCCAGGGCTGGGGGGGGAGCAGTGGGAGGGCATTTATTTGAGTTACACCCTCAAATCCTCACTTGGGAATGGGCTGGTACCAATCCCATGGTGTCCTGAAGGGCAGGACCTGTGCAAGTGATGGGAAAGCCTCCTGGTTTTGAACACTGTCCCATGCACTTTGGGAAGGTCTGATGGATTTTTAGCTCTTGGAATTGGCATTATTGCTTTTAGCTAGAAAGAACTGTTGGAATGCACATTTTCAAGGAGATTTTGTGAAGGGTGATAATGTAATTGTAAGAAAGATGGATGTTTGGTTTGGATGAGGGCTCAGAAATTGTCTGGGGGACCAATGCATCTACTGGGAAATATGAATGTGGGTAAAATGTTTGCACAATCTTCTATTTGCAGAGTTATCAAAGCTTCCAGAAATGTTGCTTTTAGAACTTGTATGTATTTAACTCTTCCTTCAGAAAAACTTTCTGGATTTTATTCCTGTTTGCTAAATAGTTGGGAAGCCAAAGAAAAGGGCTGAGTTTGCTGCATGCCTTGTTGCAGGAATATGGAGCTGAGGTCCAAGTTCTGATCCTGGTAAGACCCTGTTTTCTCCCTGGCTTCTAGCTCTGTTTTTTTTTTTAAGGTTTTTCTGCTTTCTGGAGAAAAACACACGGATGTGATGAGGAGAAAAAACAACAAACAACAGATTTTCTTATTTTCTAATCCCCTCTCAAATGTCCTCTGGGTGGTCCCACCACTCCCTGTCATGGTGGCAGCTGCTTAGTTACTTGCAGGACAGAGTGTCAGAAACATCATTGAATATTGGAAGCACCCAGGGGTCTGTGGTTAGCTGCAAATTCTGCACGGCCAAGGGCTCAGTGAACCCACAAAAGCAGTGGGCTTGTCCAAAAATAGGACAGTTTTGGGGGGCAATGTAAAAATGGCAGAGCTTTGCATTCCTCCATGTCCCCTGGGGAGAAGGGACCAAATCCTGGTGCCCTGGACTAACAGAGAGAAAACAAATCTTCCAGCCACAGAGACATAAACATGAGGAAAATCAATCCAGAGCATTTATAATGAATAGTAAATAAGCAACTGTGGGCTGACTGTCTCCACAGGTCTATAGCTTCATCAAGAGACACCGATGACATCCTGATAATGGCTTGCATTTAATAACAGGATTTAATGTCTCTGTAAAGGGAGCAGGCAGTCAGCTGTTGTCAGAACAGTGAAATAGAGTTTTCTTCTATTGCACTTGCACAAATTGCTCATGAAATAAGGGCAGGTGGTGGCAGATTGTGAGGCTGACCCTTCCCAGCTGGAGCAGGACCCACTGCTGTGGATGTGCAGAAGGCAAGTGGTGGCTTCACCTGGCATCAGGGGCCAAGTCCCTGTCTGACCCCTTGTGGAGAGTTGCCCTGACCCAAGAGGTCCTCAGGGGTAGTGGGGCTGAGGTGCTGTGGAGTCATCCAGGAAGCTGAGCCAGGGCTGGACTGGGAATCCTTGAGGTCACGGGGATGCTCTCGCAGGGATGGATGCTCTCAGATCTGTTCCCAGGCTGTACAATCAAAAACTCCCAGCACAGCCAAAGCTGAGGGCTGGCTCAGTCTGGCAGGACAGATCCACCCTCATTCCAGACTTCCCCACCCCAGTCCAGCCCTGCTGCACCCTGGGATCCCATTGCAGGCAGCTTCACCTCCCTGGAAACTTCATGTTCTGTGTGTGCAGACATCCTCGGGGAGCCTGTCAGGTTCCTCAGGCTGCGTGTGGGGGAAAGCAGCTCCCTCCCCCTTCCTAAATCCCTGTTCCTCAACCAGCAGGCTCCCGGGGCTCCTGTGGTGGAGAGGAAGGAGATGTGCCAGGCGAGCAGTGCTGCAAGGCCCTTGGCAGGCTGAATCAAAGGGGTTTGTTGAGATGATGGTAACCACAAGGGTGAAACGTGATTAGCTGGGGTTGTGATCAATAATTAATGATGGTTATTTATTATTTGTGAAGTGCCAACACTGTGTTGGCTTCCCAAGCCCCCAGTGGGGTGTGTAGCCTTGTTCTGCGTCCCCGAGTTGCATTTTTATACTGCTCATAGGTCGCAAAAGATTTGATGGAAGGAATGTTTTTAAAAAAGTGTAATCCTTTCTACGGTGAGAACAGAAACCTCTCACTGCTGTAACATTTGCTGTAGCCGTGGAGAAAAATTATCTTCTTTTTTCCTAGTGGTTTGACTTCAGGAGAGCTCTCAGCCAGCTCAGGATGGCAGAAGCTGTGGTCAGAAGTTGGAGCAGGAGGAGTGTGAGCTCCCTGCTGCAGCTCCTCTGCTTCAGGGGAAGCATCAGAGCAAAATGTGAAATGCAGTGCTGCTGGGTTTAATGAAATTTGAATGATTTGCTTGGCCAGGTCACGGGCAGAACATGCCACTTGTGGTACCTCTGAAGCTGTGTAGGATTATGGACCTGAGGGCATTCATCCCCAGGCAGAGGGTGGGTGGGGAGGGAAGGTCCTTGGCTTTCCCTTGGCTGTGGAGAGGGTNTGATTGTAGACTTCCTGGCTTTGTTTATGAATTGCCTTCAGTCATTATCCAGAGTTTGGAGAGGGTCCCTGCTGGCAGTTTGCAGTGGGGGGAGAGGTGCCCCTGGGGTGGTTGTAGTCTCAGGAGAAAGAGATCTGTGCCTGGAGTTGGACCCTGCAGTGGCAAGGATCAAAGAAGAAGAGAGGGGCGATGTGATGGGATGGAGAGACCAGGTGGTGGTGGTGGCAGCGACACAAAATAAAATGCTGAAAGGTTCAGGAATGGAAATGAAGGCAATAACTCAACCCCCCTCACTTGAAAAACAGCTTCTTCTGGGCACCCTGTGCTGGTGGGAACAGTTTATGGCAGGGCAGGAGGGAGCTGGGGTCTGTCTGCCCAGCACTGCCCTCACCAAGCAAGGTGCTGCTCCCTGTGCCACTCCTGGGGACAAACCCATCAAGGGCTGGGTGGGAACAATGCTGGTTTTTTAAAAGGGGGAAAAAAAGAAACAGCTGGGATTTGAGAAAACACCACAAGTGGTTATTTAGGACATTGCAGACCCTTTCCTAGAGGTGCCTTTAAGGATTTAGGGGGTCTAGGGTTATGGACTGCCTTTCTAGTTCCTTTCCAGAGGTCCCTTGGCTGCTGGGGGGGATGGCAGCTGGGATGTTAGGAGGAACAGGGAAGTTCCCCTGGGGACCTGGGACTGGGGGACATTGCCAGCAGAGATGCCATCTCTCCTACTTGAGCATGCTGGCTCGTGTTTCATTTTAATGAACTTAACAGCCTTTTAAAGTTAATTATATTTCTTGCTCTATTGCTCCAGGCAGTTAGAGACCCTCTGCTAATTCCTGACCTAGATGTAACTCCAGCTGAATCTCCCTCTCTCCCTGAACCCCATGGGAGCTCTCTGCATGATCTGCAGGCAGGGGCTCTTGCAGAGCCCACAAGCACTCTGTGGTGTGTGTGTGTGTGTATATATATATATATGTGTAGTATATATTTATATATGAGTTATCCAAGTTATAACCTGCAGCTCTCACTCTGTGTCTGCTTTGTAAATCCCCCCCACACTCATTAATCCCAAAGGCTTTAGCTCCCAGCCCTTCACTCCAGGCTCCACAGGGTTGGCAGACCCAGCAGAGCACAGGAGGTGTGTGATGGATGTCCCTGCATGGCTCCAGAACAGATGTGCATGGGGTGTCACTCTTATTTGTTGCTGTTTAACCACAACAAATCAAATTTTTAAGCAAACTCTGGATGCTATATGGCTCTATTGTTATCTCATTGGTCTTGGTGACTTGGACAAATCACTTCAGCTTTGTGCTTGTGGTTTATCTCTTTTTTTTGCCAAAAGCTTCTGTTGCCATCCCAGCCTTGTGTGACACAGAGCAGGAGGTTTAATCTTCTCTCACTATAGAGGGAGAATTTGGGAAGTACAGAGTATTATTTTCTGTGGAAACACTTCCTGTTTAATGTCAGCTCTGGTGCAACAAGAAGGGGAATGGAGGGTTAAAAAAACCTCCCTGGAGAGATTAGGCTGGAATTTTTAAGACATCTTCAGTCCCACCACATTTATTAAAGGCTGTTGGTTTGTTTGTTTGTTTTATTGTTGTAATACTCCATTCAAAGAAATCTCTCCTGCAGAATTATTTCAATTTGATCTCTAGCTCAGAATAAACTGGCTTATCTGAGATCTTTTAATATCATATCCAAGGCTTTTAATAAATATGAGTTTCATCTTTTTTTTTTTTATTTTTTTTTTTAATGCTCAAAACGTAAGGTGGTGTACCAAAAATATATGTGTGCACAATCCCCCGGGTGGGCTGGGGTGTTCAGTGCAGGATTTGAGAAAAAGTGTTAATTGGAAAGGGAGATGGGGAGAAGCTGATGCCTGGCTCCTGGGGATGGGGCAGGGTCCTGTGCTGTCCTGTGGGATGGTGGATGTGGTGATGGTTTGAGTTGGGGGAAGCAGAGGGTTGGTCCTCACACTTTGAGGTGGCTGAGGGGGGTGGTGGGGACCCTGGGAGCCCCGTCCCATCCCATCCCATCCCATCCCATCCCATCCCATCCCATCCCATCCCATCACATCCCATCCCATCCCTGCTGCAGAGCAGGGCAGTGTCTCTCCCCTTCTGCCTTCCTCACTGCCACGCCAGCATCTTTCACTTCATTTAATTTGTGCAGCTGGATGAGGAAGATGAGGTGAGCTCATTTGGCATAATTATCAGATGTGTCAGGAATGTGAAATCCCCAGCAGTGTAACTGTCCTGGAGCCATCACACCTGCGACAGCCTGACGGCTGTTGATGCTGCAAGGATGGGGAATGCACCTGCTTCCTCAAGCAGAAAATAGGCTCTTTAAAAAAAAAATAAAATAGTGAAGGTTGAAGTGCTAGGGTGGTTATTATGTTTAGCATATGCTCCCCATCCCTGCTCGGCAGGTCCTTGCTGGGGTCTCAGGAGCCCCTCAGTGTGGTGCTGGGTGGGTGATGCCACTCAGGGCAGGAGGAGGTGATGGAAGGGGAAGGAGGATGCTTGGATCCAGCTCAGATCCCACCAGCGTGGCAGAGGCTCAGGGTAGAGACTGGGGCATCCTCAGCTGTCCCTCTCCCCTCCGATGTGTTTGTTGTTCAGGAAACTGCAGCCACTGTTCCATGGTTTTATGGAAAGCATCACGGGGCCAAAACGTGGCTGTTGGAAGCAGGGGTGGGTCCTGGCTTCATTTTTGTCTGATTTCTGCTGGGATTGCTTCGTTACTCCTCACTTTATCCTTTGAAAATCCCATCCTCTCAGTAAATCTCCCACCCCTGCCTCCCTAGCACATACTTGGGAGTGGTTAGGCAAGACCCCTGCCCAAGCCTTAGAGGGGTGAGACAGCTTTTTGGGGCTCTGTGGTGGTTTCAAAGCCTTGGGACAGATGTTTGCAAGCTCTCCGTCAGGGATGGCACCAGTAAGGAAACGACTAGATGGCACTGGGATGCCCATATCAGACAGGAGTGAGTTGTGGCAGGTTGTGCCCACTCTGGGAAGCTGGAGGGTGTTACCTGGCTCAGTCCTGCCCATCCGTGCTGCCAAGCTTCACCCTCTGCCCCCCTCTGCCTTCCTCAATGGAAGCTGAATAATAAATTTGACAAAAAAATAATTGCCTTGCCATAAATTGGGTATTAGCATATGAATTGGAGTTTAACATATGAAAGGGCTTCTGATGCTGCATAAAATTAATATAGAAAACGACCATAACAGAATAACAAATTACACTTTAAAAGGCAGCTCCATCAAGCTGGGCTGACATCCTGGGGGCAGCACAAGGATGAGGAGGGTGGAGAGAGAGGCTGGGATGGGGGATCATCACCTCTGACCCCCCCAGAGCAGTCTGGCCCTGTGATGGCCTCAAACCCTGAGGTTCTCTCTGTCCCAGGGAACTGGTACAGGTATTCCCCCCAGTCTGTACTCTGGCACTTGCTTCTTAGTTATTTGGGCAAGTGGTGGTTTATTTTTGGTCCCTGGCTTTTGTCCAGGGTGATGGCTTTGTTAACCTGAGGCTTCTTCCTACTTGAGTTTTAAATATCCTGGCCAGGCTGGTTTCAGCTCTACTATTAATACATCCAGGACAGAGAGGATTTAAGGCAGTTGTTGAGGTGTGTTGTGATATTGTTAAAAACAATCTGGGGGTCTAAGTTATTATTCACAGGCAAAAAGTTTTCGAGGGCAGAATTAAGCTGGTAAAAAACAGGCTATTTTCTGAGAAGAAAACCAACCTCTTATTAAAATATGAAAGGTATGAACGTGTTTAAATGTGGTTTTGCTAACAGTAGTTTCATTGAGCTGCCACTCATGGTGCTGAGCTGCTATGAGGGCTCTGTGAGTGCTTAGGCTGTCCCGACTGCAAAAACCAGGGCATTGGCTTAAGCTGCTTTCCCTGACATTTAAAGTCAACACATTTTACCTTGTGTTTGGAGCAAGAGCACCCAAGTGATGAAGAGCAGCCCACTGAAATGCCATAACATGTTTGCACCTCATCAGGCACCCACCCAACACTGAAGGTTCTGGAAAATGTAAATTGGAAAGCTTGAAGATTTTTTTTTCCCAGTAAAACACTGGAAAGAACCAAGTGGTCCCCCCAGGGAGCAGTGCAGGGTGGTGGGACCCAGCAGCATCTCTCAGCCACTGTCCTGCTCCCTGGGGGGAGTTTTCCAAGGAACACCCAAGAGCAGTGTCTGCATGGCTGAGGGACCATGGTTTGTGTGGTTTGTGTTGGAGACCTGGAGGATCTCAAGCCACCAGTCATGATGTGGAGGTAGAAATGGGAGATGCTGGTATTTTCTTCACCATGAGGGTGGTGAGACACTGGCACAGGTTGCCCAGAGAGGTGGTGGAAGTCCCATCCACCCCTGGAAGTTTTTAAGGCCAGGCTGGACAGGGCTCTGAGCAACCTGATCTGGTGGGAGGTGTCCCTGTCCATGGCAGGGGGGTTGGAACTGGATGATCTTAAAAACTTCCGTCCCTGTCCATGGCAGGGGGGTTGGAACTGGATGATCTTAAAAGTCCCTTCCAACCCTGAAAATTCTGTGATTCTATGATTTTCCCGCACCTCTGGCAGAGGAACAGGCTGGGTTTGTGCCCTGGCACAGAGGGGAGCACCGAGTCCCCCAGACTCAACCCTTTGCCTGCAAAACTTTGCTGCAATCCTGCAACATGTGATCAAGGTCTCCATGACTTTTGTTTCTGTTCTGAATTCCCCTAGAGGACCTCCAGATGGGAAATTTCCAGGGAAATCCCTGAGTTTCTTAATCCCTGCGAGGTTCTTTGCCTTGTTTTCACCTTCCTTGCAGGATTTTGGGGGCAGTCCTGCCCCATTAGCAGTCCAAATCACAAGAAGTCCATGACTTCATGGTTGTCCCTGTTATCTCTTTTTGGTTTCACTTTTTGATTTTTTTCTTTTTTGTCTGTGAGCACAAAACCCTTGGGCTGTATGTATGCCTAGGACAGTAACATCATTGTACCTTCCCAGCTGCTGCCTGTAACTGCTTTTGCCAATTAAAACAAATACAGATTATTGGGGACTTAAATGCCAAACAAATTGCCTTTTTGCCTAAATATCAGCCCGGGTACTGGGGCCATTGGGATGTTTTGCATTAGAACCTGCAGTTATGACCCAGATTGGTTCTGTTGAGCAGGGACAGGACCTCTGCTTGGTTGGGTGAGCAGGCAGGCAGTGGTGGCCCAGGGTTTTTGCTGGGGTGGCTGCAGCATCTGAGGGGTGACTGAGGGAGTGTTGAGCTGCCCTGAGCTTTGGGTGGAGGAGCAGGGTGAGCTCCTGGCTCTGATGGCTCAGCAAGCAAAGGCTGAACTGAAGAGCTTGCTCTAAATTCAGGGTCAGGCAGAGGAAGGCAAATAGAGACAACCTCACTCTGCCCTGAGGGTGAACTACCTGCTGCCAAAATACTCATTGCAGTGGACTGCATCCATCAGTTACAGCAAAGAAGGTTTGTTCCCTGGAAGGAGGGAAGGAGAAGCCCTGATCCTCTCAAAGGAACTTTCTGCTCATCTGCTGTGGGATGGGAGGATTTGGGAGACACAAGGAGTGGGAGGTGAGCATCCCACCCCAGCCTGGAACGAGCACATCCTCAGTATCCAGAGCACCCCTTTGCCTTGGTGTTTGTGGCCCCTGGCTGCAGGAGGCCATGGCCATCCCAGGCTGCTTCTCTAGGCCTTGCTGTAACAGCCTTGGCCAGGTTGCCTGTGGTCACTATGGAGATCACCATCACTCAGGCCCCTCGGTACCTTTTTGAGGGTCCAGATTTCCACTAAGACCTCATATCCTGCCACAGCTGTGGTGGGATCATCCAGTAGGCTGGGTTAAAACTTCCCTTTCCTTCCTTCAGATAACTAATTTAGTTGCAATACTATTATACCACTAATAGAAAGAGGGGTTTCACACTCCTGCCAACTTTGGGAATCTGTTGTTCAGGCTGTTTGCCTCCCTACCTCCTTTTTTTTTTTTTTTTTTTTTTTTTTTTTTTTTTTTTTTTTTTTTTTTTCCTCTGAGGAATTATTAATTGCCTCCCTGGACAAGGTTTTCTTCTCTCTAGGAATGGGCTGCAAAATGCCCCACTACTGGGGCAGGACTTGTCTTGCATCTTTGAGGTGATTATTTGCTCTTTTGTGTGCCCAGTAAGCCAGTGGGGAGCAGAGGAGGGAAAGGAGAGACCTGCAGCTCAGCTCAGCTGGCTGGACAGGATCAGACCAAAGCATTCAGCTCAGCCCCTGACCTTTTGTACAGCTCATTAACAGCAAATGCTGAAGGGAAGGAGGGCAGAACCATTATAGAGCAATTTATATGTAAATGCCTAAAGTACCAAATAAAAGCAAGCCTACAGGCATTCATTAGAAAAAAAATTATTGAATTTTCTTTTATGTGTCTGCATTTGGGTTTTTTTGTTTTTTTGTTTTTTTTTTTCTTCATCCTGGCAAGATAAAGCACACTGTCAAACCACCCCTTTGGCTTCTTGATTCTCCAGCTGCATCCTCGCTGCATCCAGGCACAGGTTAGTGCCAGGTTTTCCCTTGCCTGGCTAAGGGGGGGAGCCACAGGGCTCTGAAGTCCCCAGTAACCCCTGGAGAGAGACATCCCACCTCTGCTGCCCACCCAGTCCCCTGCTTTGCTGTTCTCACACCAGCACAGGAGCCCAAGGTGTTTCCTGTAGCCTGCCCCATGGTCTGGACCTTGCTGCTCCTCGGACAGAGGGTCCAAAAACTTCAGCCTGGAGGGATTTCCAACCCAAGTGAGTTTACCTTCATCTAAAACCTGAATTTTCTCTGCTGTGAGGTTTTAGCTCTCAGCTGAGGGCTGCTTCTGCCAGCAGTAATAGGAACAAGGTAAAACACATGTATAAATTCTTAATTAAAGCATTATTTGCAATGGCCCCAAGTAGTACAGCTGGTGGCACTGCTGCTGGAGAGAGAGTGTTGGTGTCTGCATATTTGAAGAACAAGCTGATTTTCCCTTCCTAGCACTTTGTTGTCTCCTGTCAAGCTGAGACCCCACACAGGTGAGTTTGAGAGTCCCAGGGTCTAGCTGAAGGGCTGAGGAGTGTCTTGCTTGTGCTTCAAGCCTGGGTGGAGTTTGATTTGTGGCAGGCAGGCTCAGCAAAAACTATTTCTGTACTTGAATGCAAAGTGGAAGGGCTGCTCACAGTGAAAGTAACACCCCTCAGCAGGTCATTTTTTTTAAGCAATGGTTGTGTTGAAACCCCAGATCCTTCTGCCACCCCAGCATCCTTCCA
The DNA here is from genome assembly GCA_038090715.1 of Florisuga fusca. Taxonomy (NCBI): domain Eukaryota; kingdom Metazoa; phylum Chordata; class Aves; order Apodiformes; family Trochilidae; genus Florisuga; species Florisuga fusca. Next base: position 10,929,287 of record JAAWXA010000023.1, read on the forward strand.
TCCTGGTTCCTTTGCAAAGCTTCCCGAGGCTGTGAACACCCTCCTTGTGTCTGCACCTACTGGCAACAACTGTGGCTGTTTCCATGGGTGTTTGAGCCAGCCATGGGGGCACAGGGAGGCTTTATGGCCTGTCACAGGGTGAGCTGGAGCTGTTTGTGCAGCCAGACTCCTGCAGCTGCTTCTGTGTTTGTGGGGTGACAGCAGCACCAGCCCCTGCTTGGCATTCTGGGGAGCCTTATGCAAAGGGATGTAAATACAACAAGACCTAGCCTGCTGATGTGATGAGGGGATGGGTTGCTTTGTCAGGTGGTAGCTCAAACACATTTCTACCCCAGTGTCTGGAGATTTGCAGCACAGACTTTCAGCAGCTGTGCAAGGGGAAGCTCTTTAAACAGAAGGAGGGAAAAATGGAAAGGAATCAGTGTTGCAACAACACTATCAAGTATTTAGGAAGCCATTGCCTGGGAAGGGATCTGCTCATTATCTCTCAAACCATTATCATTGTATCAAAACAATGGGATGCTTGTGCCCATGGACATTGCACACCCAAAGCAGGTGCAGTGAGAAAATGTGTCCTTGGTCTTACCCCTTCCTCTCCTCCAACAGCCTATTTATTTATTTATTTATTTTTTCCCTTTGGTAGTTTATGTAAGACTTAGAATAAATTTGGCTATGTGTCAACAACTCAGGCTTTGTTCACAGGGCACAAATGGTGACAACCCAGCCCCCCCCAAAAAAAAATTATATAAACAAAAGGAAATCACTGACAGAGCAGGCTTCTCTGACCATGAGTGGATATGTCTGGAAGAGAAGGGATGGGTTATCTTTCCCCTATTCCAGCTGCCTTTGCAGAGGGCATTGAGGCTCTTCTAAAGAAGTAGAAAAATTGCTGAGTTTTTGCAGGTTCCTTGTGCCCTGAGCTTACTAGCTGGTGTATGTTCCAACCAGTTAACTCCAGCTAGCTTTACCAGCTGGTGTAAGATCCAGCTGCCTTTGACACCCTTCACCTGCACAGAAGTGCAGGGAACTGATCTAAGTTTTGATTTGGAGCTGAAATATTCCTGGTTGTGTGCAGAGTTAAAATTGAGTGAAAATATGTGTTTTTGTTGAAAAAATCTAATTCCTCTCCACTTTGGTACTAGAGGTAGGAGCCAGTGATGAGGGGGACAGTCCAGCGAAGCTGCCCCCATCACTCACCCAGGCAGAGAGTGGCTGAATCACTGCAGATAATAATCCTCTATTGATTTTGCCTTGTTTTGACAATCATTTGAGATTTTTCACTTAACAGAATGAGAAAATCTTCTGATCCCCCAGAGGGTTCTCTTGTTCCTCTCGTTTTCTCAAGGAAATAACAACAAATAAACAAAAAAGCAAAGCAGAAAAATTAGACCCATGAGTAAACCATAAACAAGGGGGTTGAGTTGGCTGGGAGTGCTTTGATGTTCAAAAGCATTAGTTATTTGTTTTGATTCTTTTCCTCATATTTCCCTGTGTTCATTTTCCTAACTTTGCCCAGGCAGTACCAGGCACAGCTCCTGGATGGGCCATCAGCATTTCCAACCCTGCAGGGAGGAGCAGGAGCCAGGCTGGGCATGGGGAGAGGGTTTGTTTCTTGGGTGGGTGCTGATGTTGGAGGCTTTTGGAGAGCTGCTTCGGGAGTCAGTCCTCTGGGAAAAGTCTGTCCCATAAGTTCTGAGCTATGTTTTGATGGGTGCCCAAAAGACATGTGTGTGTTTGTGCCTTGGCCCACTGTGCTTGTCTCTGCTGGCCCTGGGTGTCAGGAGTGAGGGAGGATGGAGGTTGTGCCCATGGGGTGGTTGTCTCTGAGTTTTCTGGTGGATCGGAGGTGATTCTAGAAGAGTTTCCCATGGCATGGAGAAGGGATGAATGTGTGTGTCTGTGTGCCTGGGGACAGAGGTCTGCACGTCTCATCCAAATGCAGAGTTTGCCATAGAAGCCAACTCCAAGTGCTTGCAGTGCTGTTCTGCTGCTCGGAGGTGCTTGTTGGCTCACACAGCTGAAAAGATGATGACATTCAAAAGAAATAATTTATAAATAGCAGATGTTTCATAAACTATGATAAACCCCCCCTCCCAGCAACCAGAACACCAGCCCACCCACATGTGTATGTGCCTCGACTTGGAAAATGGTATCGAGCCAGAGCAGGTGCTGGGAACACCAAGGGAGGTCGGGTCTGGAGCAGGGCTGAGATCCAGGAGATGCTGAGTGCCTAATAAGGAGTTCAGAAGTGATACAAGGAAGGTATCTAAGGAAAATTAAACTCATGCATTTTTTATAAGGAACAGGGGGAAGAATGATACGAAGTTGGGAGATGTCAAGTGGGGAATGGGGGAGGAAGAAGGAAAAACAATAATGAAAATGCACCAGACCCCAGCCACAATGTGAAGCACTCTGAGGGTACTGAGAGCACTTTGCAGGTGGCAGACAGCAATGTCACCCTGTCCCCTGCTTTTCCCAGCCTGGCAGGGGTGTGAGTGGGACTGCTGCTGGGAGAATGGGTCTTGATAAGGGGAAGGGGCAGCAGAGGATGACAGTGCTGTGTACCCCCTCACAAAGGGCCTTTCTGATACAACTGTAAAAAAAAACAACACAAAGCATTAACACCCTCCAGGGGTAACCAGTGATGCAGTTTTTCACTTGCAACCATTAGTGCCTGCTAATCTTCACCATCTGGGTAAGGATGTGGTGGAAATAGTGAATGTTTGGCATTGCCACCTAAAGACTACTGAGCAATTAAAAATTAACAGGGAGTATAGAAATGTGGAGTGAAGGAGGGCTCAGCAAGGACCTGGCCAGCCCCTCCTCAGGGAGGCTGAATCTGGAATCTGTGCCCATGGTGCAAGAGAATTGATAAATTTGGCAGGTGCTAGCCCAGAAATCTTAGATGGGATCTCCATCTCTCTCTGGCTAAAGATGGAGCTTTCATGGCTCCAATTTTTGTGATTGCCATGTTCATGCCCTCCACCTTGTGCTCATTGCTCACAGTTCACAGCACAGGGTCAGTGTACCCAGAACATTAAATCCAGAAAACATAGCTCACTGCAACTGGAAGTTATTTGTTGAAGACTTCTGATCTTCTGGTGGCTGCTCTTCCTTCTGCCTTGTGTTTCCTTTTACTTGTTCATCCAGTTCATCTCTGGCTGGGAACCAGTGGGGTTTCTGGACTTTGGAAACTTCTTCCTTGCTCCATGTGCAATGGTATCCACAGCCTGGGTTTATGCAGCTTTGCAAAACCAGCTGAAACCAGTGTGGGCATCCTGGAAGAAGGAGGCCATGTTCTGGTTTAATAATAACTTGGTCTCCCTGGAGACCATCAGATGTAGACAAGCTTCAGGAAATGTTCATAATGGACCACATAAATACCCCTAATTTTCACTCTCCCAAGGCCATCACGGTTGAGTTACTCAGGCAGAGCAGGCTGTACATTTGCAGGTGGTTTAGTTTTTCCTAGAAAGACAGAGAATTCATACAACCATGGTGCTGTCTCCTCCCCTGTGTCAGGGCTAAGGGCTCATGCTCATGTTCAGCATTGCCCTCTGTGACTGAATTGTTTTTTAGAAGCTCTCTTTGGGGAGGTGCTGCACATCAGAGAGAGATCCTTCAGATGGGACTAATGCTGTCCCCATTACCTGTGCCACCTCCAGCTCACACCACTTGTGGTGCCGTGTCCTTCTGGACAGGAATTTCCCCAGTACTGGGGCAAAGAGAGGCCCAGCCTGAAGCTGTTTGTCACAGTGATGTCTGAATGAGTGCAGAAAGCAACCTCCCCACACAGGATGCCCACGTACAGACAGGCTGTGCTTCACAGAGCTGCAGCAGGACCTGGGTTACCCACCCCAAAAGTGACCTTCTCTGGCAGGTCTCCCTCTTGGTGGGAGCTGTTTTGTGTCCATATGAAAATTGTATTATTTTCTTGATGCAGTGGGGGTTTTGGAACATTGTCCATCCCTGGGCTTTTCCAGCAACAGGAGATTCAGTTGGGGATGGATTTGGATACCTGTGAGAGGTCCCCACGTCCTAAAGGGTTCAATCCAGGGCAAACAGCAGCTGCACGTCCCCAGCCCAAAGGCACCTTCCTGAGGGACCATGTTTAATAATGTTGATGGACTTTTTAATCTTTTTGTTGTGTTTTATTTTCCCCCATGAATTTGTCTAATTGCTTTTTTTTTTATTTCTAGATACCCATTTGCCAGTCTCAGCCAAGGAAAGGTTAATGAATTAGAGCCCTTAAAAGTGCCTAAAGGGTTTTAAAAGAAAGACTTCTCTAAACACAAAGCTTCATGTTCTCATACTGTTGTTAGGAGCTGCAGGATCATTTAGAGGGTGGTTGGTACAATCGTGAGGACCCCAGCCCTATCCCACTCCCAACCCCTTTCCTGATCCAGAGGAACTGGGGTGGTTTCCCTGGGTCTGCCTGAAACCTGCTGACCCTGTTAAGGCTACTCTGCTTGGAGCATTTTATTTCCTTTTGCATATTTTTTTTTCCAGTTAGAAGACAAGGAAGAGTTTGGACTGTTTTTATTTCAAATGTGCAGCCTGAAAAAAACAACAGCTGCTTATTATGGATGAGTTTCACGAGGCCCAGAAGAGAAGAAATGTAAAGGAGTGAAGTGTGGTGCAAGTGGAAATAATCAGTGTGAAGGCAAAGCTGCTGGAAATGTTCAGGAGAGAGGTTTCACCCATGTGGTACTGGGACTACAAAGGTGCCTGGGGACCATCCCCTCTGGGCTGTTGCATTTAAAAGCAGTGCTGGTATGTCTCCTGTCTGGAAAACACTGGTGGCTTTGGGGTGACAGCAGTGGCTGGGGACCAGCAGAGTGCCAAGCTCCAGGCAGGGCTCTGGGGATCACCCGTGCAGGGGACACACTGATAAATACTCAGCTCTCAAAGCTGGAATTTTGGTTGTAATTAGGCACATAGGTTGTAATTAACCACAGAGACTGAGCACACAAACTCTCCAAGAGCAGCTTAATGGATTCCTGGAGCCTCCCATGACCTCCTCGGGTCTGCATGATCTCCAGGCCCTCATCACCCACTTCCAGCCCTCAGCCAGGGGCTGCATTTAAAGTTCAGATCCTTGGCCCCTTTTTCTCCTGCCTGGGCTGTGTGGGTGCTGTGCTTTCCCTTGCTCCTTGGTCCCAGCTTCAGGGTTGCTTTTGGACCTGTGTGCTGTCAGTCACTTGCCACAGAAGTGCCTCTCCTTGCCCTGGTACTGAGCCCCTTGAAGCCCCTTGGCTCCTGGCTCATCTTCATTTGCAGAGTAACCCCTCTTGCTGATTTGTAACAACTTATCCCCAAGTAGGTCAACTTTTGTTTTATTTTATATTTGTTTCGTATACACGGGAGGGTGGATATTAAGACACAGTGTGGTTTCTCCATGGGAGGTAGAACTTGCTCAGAGTAAAGAAATGCTTTTACTCAGCTTCCCTCCATTGTCTCTCCCTGCTTCTCTTCAGGCTCTGAGGACTGAGGGGCTGGCTGTGCCAGGCTGCTGCAGGATCTAGGAGATGATTTTAAGGGCTCAGAGTGGGGTCCCACTCTCTGCTTGCAGCAGCTAGCAGAATTTTAAAGCACCAGAAGCTTGCCTGCTGCACCTCCACGAGCTCCTCTCCTGATTAGATGTGTGGTTGTCCCTCCAGGATCCAGCCTGAGATTCACATTGTCTTGAGCAGTATCAACAGCAGCTTTTATCAGCTTAAAGCTGACTCTGAAATCCACTTTAATTCGCTCTCTCCCATGCCAGCCTAATGATGAGTTACCAAATCCTCCTGCTGCTGGCTCTGTGCCTGCTGACTGCACTGGTGGGTGCTGGTGAGAAGCTGGGATGCTGCTCTTGGTGGGCTGGGGAGGGTCTGAGCTTGGAGAGGAGGAGGGAGATGAAGCTCTGCTGGGCAGGGCTGGGCTGTGGGTGTTTGTGATCAAACCCAGTGGGGATGAGTGTGCAACAAGGCTAAGGCTACTCTGTAACACATGCTTAGACCTTCAGGTGAGGTGTTGGTGTTCTTCACTGGGACGTGGAATTGCTTTTCAGTGATACCTCCTGTGGTTTTGATGGGACCAGTGGTGGTGACCAGTGCTTGTAACCAGCCTTGAGACTGGCTGAAGCAGCTGTGCCTAATGGCAGGTCAAATCCTTTCCAGCAGAAGCAGCAGATTCCCTCTGCTCCTCTGGAACATCCCAGAGATCTCAAGGAAAATGAAGAGCTGGGAACAGTGGCCAGGTGACTGAAACCAAAGGAAAAGTGCCAAGCACTTTGCTGCAGTACAAGTGTAAGATCATTGCAGATTTTATTGCTCCTTCAGGCCCTGTTGCAGCTGAGATCCTCCTCCTGTGCTCTGTCACCACCTGCAAATCAAACTGCCAAAGGGAAGGGGTGAGAGGAGCTGGAAGACTCCTCCAGGAATGGAGTGGCTGGAGCTTCTCTGCTTTAGCTTAGCAGCTGCTTTGCTCAAAAGTACAACTAACTGTCTCCATGAAAAGTTCTTGGTTTTGACATGCCTTCTCGATAGCTTCTCTCTGGCCTTTTTTTGCCAAATACTGTTTTCTCATTCCTGGAGCCACACTGTCCAGGAGGGTTGCTCTGACCTGTGCCCTCTTCTCATCTTCTACTTCACCACACCCTGCAAAGAAAAATCTGCCCAAGTAACTTTCTTGTTGTAGGTACTCAGTTACCTTCAGGGCACTTCCTCGCTTCTCTGCTAGCTTTCAGGTGTAGGGAAATATAATTAGTATGTTCTAAATTAATTTTCAGCACACAGGGGAGCAGAAAGACACAACTTTCCCTACTTTTCTCCCAGTCCCCATTTCTCCTAGTGGTGGTCTGCCTCTCTGCCTTGCTCAGGCTTAAGCAAATGTCACTCCTGCACTTTCAGGGCAGTTCCAGTGTCTCTTTGGCCCTCTCCCTGCTGGCCTTTCTCAGGTGGGACTTGGTGGGGGACCATCAAGATGCTCAGTGTCCTGCTCCACTGTGCTCTGGATTGGGGAGTGCATTGCACACCAAGAAACCAAAAGACAGCATAATCATAATTTAAAAAAAACCCCAACAATCAATATACTTGAGGGCTGGTGCAGCTCTTTTCCATCCTGACTTGCTGTTTGTCTTCTCTGGCACACGCAGTGCTTGGGTGGTCACTGAACACATTCAGCCTGGCCCAGCCCCTGGCTCCCAGGTCAGTCTTGCTGTGGCATTGTGTCCCCGAGCTGTGGCACACTTGTGTCTCAGGCTGTGTGGTGGCTCTGGGAAGGCAGCAGCATTAACTTTGCTGGGAAGCTTTCTGGAGCAGCAGGATTTTGCATTACTTCTGCTTCCTTTGTCTCTGGCCACTTCAAAATATTTATGTATTAGTGGGAACTACGCAAGATGACTTGTTTGTGCAAATCTCATGTTTAATTATGCAGTAACCTACATTAACAGCTTTTTATCTAGAAACCTCAGTGGCTAATGGGGGGAGGAGATGAATTGCTGTTCTGATGCAGGAGGTGCAAAAAGGCACCAGGAGTGCACATTTCTGTGCCATGTGAGAGGCTGGCAGGGGTGGCTGTGACATTTCCCCCGTGGCTGATGAGCCTGGCTCATGCAGTGTGTCTGCACGCTCAATGACCTGGCTCTGGGTTGCAAGGAGCCTTGTTTGCACAGCCCAAGAGCAAGTCAGCCCTTCATTCCACTCTCTGCCTTTGAATGTTTTCTTTCCCTGCCACCCAATGTGTTGCTTTGCTTTGAAAGGGCAGATAAAGGTGACAGTGCTTACATGTCTGCATTTGGAAATCTGTTCTCTCATTCATCTTTAGAGTGTTTTCTATAGGTACTGTCCCATAGGATCACAAGGTTTTTGTTAGCCATTGGTAGCCAGCCAATGGTCTGCAGAGCTCAGTTATGCTTCTAGTGATGGCACGTGCTTCACTTGTGGCATAAGAAAGTAGCTTGACTCTTTTTTAAACTCAGCTAAAGCAAGATTAATGGAAAATCAATGTGTGCACTGTAAATTCTGCGTGGTTAATACATACAATATTTTAAAAGTACAAAATAATAGAAAAGCAGGTAGGGGAAGAAGACGGTAATTGATGGATTGTGTTTGATTTTTGTAGAGAGAATAATTGTGTGTGTAAAACTGAGATGAGGCACTTAGCAAGCTGACATCATGTTCTGCAACTCTTCCATCCATTTAGGCATGAAAATCACCGTTTTCAGTGAACCTGCACCAGAGAACAGTGCAGCAGGTTTATTATCCAGCCTCAGAGCTGTGCTGTACATGAGGGGCATCTGGGACTTGTCAGATGCTGACCTTGGGTGCTGTTGGCTCTGGACACTTGGTGTCCCATCACCAGCAGTGTCTTGTAGGTGGCAGATCTTGCCTCTCTCAGTGGGTAGGAAGTTGTGTTGCCCTTGGCATTGGTTTTTCTGATGAATGCCTGATAAGAAATGGCTTCCTACCCACTGTGGTCCCAGTGCAGTAAATCTCATGGGGGTGAGCAGTCCCTACACTTAATGTACATCACATGAAGCCTACTATGGAGCCAGAGACTGCTGTGGGGTGGCAAACAAGATGGGTTCTTTGTGTCCAGCTCTCTACACAGAGTGGCAGCACCTCTGATCTTCATGGCTTGTAATCTGTAGGCACCAGATTGTGGGTAGATGTAGAGGTAGCCTGGACCCGTGCTGCAAGGGTGTGGGATGAAGTCTAGCTGAGAACTCTGCCCCAAGGAGCCCCTTCTAGACTAGAAAAAAACCCCAACCAAACAAACAGGATACTCTGACATTGTCAGGCATGAGAACAAGTACTAGCAGCCATAGCTACTGGAAAGGCTGAAATTTTCACTTCAGATTGATTACTGTGCCTCAGCATGTGTTATTAAACATAAAAATAGAAAGATACAAGGGAATAAACCCTAGTCTAAAAACCCAAAGATGTATGCTTGAGCTTTTCCACCCAGCTTCTGTATTTGTTTTACTGCTTGCTTAAAGGGCTCAATGATGTCTTGGAAGATGTGGGAAGAAGAGGGTGGGGAAGAAACCTGTCCCCTAAAGGACAAGGCTGAGTGCCTGAGGGAGGAGTAATGCTCCCTGGCTGCTGGTGGGAAGGGAGAGGAGCTCTTTGGGGTGGCAGTGACTGGGCAGTGGCATTTCAGCAGCAGCCCTCTTACTGCCTGTGTGGCAGATTAAAGTGGGTGTAAGGATGGATGGGATAGAAACAGGCTTCCTGTTTGGACGTTCTGCTCTTCAAAAAGACCTCAAACTCTCCTGCCTGCCTTTGCCTTCCTTGCCCCCACCAAACCTCATAGCAGTTCCTAGTGGAAAAAGAAGAGGAATCAGACACTTCACAAAATTTAGTTTTTTGGGGTTTGGTAGGTTTTTGTGGGCTGGTTTTTTTTTTTTTTTTTTGGGGGGAGGGGGTGTAGGAGAAGGGGAGGTGTGTGTGGGGTTGGTGTTAAAGTAGAAAAGCTGAACACTTCATTGCATTTCAACAGGCATTGGGATCTGAGCTATGGCTATCTCCTGGATTCAGTATGTTCTTTGCTGCCTTAAAACTGTTCTTAGTTTTGCCAGCAGAACTGAGGGGAGGATCCTCTTGTTCCATCACTAAATCATCCCACACAGGAGGCAGAAATGCCCCAGATGTGCCTCAGTCTCAGAGGCATCTCTGTAGGATGCTGCCAGCAGGGGGTTTATTTGCTTGGGGAGCAGGGGCTGCTGGGGATGGGTGGTTTTGGGATGAAGCAGGCATGTGGTGGGGCTTGGGGAGTAGTTTGCTGCTGCTGAGATCCTTGGCTGATCTCCTGGCACCACAAAAAAAACCATTTTGCTGTAAGTGGAGTTTCTAGGGGCGGCACTGTTGTGGCTTGGGGGTGTCCCGGTTGGTCTCTTAGTCCTGGAGCACAGTGGGGATTCTGGACTTCTGATGCTGATGGATCTGTTATTTTGAGGATGGTTTTTTCCTGATGTGTCCTGCTGCTGGCCCCCACCTCCCAGAGACAGATAGATGATTCCTCTGCCCCAAGAGGCACTAGTGATGCTCTGGCCAAGCAGTACCTGGGGTCCCCAAATACAAAGTGGGGTTGGGGTCTCTTCCTCCTGCACAGCCAAAGACATCAGATTCCAAGTCTCCTGGGTGGCACAGTTTTGTTAGGTTAAAACAAAGCAAGGAATACAGTCATCCTGACTGATAAAACCTAGCAAAAACAAGTGGTCAAGATGAGATTTTTGTTGTTGTTGCTACTATTACTCTTTAAAAGCAGCTGGATTTTCTTCTGTATCCTCCCCATTTCCACCTCTTCCATCCAGCAGTAATTTTCCTGGGGTTATAAAGGCAGTTGTTCTTACTCTATACAAATGCATTTCTGTCTTTCAAACTTTCACTTTTAAAAAATATATTTAATGGAAAAAGCATACTGAGTAATTTATTGCAGCTGTTTCTGTCCTGTCACCAGGGAGATACTGAAAGAAGAACGAGTCTGGCATTGCAAGAGGGTGGGAGGGCTGGTGGAGAATAGAAATGGGAGAGGGAAAAGAACAGAGGGAGGACACGGAAGCTTCCTCTGTGTGTGTGTGTGTATGGACACATCTTCATAACATGTTTGTGTGTGTGCATGTGTGTACACATGTATGTACTTAGTATTTGTGTATGACCAACCAGCTCAGAAAGAGTTCTATGATTGCTGTTGTTAGCAGGGACCTTTTCTTCCTTTGCCAGAATAGCAAGAAAAAAAACCCCAACTATATTATTGTTTCATGCCATGTTGTACAAGATGCTAGTATGCAGGTTAACAAAAAAAAACAACAAAAAAAAGAAAAGCATGAATTTGGAAAGATACATAAAGGTCCCTTGGGCGTTCAGTAATAAATCTTTGTAGCTGGAAGGCAGAGCAGGCAGAAATAGGCCTGATACAACTGTTTTACATACAAATGAATGCTTATCTTTTATGTAGTTGACAATATTATTATTTCAATTCCAAGGAGAATAGTAAATGAATTCTGTTACATTGTCTCCATTAGGAGTGATCCTTGATCTCTGAATTGAGCGTGGTGCTGGCTTTGGGCTCCACGCAGGCTTGTCTAAAGTGAAGGGGTGTGTGCACATGTGTGCATTATTTCATGTCCTGGAACAAGTGTCACTGAAATGCCCTTGTTTCTTCACAGAAATGTGCCTTCTCCATAAAGCTCCACTGGGAGACAGGAAAAAAAGGAAATAAACTGGCTTATGATTGCCTCATGCTTGTAATTAAGGGTTCTGTACAACTGACTTCTGAACCGACAGCAGCAGGGAGCTTATTTCTTATTAAATACAAATTATTTCTTGTTTCTCACTCCAAGCAATGTGGTGTTGGTGTACGCTGCCAAGTTGGCAGCACCGGGATCCACGTTTGCTTTTACCTGTGGGATGTGCACAGGTAATAAAAATGCTTTCCTTGTCCCTTGCCTAGCAGTGGGAAGGGGGTGCACTGACCCCAGACCTCCCCTCTGGTGCCCTTCCCACCATCTGGGGATTGAATCCAGGGGGATTTCATGCTTTGGCCTGCTCTATGTCAGACTGCAGAGAGGCCTGGGAAGGGAGAGAGTCTCTGTTGCCAGTCCCAGCCTTCTTCAGTAAAAGAAAGCTGTAATATGGCATTTCCCACTCAATACTGCCCAGTTTCTTGTGGTTACTGGGCAGTATCAAAAACATAAACAGATGTTTGTTTTTTTCTGGTTGTCCATTGACTGCAAGCCTAGCAGAAAAGAACTTACTACTAAAATGTATCTGGAGGGAAGGTGAAAAGGGCAGGCAAGGAGAAGGCTTTTAGGGTGAAACTACTTTTATGAAGAGTAGCACAAGAGTAGGGGAACAGGGTCACCTTACTGGCTTAATAGAGCTTCCTCCTTAAGCCAGTTGTGTCTTTGAAAGTGCCTCTAAACACAGAGGTTTTTTGATAGTTCACTGGCCACTGTTCCCAGGATTTTTTTAACTGCCAGGCGTAGCATCCTGATGTCTTTCTGGGAGTTGTGGTTGGTCGTGGTTGAGCCCATTCTTTTGGTGATCTGAGGTCTTAGCACAGGTTGGCTTTTTTTGAAGCTATAGCAGGATCTGTGGCTCTTAAGATCACCTCTGACTGCTTGAATAGTTGATTTTCTCACTGGCTTTGTCTCTTCATGCTCACAAAATCCATAGTAGGTAGAAAAATGCCTACACTTTGCAGTGTATGGGGGCAAAGAAAAATCAGATGATCTGGTGAAGTTTGCACCATCTGGAGCAAATTAAACAGTTGGGCCCAGTTGCCCCACAGCCAGGACTTGGATCCCCTCCGTGGGCCACCCTCAATCTGTAGCAGCTTTAGCTTTCAATCATCTTTCCATGGCTGGAGCAGTTTGTATCACAGTGCCAAAAGTCACCTTTACAAGGGCTCAAGCAGGCTGAGGAAAAATTTAAACCCAAGATGTAGGATGTGTACTGCTCTGTAGTACTTCCACTTATTCCTTTGTTAGGTAAAATGGGAAAAATGACTTCTCAAATCCCCCATCCCCCCCCCTTTTTTTTTTTAATGTGTTTTGCCCCAGCTCATTGGGTTTTGCTGCCTCCCCATGCTGGCCCCAGCTGTGTGCAGCTCTCCTTGCCCAGCTGATGGGCAGGGGCAGATGAGTTATGCAGGAGGTGTCCTCCCTGCTGTGTTTCTGTTTCTTGTCACTGCCAGACCCACTCCCCTGCCCTCCCTGAGCTCAGTTCCAGGCTATTACTTGTCTCTTCAGGTGCACATAACAAAACCCAGCTCAGTTTGCTACAGGTCTGTGGGGTTTGTCTTTGCTCTTGGCTTACCTGTGCCATGGAAATGTAGCTATTGAAATCTATAGGGTGAAAGGAAGTTTATTTTTGAAACAAAACCTTCAAATAGTCAGAGATGGCCAGCTCAGAGGCTTGTACTTCCCCCCCAAAAAGAAAAAACAAGACAAGAAAAAAGAAAACAACAAAACAAAAAGAAAGGAAAAAAAAACCAGGAAAAAGAAAAAAAAAAACAACCCAGGAAAAAGATTAGCATTTGAAAAGCAAGACCCTGGTTCTATATTCTGTAAAATGAAGATAAAATAATTACAGAGCACTGTGGTATTCTTGTTGTGTGAGAAGCTGAAGTCCAAAAATACAGCGTGCTGCTGAATCTCAAAATTCTGGTACCTTTTAATTTTTCATCCAAGCTCTTGACTCAGCCCAAGCCAGCTCAGCCATGGGGCATGTGTCCCATGTGGTGTGGGAGGAGAGGGGTGGCCGTGAAGCCTGGGGAGGTGCCATCTGCCAGCAGGGCTTTGAAGGAGCCCTCAGACTCCCAGCTCCCTGGCCTTGGGGATGGGTTTTCAGTGCTCAGATTGGCTTCAACATCAGTGCGAGGGGTTATGGGCTGGTGATGAAAGAGCTGGCAGGGGGAAAAGGCTTCTGACAAACAGGCGTATCCTTGAACTAGAAATGAAATAACAAGGAGTCATGTGTGCCCTTTGCTGGAGCCTCTTGCTGCCTCCCTTCCTGGGGTGAGATTTGTCAGCTGAAGTTGGCTTTGAATAATTATATTTGAAATCAGTCTGATCAGTGTCTGGGGGGTGTCTGGCCCCACAGGCAGAGCAGTGCTGAGGTGCTTTGGGCTCAGCTGCTCTGCAGCAAAACCCAGCAGGGCAAGCAGTGCAGTGTGCAGTGCAGTAGATAAATATCTGGGTAGTTATTTCTGGAGTGAATGAGAATTAAAAATAACTGCAGTGCAGAGAGCAAGCAGAAAATACAGAGAAAAATGCAGAATTCGGGAATATATTTTGTCTGTTTTGTTTTCAGCTGGAAGTTTTTGGGCAGCTCGGGGTGTTACCTGCTAGGTGGTGGGGACAGGGAGATGAGAGATGCCACCACCCATGGGTCTCGTGGGTGGGAGGGTGCCCTCCTGCACGAGCAGTGGAACTCCACAGCAGATGTTTTTACTGTGTCCAGTCCTGGAGTCCTCGACATGATATTAATTAATTAAGTCCAAGTGGACTTGCTCTGAAGGTGGTGGATGTGGGCAAGTTCAGAAAACATCAAAACACTCCACAGTCCATTATTTAATCAAAAAAAAAAAAAAAAAAAAAAAAAGAAAAAAAATAGCCACATGTACTTAACATGCTTCCCTCTGCCATTGGGGATGGAACCTGAGCAAACTGCCCTGTGAAGCCCCAGGAATCCCCCTTCCTCAGCCAGCCCTGACCCTCACCTGGATTTGGGGAGGCAGCTGGAGACCTGGAGCTCTTCCTGGACTTGGGCTGCTTTGCCATGGGCCCCCTCAGCATGTCCTGGTGGTGGTGACAGGCAACAGAGGCTCCTGAGTTCCAGCTGTGTGAGGGATTGTGGCATTTTCAGCTGGTGGTTTCTAAAATTGAGCAAGTGATGAGTGTTAAACAGCACAGTTAAAACACCAGAGGTGTCAGCAGCTGTGAAACATGGACTGAGCAGAGATAATTGTGTCCAAGTGAAACTTTTCCCTCATCTAACAGGCTGCTGTAAACATTATTAGTCTGCTGCTCTGCTCCCTTTGGTGTAAGCTGCCTCAAAAAAATGAACTCTGCTGTGCTTCCAGCAGAACTGGGGGTTTTCCTTGTTTTCATGTCTTTATCCTGAGGCTTCCTACTTCTCCCCTTTCTTCTGCACAGAAGGGGGTGGTAAATATTTGAGATGAAAAAACCCAAGTGGTTGGGAACAGCCGTGTATTGGTGTTCTCTGCATTGTCCTCTGGTGGTAGGCGGTCTCCGAGGGTGGGGGCAGGAGATGAATTCCATGCTTGGTGGATTAAAACGAGACCATCTTTTAAGAAATTCTTCCTCTTAGTACTCCCTTGTTCACTCCCAAACACCACGTTTGCTTTGTGGGGTATGTAATTTTTCTATTTCAAGGAAAATTCAGGTTCTTTCTACTTTCTTTTGAGGGTGAAGCTTGGGTTATAAGGGAATGAGAGACTCTGCAGTGACTCCTCCACCCTCCACGAGCATCTCCTGTGTGCAGCAGAACCAAACTGCAGGGAGAAGAGGAGGGGACGACCCTCTTTACATATGTTTGAAGGTAAAAGATACCAAGAATTGGGAAGGTCATGGAAAATGTATGTCCCTCATGTGCAGGCTGCCTTCCATTTCCCACCAAATGGCCCTGTGCCTCCTGGCCAAAGCTGAACCTCACTGAACACCTGCAGTGAGCCTTGCTGAAGGGCTGCCTCAGCTTTAAAAGCAAGTCTCTTCAGGAGTTAGAGAAGGAAGAATTTTTTCAGAGCAGTTTTATCTAGTAGTAAAGTTCAAAAAATAATTAATACAGATTTGGTAAAAAACAACTCAGAAAAGTGACTTTCCTTCTGAATGAAGATCAAATGCAAGGAAATAATCTCTCTTAGCCCCAACGCCTACAATGCTTTGGACCTATTTGCTGGAAACAATCAGTCCAATTTTATTGACTGCCCACAATTCTTTTATATAGTAAGATTTAAATGCAAAGCATGTTTTAATAGAAATGCTTTTATTACCTAGCACACATGAGGAACTTGTAATTGGTAGCAAGCTGTTTGAAATGCTGATTTGTGCATTTTCATTCAGTTCCAGTTTTGTCCAGATACAGTTTGACACAAGTGAAAAATAAATTATCATTTAGTAAATGGGAAAGGCATCACTTAGCATTTCTTAACATGGCAGAAAATTGGAAAAAAATTCAGACTCTGAGTGAATGCAGGTGTTTGTATTTGCTTAAATTCATACGGATGAAGCATTGAATGTTCAGGCTAAATTTAATTGCAGTTCATATTTTAATGATTTCCCACTAATAAGACCGAACCTTTCCGCTCAAGAGTCCCTCAAAAGTACAAACAGAAATATCACTGAGACCAGTGATGCTTTGCTGATTTAAAACACTTTTATGGGAAACAATCCATCCCTGCTACAAAGGCAGTAAAAGTCCTTTCCTTTATCCATGCAGAGCAATGGCTCTGGACAGCCCTGGTGCCTCTCTGTGGGGTGGCAGGGAATGGCCCTTGGCCAGGCTGCTGTGGTCCCTGCTATTGGGCTGAAACTCAAGGTTTTCTTCAGTTCCAGGAGAGAAAAGAGGGGTTCCCAGCCCTTCTGAGGGCAAACAGTGAGAAATAGATTCTGAAATGGGGCATGATAGCTTCTGGAGGAGTAAAAGTCTCCCTGGGTTGATAACAAATATTACAGCTGTTTCCAAAAAATGTTCCCCAGGGCAGGTTGTTGAAACTTCTGTCTTGGAGGAAAAATAACTGTGGCCAGAAGAGGCAGTTCATTCAGTAATAAGAAAAAAAAAAAAAAAAAAAAAAAATAATCAAACAAGCAAAAATCCAACCAAACAAAAAACTAACCAAACAAGAAACAAACCAAAAAACGAAACAAAAAACCCAAGCCAAACCAACAAAAAAACACACACAAAAAACCAAACAAAAGAAAACCAACCAAAAACAAAACAACAAAAAAACCCCAACATAACCCAAACAAACAAAAAAGTGATATACAACAAACAAAACCCCCATACCAAACAAAAAAAAAACCAAAAAAACCCCCAAAACTAAAACCCCTTTGGTCAAGGATGTTGTGCCAAAGTTTTAGATTGGATGTTAGGAAGAAAGGGTTTTCAGAGGCTGCTCAGGGCAGTGATGGAGCCACCATCTCTGGAGGGATTTAAGAGTCCTTTAGACATAGCACTTAGGGATCTGGTTTAGTTAAGGACATGACTTGATGATCCTGAAGGTCTTTTCCAATCAAGATAATCTTGTGACTTTGTGAAGGTGACCATGTTTTGCTAGAACTTCCCATGTAGATGCATAATTGGAAGGTGGAAAAGAAGCTAAAAACTGCTTTATCACTTCAACTTTGATGGTTGGACTGAATGATCTTGAAGATCCTTTCCAAACGTAATGATTCCGTGGTTCAACCCATCTCAGTGGGTTGTGGATGATTCTTTTCATTGATCTTCTTCTGTTTTTCATTGTTTCTTCTTAACCTTCTTAGCTGGTGTCTGTGTGCCTTGGTTTCCCATGTCTGAATTGGGGGCAGCCCTGGTCAGTCTTGCTTTATTGTGCCCTGTGGGTCTAGAACTTTACCTCAGTTCCAATGAGAGGAAGCATCTCCTGCCCTTTTGGAGACCTCCCTTTGGCATTGAGGGGAAAAAACAGGATGATATTTGCCCTGTCATCTCCTCTCCCCAGCTCCTTTTCTGTGGGAGAGTCTTTTGGTCCTTACCTTCTAAAATACCCAGAAAAGTGGAAAATGAATCTTGCTTTCACCCACCTCCCTCTTCAGGAATTGCTTCTGGAGGCTCCCCGTCCCTTAACAGCTTAATTCTAGTAAAATTACATCCCCAAAACATGGTTGTCACAAAATGCTATGCTTAATAAAATGTGTTGCACACCTTTAATAATTTAGTTACTTGTGACAACACTTAAAACTCTGTTAAAAATATTGCAAACTTGCCCTGGTGTTCTTGATGATGAAAAATGGATGTAATGGCAAACTCTGGAAGGTTTTAACTATATTTCAGCCTTTCCTTATATTTAAACCAGGGGCCATCAATTTAAAATACCATTAAAAACGTGGGAAGATTGCACTGTTTTATATGTATCTGATATATTGTCCCATATATTTAAATTATTAATATGCCATGCAGCCAACAGGAATCTAAATTCTACCCAGCACAAGCTCTTGGGTGATCAGTAGAGGAGAAGCTTGGTAAGCTGGGGGGGGAATGGAGATAAACCTCAGCAGCTGAGTAATTTCCTCTGAGCTTGAGTCTCCTCTGCCTTGCTCCACCTGGAGCCACTTACACCTGGGCTAAGGGAGAATAAAATGCTGCCAGTGTGAATTTTTCCCTGCCTTGCCCAGGAGGTTGTGTTTTACATCTGGTTTGTGTTTGCAGAGCATTTTCTGGGCTGTTGGAGCCCGGGCACTACAGCAGGGAAGTCAGGTCAGTGGGTTGAGATCTGGGATGGGGTGTTTGGGAGCAGCAACAGCTGTGGTTGTAGCACAGGAAGAGAAAAAAAATCAACTGTAGGTGGCTGGAATTAGTGACTTGCTGGATGCAAAGCTGGGGGGAGGAGCTCTGCTGGGATGGAATGGTTGGGAAGAGAGTATAAGTTAAACAGAAGAGAGATGTAGGCCAAAAACCATAGATGTGGATATCAGACTTGCTGGACTGGATCATCTTGAAGGTCTCTTCCAACTAAAGACATTCTGTGATTCTCTGACTTTGGGTCAGATGAAGCACACTGGAAATGTAGGAAAACCCCAGGTCCTTGCTCTGTACTAGCAGCTACTCACCTAAATTTTGTTTTCAGGGCACTACTCATCCCAAGGTCATGAGCAAAGGGGGAATCTGATGCAGGGTAGAAATCTGGGCATATTGGACAATGCCATATAGAGGTAGAGCACAGCTTCCCAGGGCATGCAGCTCCCTGGTGGGTATCAGCAGAAAGAAAAGGGTTGAAAAAGCCCAAACATTTTGCACATTCATATGCAGGTCCAAAATAAATCGATTTTATTTCTTCTTGCTCCAGACTCTGCCCTACTGCTGTACTTCTATCTCTGTTTTGGGACAAAAGAGAATAAATTAATAGGTAGAGAAATTTTTCTTGGGATTTTAATATCAGGATTACCTACAAGATTAGGAGAGCATTATCTCTGCTTTACCAGAATCTCTCTGGGAGTCCAGGCTTAGGGAAAGTTCTTATTTTAAGGAAACAGTTTTGTGGGGCCTGGGGTGGGAAAGGGATGTGTCACGAGGGCCCTGAATACAGAATACAGGCAAAATGCTCCATCCTGGGATTTTTTTTTTTTTTTTTTTTTTTTTTTTTTTTTTTTTTTTTTTTTTTGTTTTGTTTTGTTTTTTGAGAGGGAGTTGGCTGGATCCTGATGTTGTCCAGGGGAGCAGGAGGATCCCAATTTCTTCCCCCCACTTTCTCTGTTTTTTTTATTTTTGTGCTGAGGGGTGATTCACACACACTAACCCAGCTCTGCAACTGCTCCTGGCCCCTCTGTTGTACCAACAGCCCCTTTATTCCTCCCAGGGCACCATCTGTAAGAGGGTACTTTAGATAAATCTAGGTGAGGTGAAAATTGGCAGCTTTTGCTCTGCATGCAAATGACAAGTGCCTCATTATTGGCTCAAAGATTTGATTTTGTTTTGGGAGGGTTGGTGGTGGAAAATGTCAGTGTTCTGTTTTTCTTTTGAAACGGACTCAGGTTGTGGTGACTGTAATTTTATTTTCATTTAGCACCATCTTCATGAGACCCTGGAATGAATCTCTCAGTGTGGCAGAGTACATCACAGGGAATTAATTGCCCTGCTCACAGAGCCACTATTTTCATGAGCCACTAATAGTGATGAGTGTAGTGCTGCCTTGAAAGGTTTTGTGGGGTTTTTTTTTTTCCTTTGAAGAAAAATAAAAACTGATAAAGACTAATATAAGGAAGACAAAGATCATCCTCTGGATGTGCAGTGCATGCTGTGAGCCTCCCTGGGCAGCCAGGCAGGCAGCTGGGTGCAGGGCAGAGGAGCTCAGGAAGGTTCTTCCTGCCCCCTTCACCCCTCTGAGTGAGGAATTTTTAGTGATACCATTCTCCACTTTTGTTTGCTTCTCCTTTCCTCAGAGTGAGGGATGTTATGCTTTATGGACAGCTGGTTCCAGTGGTTTTTTAATCCTCCAGCTGACCTTAAATCTTCCCCCAAAGCCTTTGCCTACCCTATGGCTCATCCTACTCTGCTTGCCTTGATGCTGGCACTGGTTTATCTCAAGATGGTTCTTGATGGTCATGTGTTGAGTCTTTCCTACCTAAGTCTCTGCAGGGCCTTGCTGACCTCAGCCAGCTTTTCCTGTGGAGTAGTTCTCTTGTTTGTCAAACTGGTCCAAGTGCCCAATGTCTCCTATTTTCTTGCAGCACTGACCCCAGCTGATGTTGTCTCCAAACTTCCTGTTTCTTCCAGGTCAGAAAGTGAAAATAGTGGTAACAGTGGCCCAAGACAAATCCTTACCCCACACGTGCATGGATGTTCCCCCAGTTTGATGATGTCGTTGAAAGCTGCTTTCTGAGAGCTTTCCACCTCATGAATTACCCCTGCAACAATTTCACTTGAGGCAATGCCATGTAAAATGATGCCCAAGTCCAAAGCCTGAGGTTCTTCTAGAGGTTCTTTTGACAACAGCATCCACCTCTCTCATTCCATGAATCCAGCTGTTCTGTCAGAAAAAATCTGAGATTGGTTTGATACTTGTTCTTGACAAATCCATGTTGGCTGTTCCTTACCACCTTGTTATCTCTTAGGTGCTTAGATAGTGTTTACTTGAAGATTTGTTGCAATATTTTTTTGGGGGAATTGAAGTTAAGCTGACTGGTCTGTAATTCCCTGCAATGTTTGCTGTTCTCTGCTCTTCTGGGACTTGCCACAGTCCCTGAGTTTTCAAAGATAAGTGCAAACAGCCCTCAGATTGCCTCCACCACTTTAAGTACCTGGCAGTGAATCTCAGCAGACACAGCTGGTTTGAAAACGTGTGATTTATATAAATATCTTCTGGACTGTTGCTTCCCCCTTGTCCTCTGAATTGTTACCTTTTTGCCACAAGTAACAATTGAAGTATCTGTACAAACATCTCCATTATTTTTAGCAGTGGAGCATTACCCTCTGCAGTGACAGCTCTGCTGAATAATGAGCCCTTCTCCTGTTTGCTGACATATAACTAATTTGATTTAATTTTGTCTTTTACCAGGTTCCTTACAAACCTTACTGCAAATTTTACAGCAATACACTTGACCTATGTTTTATTTTAGTCCCTAAATGCATGCCCTCTCCAGTTACACAGTGCTTAGCCATTTGAATAATTTTTTTACAACCTATGTTCTGTCTTTTCTGTGGTCCAGGATGTGATCCTCACCATATTTTTTTCTATAATTTTTTTTTTTTTTTTTTAAGATACCAAGGCAGGTGGGTCAGAGGGTGAGACCAGTTCATGCTGGAGATGGTAGAAATTCCCTGATGTTCTACAATATCTGCTGTCCCCTGGCAGACTCTAGCAGCAGACAGGTGGGGTACATCAACCACAGCTCCTGGTGGACAGGGCCAGGACAACCAATGTCCTGTCATTCTCAAATACTTTAACTTTCCAGGTGACAACTTGTCTTTAAAACAGGCCAGAAGAATTTTCACTTTGGAACTCTGACACTTTAAATTCACTTTATCTTTGTCTTGTTTTACCATCATTTTGTGACACCACATTAATAGTGAAGAGCAGATATCACTGATAATGGTTATACTATGACAACCTGCTCAGCAAATCAAACTGATGCTTTTCTTCCTTGCTCTGAGCATGGCTGGGATTTGGCTTGCTGAATGAAACATTAGATTTTGGTTTTTTCCCTGTGTTTCAAAATGCCTCCCATCTAGTTTGCAATGAGATGGTTTGACAGTTTTCAAGTAGGCAGCACTTTGATCTGTGTGTCAGCTCCCTTCATTGGAACAAATAGATGTTTTGTTATAGAGAAATAGTTGGTATCTGTTGTCCCTGCTATTTATTAAACAAAAGTTGGGAGTGTTTCAGTTTGTACGGTCCATCGTGGTAGAACTTGTCAGTCATAGTAACATGTTAGAAATTGTAGTGGATTTGTCATGAAAAGGAAAAACACCCCAAACACTGGAGCTCCATAGCACAATTGAAATAGAAATTTCACAGTTCTGATATGAAGTTCTCAATTTGAGACAAGATGATGCCATGTCACTCCGTGCTTTTTTAATGGGAATTGACAGGAGCATTTTTCAAGTAACTTCAGGTGTAGAAATTTTAACTGAAAGACACTTAGGTTACAACTAAAGGTTTTTGGCATGACTACCAGAAGGACAAGTGTGACCCCTGAAAGGCTAACTGGGTGCTAAGCATTGGAATGTGTTTGGAAATCTTATAATTTTGTCTCCTGCTTAATCTACTTGCAGGAAGAGCCTTTTTCTCCATGTGGGAGCCTTGCTGGTGAACCCAAAGCTGTGGCAGAGCCAAGTAGCTTCTCATCCTTGGGGCAAAACCAAGAAAGCTCAGACAACTGTGACCTTGCTGTCCTGTAAGCGATGGCACTGCCATTTCTACCTCAATGCTGGCCAGGTAAGGTTGCCAAAGTGTGAATATTGACTGCAAACTTCTCCCTGAGGAATCAGCCTCTGAAATGCTGCTGCTGGTTGCTGCCTCCTGGGATCTCTCAATGGTTTTCTCAGGGGAAGCTTTGAGGTGGAGAGGAGCAAGCTGAAGGTTTTGGCATCTCTGGCTGAGATTTGGTGGCACTGAGAGTTGGGGAAAGGGCAGCAGAGAAAGGTGACCAGGTTGGGGTGTGTTGCCCACCTGAGTCTCTCCTGTCTGCACCATAATCAATGCTGGTCTGGCTTTCCCAAGGAGGTAGAACTGGAAAGGAAAATGGATGAACATAACACTCCAAAATACAGGAAAACTGCCTAAGCTCTAATTTTATTCCAAGGTGAAGAAAAAAAAAAGAACCACCCCCTCATGTTCTATAAGGGCTAATGATCCTGTAGTTAATTAGTACTGTAGCAGTGTATTTTTACAAGACTGACTAAAAAGATGAGTACCCCAAACTGGTTCTTTGCCTCTACTTTTTGCCATTTTTATACTTTGCAGAAATATCACTTCTGCCCCAGCCTGGTTTCTTGTGCCCTGCAGCATGTTTGGACCTTGTCTGGGTGTTTCTTTGCAAGAGATTTATGTGGGAAAATAGTGGTTTGATAAAATCATATGTTTCCACATGTGCAGCATACAGAAATGGCATTGATTTGACAGTTTAACTTTGCGGGGGGAAAAAAGGCAGCATTTTGGAAATTGATTGGATTTGAATGACAGGTTTTGATATTTTTAGTTTGAAATAGCATTTCGATTCAAAATACAGAAAAGACAGAGGGAGGAAAAGTCAAGAACCAAAACTGAAGAGAAACATGTCAGTTGATGAGATTTTTTTTCTACCATTTTGAGAAAGGTATTTTGTAATTTCACTAAAGAAAGAACAGATTTTTGTGTTTCTTAATTGCCAGTCCTATGCAGAATGTCTACCAAGAGCAAAAGAGCTGCAGTCTTGAAGAAAAGCTTTATTTCCACAGTGTAAAAACTCCCTTCCCTTCACTTTTCATGCAGCCTGAATCCAGTCATGGAGAATATTTATTCTGAGAAGTCATCAAGATAGAGTCAGAGCTGTGGTGACCCTGGTGGCTGTTGGTGAGATGTTAACCAGTCAGCTTTGGTCTGCAGGCTGCCAGCCTGCTGTTGTGCTGCTGGGAGGATTAACAACTGGTGCACAAGTCTTCAGCTTTTAAGGCTTGGCACACAGTGAGGTATTCTGGTAGGAGTGTTTGTCTGGAGTCACTACTAAACCCAGCATCAAGCTGCTAGACACGTGCTGTGTTTCAGTTCTGCAGGATTTGGAAGGTTTGGGTGTAAGCTGGTGAGTGTCTGCAGAGCCCAGGCTAAGGCTGGCTGGCTTTGTAAGCAAAATAAGAATGGGACTGAGTCATTTCCAGCTTGTTCATAGTCAAAGCCAAGCTGGATAAGCAAAGACTCCTAATTCCCTCGGTGCAATGATTCCCTGTTCAGGACTGGGCAAAGAGAGTTTTCCATCCGTATTCCAGTTAGCCTCTTAAAACAATTCCTCTCCTCCTCTGTGCTCTCACCTGTGGTGGAGAGGCCACTTCTATTAATAGTGATGCTCTTGGTGCCACGAGGCTTTCACTGGGGCTGCTTCATGCTGCACAGAACACACGGCAGCAAAGAGCAGTGGCTCTCCCACAGGAGACAACAATTAGGAGCTGGCTTTAGTGACAACGAGGTCCTCCAGCCCAGGCTCTTCCTGCAGTATGCCCACAAGAAGATGCAACCCCTCCAAATTCACTGCTGCTTTGAGATGAAGCTGGGGACTCTGGGAAGGAAAGGACAGGACACAGGAGAGGGCTCATGGCTGAGGCTGCTGGAAAAGCAGTGCTTGGACATGTTTGATATGGGACATTGAGGACACTGAACTGCTGGGAGGCAAATTCCCTCTTTGTACCTCTCTTCTGCAATGTGTGATGAAGTAAATCCTTTTGGTCTTGAGAAAAATGCTGAGGGATTGCTAGTCATCAGGAGAGTGTTCTGTCTCTAAAGGGGTTTGTATGCTATATATCTCCAAAGATATTAAATATCCCAAATTCTTACCTTTGAAAGTCTGTGCCTAAAGCCCTGAACTAAGGAATCTTGATGAATGTGAAGAGCTTCACACACAGAAGGACTTTTTTCCAGCTCAAGAGCATCACTCATGCTTTCAGCATTCATCCCCAACAAACTTTCTGTACTGAGACATGAGCCTCAGGGGAGGGCTTTGCTCAGGTTGCTTCTGGGGGAGCTGTGGGCAGTCAGGGGGTGCAGGCAGAGGGATTCCTGCTGCAGGGTATGGGCTGATGCAGGTTCATGGCTGCATTTCCTAGGGCATATTCCCACCCCAGTGCCTTTCACTAGATGAAAGGAACTCACCTGACTTAAGGCACTGGGGAGGGATCAGATGTCTGCAAAGAATGAAACACCTCCCTTTTCTCACCTATCTAAAATTATGACCTCATTTTGAGTTGTGGTTTCACTGCTGTAACTAATTTTTTTTTTTTTTTTTTTTTTAATTTCCAAACTCAAAAGTACAACAAAGGGGAAAGATGAAGTCTGAAATCCACTAAAAGCTTTTTATTCCGTGGACTTGTGAAATATCACATCACCTTGATGTTGTTTGTGTTCTCAGTGGCTAAGCTGAATTCTAATTTTGCTCCAGTAGCTTTGCTAGCTAGCTATACCTTTCAGGCTCCTATCACATGGAAGATTAAAGAAATATCACCCAGATTTCATTTTTAATCTGTCTCACTTTAAACAATTTATCCCTTTTGAGATACCTAATTACCCAGCCTCGTTTAGATAACCACATGATGTGTGTGTGTTACATCTACAACTGCAAATGGCATATCTGATCCCTCTGGAATGATCCATCAGGGAATGAGGGTAATTAGTCTCTAACAAATACAAATTTGGAAACATCTGTGCAGATTTAAGCTTGGGGAGCAGGACTGGGGAGGAGGTTTCAGTAACAGGAAGAAAGTGAGAAAGCAGAACTCGAGGTACCAGGCAAACATTGCAATTAAATTAGACAGCTTGAGGAAATTAAATTGAGGGAAATTGGAGTGTCATATTTTTTGATCTGGATATCTGGTTGTTATGAGATTCTGAAGTGAGACAGGGAAGAAAATAGCAGCTCAGAAGTTTTAATATTTTTCCTGGTGACTCAGATTTTGTGATAATTAATGCAACTCCCATGGCAAAGAAAAATGCAGGGATTAATCATCAGCTGAACTCTCACAGCAGATTTTCGGACAGGTTCTTTGTTTCAGCCTGCACAACCTTTTTCTTTTGTTAGTTTTCTTAAGCCAAATTATTCCTGCATGGACCCATCCTATTTTACAGGGTCAGTCTTTGCTGAGCAAATCTGGTTGCAAGTGGATCAGCTTCCTTGTGTCTCAACGTGATTAATTTAATTGCCCACCAAGGTCTGCACTGGGAAACAGCTCAGCATATGTTGAAGTGCACAGTTGGGTATCACCAGCTACGGAATGGATGCTTAAGTGTATTAATGAAGGTCATTTCTGAGGCATCAATTCACAGATTATTTTTTTTTTTTGTTATACCTGCAAACAGAAAATTGTGCAGGATGCTCGAGTGCAGTGATAAATAGGTGATATGGTCCAAAATGATTGTTGAACAGGCCAAGGAATCTTTCTTAAAAATGTCTTCTTTCAGTTTCTGATTTGACTGGATAGTAAGGCAGTTTGTAACACTGTTAGTTTAGGTATAGTTCTGGTACCCTCTTCCAAGCTAGAGGATCATAACCCGGAGCTCCTGGGCTCTTAATCTCTAGAGAGTGGATCAACACTTCATTAGCAGCACAATTAATTTCCCTGGAGTCGTTCCAGGCACCATGTCCCCAGCAGATTTAAATTCAGCAGTGAGAGCAAAGGGGGCCAAAGGCCTTTACACTCAAGCAGGTGACTTACTGCTTCATTTTTCATAGTTACTCAAGTAGACAGCACTGTGCTGACAGTTAATACAGAAAAAGGGACGTGTCCTCCTCCATGGAGACTGAGCAGGAGTGAGGAAGGATGAATTGCTGGAGGGAGCAGCAGAACCTTCCTGTTGCTCCTCACTGCAGTGCCAACAAAGGCCCAAGAGAAAATTGGCAATTAGTATCCAAGGAGGTGCAAATTAGCTGTCCCTTTCTGAAATGAGCTTCCACCAGCTCCTTCCTGAGCCTGACTTCTCATTGCTCGGGGTGGTGTGTGAAAGGAACACCAAGGATATATTCCTGAATACATTGGCCTTCCAAAGCCCCATGAGGAATGAGCTGCAGAAATACTATGTTCTTGTTCCAAAACTGCAAAAAACCATCAGCAGGTTTGTGGTGCCTTGAATGAGCTTTTTGACAGAGCAGGTAGAGGAGTGGGAGGTGGAGTAAAAGCAAAGGTTCAGTGTCTCCTTCTTCTAAGGACCCTATAAGCTCCTTCCAAGAGCTGCAGGAGTGTGCTTATTCTGGTGCATTGCTTTTAAGAGGGAGAGGGAGCAGTGCAGGAAAGATCTGGTGGCTGGTGAAGCAGGCTGTCCTCAGGGTCTCTTTAACCTCTTGATACTATGAGCAGAAAGGCTCATAGACTGCATATCCACACAAGGAGTCCTGCTTTCCTTTGGATGAAATATGTGATGATGTTGAATGTGTCTGATTGAGAATTGGGAACGTGTTCACTTATTGCCCCAGCCAGAGGCAGATGTTGAGTATTTTGTGCACTTCATAGAAACTTTTTGTTTGAGAAGCATAGACCAGAAAAAAACAGAAATAATCTTTTTCAAAACTGTCAACTCAATCTCTTTGACTTTTTTTTTTCTTTCTTTTTTTTTTTTTTTTTTTTTTTTTTTTTCTGAAACAACCCATTATCTCTTCTTGCACAAGCAAATAAATGTGGGCTCACTATGGAGTGAGGAGTTCGGTTTGGTTCTGTGCTAATATATTCCACGAGGTTGCTTTTTTCTTATTATTTGCATCTCAAGTATTTATTTCAGGCTCCTGACATGCCCTGAGATATCTTCAGTTATTTTGAACAAATAAATCATGTCTTTTCTGTAGGATCTCCCCCCAGGCTGTGGGGCAAGGGAGGTGTCATTTTCCAGTGGTCTGGGTGCCTGGGCAGAGCTTGGCAGCCTGGTGATTGATTTCTGAAGTCTTGGAGGTGAGCACCATCCCCAGGCTGCAGGGCAGGACAAATGACCTGTCAAACTCCATGCATTTACCTGCTGGTTGTGCAACCCACAGAGGTGTGGGATGGTGGAGTCAGCTGGGAAGGAGGAATTTGTGTTTGTGCACATTTCCCGTGTTTTCTGCCCCTAGGTTGCATTTGGGAAGTTTTTGTTGCAGTTTCTCGAGTTGTGCAGGTGACTTGGTTAGTTTGGGTCCTGTTTCTGTGGTTTCTTGGTCTCTGATAATGAAATGTGGAGTTAAATATGGGAGTGCAGCAGGAAGGACTCCCATTTACAATTAAAGTGTCATTTCTTTGTGGATGTTTGCAAGTAAAATTACAAGAATAAACAGATGTGGAAGCAAATCCTAGATATGTTCTTTAATTAGATTAAAACCTACCATTACAGAATAATAAATTGTTTAACTATCACAGTACAGCTTCATAATGCTTTAAACATTGATTTTTGCCTAAGGCCCTCGGAGAGTGACTTCAACAAAACTTAGAGATTATGTCTGATTATTAAGTGAAAATACTTTTTTTGATGCCCTTCCAGACTCACGAGCATCTCTTAATGACCCTGTCCAAAAAAAATTACATCCTTGATAACTTTGGCAGCTGCATGGAATGGTGCTTGGTTCGTTTACCTGTGCTCAAAGCAAAGTTAAGTCAAACGCTGACCTGAGAATGTGACAGTAAAATCATTTTTTACTTTCAGCCCTTCTAAATTAAAACACATGCCCCAGTGTTTCAAGTACAAGGACCCCATTAGTTTCTGTCGTTGGGTTACATCTTAACTCAGAAGTGATTCACAGCATCATCCATCTCCAGTCTGCTAATTTCAGCAAGCTGAGCCTTGCAGGGTCTATTGCTAACAATGAAACTTTTTTTTTTTAGCAATTTAATCTCTCCCATTTGCAGTGTTAGTCAGCATGTCTTCAGCCAGTAGCTCCCCTAGAATTCCCAGTAGCCACAGCCCTTTCCCCTGGTGTGGGAGCCAGCACTGCCTGCTTGGAGATGGGGAGTTCAAGTCCCCAGAGTTGCTCCATCTCTCCATGAGTCACTTGCCTGGCTGGGAACCACCAGCCATCCAGGCATCAGCTGTGCTCAGTGGGGTTGGATGCTGCATGTGAGGCAGATAAGTACCTGCCTGGATTTTAGGCTAACAATCTGGGCCTAACTCCTAGTGACCTCAGGGGTGCTGATTTTATTTTAGTTTTAATGGCTTTTAGCAATAAATGTGTGTACCTGGCTCACAGGCGTGTTAACAAGCAGTAATTACACAATGTTTGTAGATAGCTTTGGGAGCCTGAGCTTATTATTTGTCACCTGCAGTGTAGTTAACAATCCATATACCTTTTTTCTTTGCTTCACAGCAAGTAGTGTATCAAAAGGAGTCTCTGTCTGCTGCACAGGAGCATTTAGAAACCATTATTATTACATTAATCCAGATGGCTGACATTGCCTTTGTGTAGGGCACTGGCCTCTTACCTCTGGACATGCAAGAACACTCAGTCTCATAAAAGAACACATTACTTGCCATCCATCTTCCTGGCAAAACTCTCGGGTTTCCCACTGTCCAAGGGAAGCCCAGCTTGCCAAGTGCCAAGGGAGTCAATCAGTATGAGCCAAGATGTGGAGGATCAGTTCCACCTGGGAGTTTTTAGCAAAGCTCAGCACGATGTCTCCCAGCGCCCTGTCCCATACGCACAGCTCAGCTCTTGCTCCTTTGCCACCCTTGCTTAAGAGGTGAGCAGTGAGCAAAGCTTGGAACAGCTGCTGCTTGGAAAATCAGATGTTAGGCAGGGCTTTAAATATCTAGTGGGTATCTGCTGGGGGGCTGGAAATTGCTGTGAAGGCTTAAGGGATTTTCTCCGTTTTGGTGCCATGATGCTCCCTGCAGAATCCAGCTGGGGTTGTGCACAGACTGTGTAGCACCCACACAGCAGAGAGTGTGGAAGAGATTGCAGTATTCCTGATGAACAGGAAAATGTTTTTCCCATCTCTAACGTTTAAATCGGTGCCCAGGACTGAGTGTAATCAGTTGAAAATATACCTCTCTCTATGCATTATTTCATATAATTCTTATTTCACAGCTGTCTGCCCATCTGACTTTGAACAGGTACTTCTGAAACCCTCTGTTTTTTTCTAATCTCTCAGCAATTCTCTGTCACCTGCAGGTTTGGCCTCCCTCTCTGCTGTTATGATCCAAGGAGACAGTTTGGTGGTGGAGCACCGTGCTGTCACTCCCATGCCATGTCACCACTGCTGGTCCTACCCCCTCTTTTAGTCTCTCCTTATCAGTGGCAAGGGTCGTGCCTCTCACCTCATGTCTGTTATTCCCCATACCAGTTTCTTGTCAAGACTTTGACAAATGTTTTTTGAAAAGCCAAGTGCTCTTCTTGGCCTCCTTTAAGTCATCATTTTATTGATGTTTTCCAGAAAACTAATTAGAGGCTCAGCTGCTCCTGATGGCAGCTTTGCTTTTCTCTCCTGTCACATCGTGTTCACCATGGTACTTCGTTCCTAACTTGATCCCTAGCTAAACCAGAGGTAATGTATGGTGGTGCTTTCTGCTCTATCTAACCAGCAGTTGTCTTCTCTTCAGTCAGACCGCCTGCCACAAGCATTTAATTTAGAGTAAGGGTTTGTGCTGAGTGAGAGCAGACAGCAGAGAGGAGCAGTGATGGTGGGGGGGTGGCTGCTGGTGGAGAGGAGTGATGAGGTTGCCTCAAGGCAAGCAGGGCCCTTTAGGAAA
The DNA here is from genome assembly GCA_038090715.1 of Florisuga fusca. Lineage (NCBI taxonomy): Eukaryota > Metazoa > Chordata > Aves > Apodiformes > Trochilidae > Florisuga > Florisuga fusca. The sequence continues at coordinate 10,959,356 of JAAWXA010000023.1, forward strand.
TCAGGGCTGTCCCTGGGCTCTGCACATCTAGGAGGTTTCTTCCTAGCAGAAAAATCAAGGTGAGATTCTTCCCTGCCCTCATGAAGTGACCTGACCTGCTCCTGCTGGGCTTTACATGCTAAACTTTTGCCTTCCAGGAGCTCTTCTGGTAGGTTAGGTGCTGTTGAGTGGTACCTTGCAATGGCCAAAAGGCTTGAAATGGGAAATGAACTTCAATGTGCACATAGTTCCCAAAGGGCATTGACACAGGCTGTAAGCTTGTGAAAAGAGAGCAAGAACATGTAATTCAGGGGTGAGTGATGTGCACGTCAGATGCAGGGAACTGAGGTGTTTGACCAGGGGTGAAAACGTGTGCAGGGCACAGAATCCAGCAGTGCAGTGTCCAGCTGTGTGGAGCTGGACTGGGCACCACAGTTCCAAGCTGCTGAGTGCAATTTTTTCATTCTGATACAGAGGTCAGGGAGGTGTTCATGTGCCTCCTGTAAGGCACGTTGAGGTGGCCTCTCTCAGTGCACACATGGCCCATCTTACCTCCTCTTAGGGTTGCTGTGAAGTGGCAAAGCCAACATGGAAGAGCAGGGCCCAGCTGCCTGCAGTGCTTTCCCTCTTGCTCCTGGTCCCTGGAGCAGCCTCTGCAGCAAGATGTCATGGGACTCCCTGCCTCCTGCTGCATGCAGAGGGGAGGATAAATTGCTCTTTCCATGAGTGTTAAATATTTTATTTTGTGACCTTCCTCTAATCAGATGCTTTATCTCTCCTATATATTAAAACAAAAGTAATAAAAAGATTTTAATAAACTTAACCTCCTTAAATTGTGTAATTGACACTTTCCCAGGACATTAGGGAAGCTGTAAGGGGGGGAAAATATATACAGAGCAGTTTTTGGTGCATTGATTATTTATTATCTAATAATCTCTTTTCCTCCACACTATTCCCAGTGTTCTCATTACTTGTATGCAGCTCAATGCCCTGTTGTGAGCAGGAGGTTGCTGTGCTACTGCAGAATCAATCTCTTCTGCATCAGTGTTGAATGTTCTGGTGGTGGAAGAAGGAGGGACTATGCTGGGTCCAGTCACAACTAAGACCTGAAGCTCTTAGGACTGCAGAGTGAGTTGATTTCTCTCCTAATGCTGGGCTGATGTTGAAGTGCTGTTGTGCTCCTGCACTGACAAACTGAGCATGTATTTCTCAGCAACACAAAACCACAGCAGGAGGTTGGAAAAACGTAGCAGAGAAGCTCCAAGGGCAGCTTAGTCACTGCTCCTACTGGGCCCAGACCCACACCTGGCTGTGGGGGGCACATATATCCTCAGCCACATGCTGGGGAAAGGTGTTTTCCATGAAGCTGCTCAGCTAGCTCAGGCTTAGGTATAAATCAGACCCCGTGGATCCTGTTTTTCCCAGGGAACACGTCCCAGATTAAAAACTCTGGTTTGACTAATCTGAACAATACTGGCATGAGTTTGTCTTTATCATTTTGAATGTTGCATAAACACTGAGAGAACAAAGTACCTTCTTGGAGAGTTCATCCTGTGCTAGCAGGTCCATGTGCATCTGCTGCATAAAGCTTGAGTTTTTAAGTTACAGCAGAAAACCTGAGATAGCTGCAGGAGCTTGGAGGAGACAAAGCAGAGGTTGTCCTGAGCCTCAACTGGCACCTGGAACTACCTGGAGAACACTGGGCTGGAAGTGCCTTGGTCTTCCCAGGGATGTGGGTCTATCAAGTTGACTCTCAAAATGAAAAATGCAAGTGGTTCTGGAGTGAGGAGGTAGCACCAAGGTGTACAAGGAGAAAAAGGTGCAATTGGAGAGAACTTCTTGCATCAGCTCTCCATATTCAAGGGTGGAGAATTCTTTTGCTATTTACCTGCATGTGAGAATTTATGTGACAGCTTTACCTACACCAGAGAGCTTCTCACGGATAAATTCATACAGCAAGACATCTCTGGATCAGAAGATTATCAGTTAAGAGTGAGCATGGGTCAGGTAACTGATGCCTCCTGCAATCTGCAGTTATGTCCCACCCGTGGGAACACATGAGTGGTGCCATCATTAAGCTCTGGGCTGGGCAGATGGATGGATATGATTTGATTGAAATTGTGTAGAGGGTGATTACAATAAGGAGCTGGGTTATTAAATGAAAATGTTACTGGTCAGGAGCCAAATGGAAATGATTTGTTTCTGTTCTTCAGAGCTGTATGTATGTTGATTTGCATCTGCATTGCCAAGGAAGGTCACGGTGCACAGGAAACATGATTGCAGGTGCTGAAGGCAGAGAAATGTGATGTGGCCATGGTTATCAAGCAGAACCTCAGCTTTTGCTGCTGGGCAGGCAGGGATTTCTCTTCAGAGACCAAGGTTTGGATAGTCCTGCTTATCAGGGAGACAGAGTGGTGCATGGGCTGGTATGTAGAGCTGGTAGTTGTGAATCAGGAGACCGGAGTTCTCCTCTTGTCCCTGCTTGTGTCTGCCAGTGCCAGCACCCCTGGCAGTGCTGGGGAAGGGGTCAGTGAGCCACCAGTGCTGGTGACAGCCTGGGAGTGCAGACTGCTGGGGTTTTCCAGGTTTTTATTTAGGTGGTGTTATGACTTAAATGCAGGGAAAGCCATGGAAATGGAGAATCAGGAAATCCTTGTGCAATAGCTCAGGAAAAGATTTCAACAGGGATGGGCTTTGTGGTTTGAAGGCACATCTGGGTAGCTGGAGGCTGAGGTAGGAGAGAATGAGAGTCACTGGCTGAGCCTGACTCACGTGTGGTAGTGGCAAGGATCAAACCCAGACCTAAATTCAGCTGTGAGGAGAAAGGGCTTGGACGTTATTGCTGTCTAAGCTGGTCACAGAAACTGCTTACTCTGTCTCTGCCCTGCTCTCCCCTTGATTTTCATAATTTTAAAGTATGATCAGTCTTATTATTCATGAAAATGTAGGATGTCTCTCCCCACCAATAAATGGTATTCTGAGAAAAGAGTCAATAAGGCTAATGTTGTTTTCAGTCACTAAATTTGACTTAAAGCTGGCCTAGGAGAAAAGGAATTCATCTCTGAATATATTAGTTGATGACTGACAGAAAAATATTGCAAATTATGTAGCTGGTGTATATTACCCAGTCACCTGTTACGCTGGCTGAATATTGGAAAAATGTGTTTGCAAATGTATCGTAATAATTGACACAAAAGAAAAATGAGGATTATGCAAACATTTCCCCCCCACATTGCTCCATTATATACCGCCAGAAGTAAGAGCTACCAAAATCAGGAGTGGATTCAAAATCTGCATCTCAGGCACCCCAGGAGCTCCGTGAGATGTGGATGTTGCTGAGAGGGTGGGTGGGCTGCAGGAGGCTCCTCACTGCTCCCTCAGCTGTTTGTGGCTTCCTCAGGAGTGTGTCCCCAAGAGCACACAGCTCTTTGGGCACCTTTTCAGGGCACCTTTTCAGATCTGCTTTGCAGAAGCCAGGAGCCCACCCATGTGCTGCTGGCTGGAAGGTCTCTGCTGCAGCAGGTAGGGTGTTGCTTTCCAGGAGAGGGTTAGATCTGCTCATACAGGTACCAGAGTCTGCATTTGTCACCTGACATAAAACTGTTGCTGATGCTGTTGCTGATGCCACCTTGGGCATGGTGTGACAATTGTCCCAAGGCTGGGAACCAACTGCTCCTTGGCAGCCACCCTCATGGGTGCAACAGCAGCGGCTTCTGTGGCCACACCAGGAAAAAACTACACCTGAGAAACCTGACTCCTGCATGTTAACAGCAAATCCAGAGCAGGGGAGGAAGTCTGGAGAAATCAATGCATGTGACAGTTAGAAAAGATAGCAGATAATATTGGCAGATGGGAGAGCAATGGAGTAGGAAGAAGAGGAATAATCAATGAAGTAGCTCATAATGGAGACAGAAGGTCAAGGGCATGCCCAGGCTCTCTGTGCTGCATTGGATCCTTGCATGAGGAACCCTATGAGTTCAACATTAAAAAAAAAATAATATTCAAAGACCAGGATCCTGGTAAGATTCAGAACAGACTTAGAGACTTAAGGTTGGGTTTCTGTTCCCTCCAAACAGGACTTGATGTGCTAATTCAGTTTTCTGAATGAAGTCCATGATGCTTCTGCCTCCTTTTAATCCACCCCCATTGTAGGCATCTCCTTGGGCTACCAAAAGCCTTCAGATTTCTCCAGAGAGCCCAAAAGGAGCTGTGGACCAGTTAGGACAGACTTGGTGCCCTGGCTTATGGAGCAGAGCAGATACAAGCTCCTGTTCCTGCTGCCTGGGTCCCTGCCACACACATTTATTGTCACTGTTGATTTCTCCTCTGAGCTGTGTCCCCTGGGTCTGAAATGAAAGCAGTGAAATTGGATACACCACCGTAGTGGCCAGTGACAAAAAGCATTTTTCTGAAAGCATTTTTCCCCCCTGTTGCTGAAAGATTACATCTGATGTTATAAACCAGCATTGCTCCCAGTTGGTACCAGCACTAAGTAATTTACCCTTCTTGAAAAGTTTCTTGTTACTGCAGCCATCTAGGTGAAATTATTTCTTTCAAGACAAAAATCCTGCCATGTTTTTTTTCTATTTTGTGATGTTCAATATTTCAGAACCCTTGGAGAAAAATGACCCAAGAGGGGGAGAACACCTGTTACCAAGTCTGATCTTGAATATGAGAGAAGCAGGGGAGCAGGGGGCTGGTGGGGAATGGAGGGGTGCAGGAGGTAGGCAGTTCCCTAAATTACAGTGGACATTGGAGAAGACCCAAGAAGTGACAAGACCATAGTCAGTGGCATATGGAGGAAATAATGGGAGTATCTAATTCTAGGTGAAGATGAATATCTTGCAGCTTTGTAATCCTTTCTGTGCAAGGATGCTGTGGGTACTTTTGTAGAAAATTGGTGGGTATCTCCATCACTTTTTCCCAAGCACAGAAGTGGAGGCACAAGGGCATGGAAAATCTGTGCCAGAACCAGACATGGTCCCTGAGACTCTGTCACAGGACACTCCATTGCCCACAGCCAAGGAGAAACCAGAGGAATAAGAAATTAAGAAGCTGTTGGCAGCTGTCATTTCCCATGAAAAGCTTGAGTGGTATTGTCTATTTTTATAATTGTTTTTTTTTAGAAAATCTGCCAGGATTGATTTCAAAACTGAAGTTAGAGAATCTCTGACATCTTTAGGTTGGTTGTTCCAGAGGTGAGTAATTTCTATTAAAAACAATCCTTTGCTTCTCACAGTGTTTTGAAATGGGGAATGAAGGCACAGCTCTGCTTTCCTTGAAGCTCTTTACTCTGCTGGCTGCTAGCACCAGAGTTTCTTTCAGAGCCTTTGCATTCTGACAGTGTCAATCCTACATTTAATAGAGCTCCCCAGTGCCCAGACATGCAAGTGGCTGAGAAATCAGCTCTGTGCCCCCTGCCCTGTGAGGAGGTTACGTGTGAGAGCCCTGTGGTGGGGCTGGCAGGATCCTGCCCTCCTAGGGGAGTGTTTTGCAAGCTGAAAAAGAAAGCTTAAAACCATCAGCATGTGTCTCTGTCTGAGAAAGAAAATCTATCAGAGATTATCCTGAGCCTTGTTCCCAATCAACCCGAGGCAGTGGGGGAATTGGCTGTCCCTGTGCTTTAATCAAGACAGACACAGCAGGGCCCGGGCTGCTGCTCCCTCTGCAGCCCCCAAAGGCAGCAGCCAGGGGCCTGGGTACAGGAAACTCCAAAATAGTTCCAGTCTGTACCCTGCTCAGCCTCTCCCTCCACCAAATGGGCAGCTAATAACAGACAGGGCCTCAAATCACTATTGAAGGTGTTATGGGAGAGCTGCCTCACTCTGCCAGCTTTCAATAATGGGTGAAGCAATGGCAATAGAGTTTGTGCACTGTGGTGGAAGAGATCTATTAAGGGCCCTTTCCAGGCCCCTGCTGCTGGGGAGAATAGTTAATTGGAACTATAGTGCTTATTTTAATTGTGTCTGTCCATCCGGCGTTGCTCAGATTGCTGTGGTTGCTTCCCCCCTCCAGCTGGCTCTGCTCCTGGGCTGGTGATGCTCTGGTGTTAGAAAGTGGCTTGGAGGAAAGCAGATTTGGATTTATTTTTGTGAAGTGCAGCTGGACTTCAGAGCTGCACAAAAATCACTCCCTTGACCTCTTCCCTGCAGGGAGACAGGGATGTCTTCAGACTTTCCTTCTTGGGTGCTTATGGCCTGGGGGTGTTGAGGGGGGTGTTTGTCTCCAGCCTACAGAGCATTGCCTGGCCGGCACTCCAGCTGCCTTCTCACTCCAAAGGAGAGCAGCAGCTTGGCATTGCTTTTGGTGATCAATAATCCAGATCTGGGGCCTTGCTGAGGCCATTTATCTTCTGTGTGCAGGGGCAGCATCTCTGAATGCTGCAGCACTGAGATGCAGAAGCTCAGGGGCATTTTGGGGATCAGGCCCAGCATGGCTTCTGCAACAGGTTTGGACTTTGTTGGAGGCAGTGGTACACGTGCAGAAGTGTGAGAGCTGCTAAGAGATGGAGAAAGGAGTGCAGTGGGCAAGCAGGGCAAGGGAGGTGATTTCCCCCTCCACTGCTTTTGTGAGACCCCCCCCCATGCAGTGCTAGGTCCAGTTCTGGAGCTCCAAACACGAGGAGGACATGGAACTCTTGGACTGAGTCTAGAGGAGGCCAAGAAGATGATCCAAGGGCTGGAGCAGCTCTGCTCTGGAATCAAGCTGAGGGAGTTGATGTTGATCATCCTGGAGAAAGGCTCTGGGTCTTGGAGCACCTTCCAGTGCCTGAAGGGGCTGCAGGAAAGCTGAGGCTTTTTGCAGGGGCTTGGAGTGATAGGATGAGGATTCATTCCTTTAACCTGGAAGAGGGGAGATTTAGTTTAGACATGAGGGAGGAATTCTTTGGTGTGAGGGTGCTGAGCCCCTGGCCCAGGTTGCCCAGAGAAGCTGTGGCTGCCCCATCCCTGGCAGTGTTCCAGCCCAGGTTGGATGGGGCTTGGAGCAACCTGGGCTGGTGGGAGGTGTCCCTGCCCATGGCAGGGGTTGGAATTAGGTGGTCTTTCAAGTTCCTTCCAATCCAAACCATTCTGTAGTTCTTATGATCTGTCCCACTAACTGCTGGGAGTGCTGTCACTGCTGATACTCAGCCAGAGCAAGGAGGGAGCAGGAGAACTGATACAGGGGTGATGGAAATGTTCCCAGCCTGTTAGGAGCAGTGTCAGAAGCTGGATCAGTGTGTGGTGAGCACTGGGGTGGCTGTGGGGATGCTGGGCTGGGATAATCCTGCTGGATTAACAGGCTGGTGAGGAGCCAGGGCTGCTGTGGGTTTCAGCCCACACTGTGCTGTGTGCCAAGCTGCTGGGAAATAAAAGGAAACCAAGGAACAATTCCTGTTGTGAAATCCCATTTGTGCTGGGGAGGTCAGAAGCCAGGCTGTGCTGTGGGTCCCCTTGGAGGGTGCTGCTTTTATCCAGATCTACAGGAGAGAAACAAATATGGAATTTACAGAGGCAGCATTGATGAGTGGAGTTTATCAGTGTCCTGTGTTAGTCTAAATCTTGTACAGCCATTCTTTCCATCACTTAAACAATGGGTTTGCCTCTCAAGAGGGTCCTGGGGTGTTTTGCTCTCCAGACCCTGCAGTACTGGGGTGGTTTGCATGGCAGGGCCATGCCCCTTCTCCTGGAGTAAAGTTAAGGATGTGAAATAGGATGAGGACTGGGAGAGAAAAGTCACCACTAAGTGTGTAAGTGGCATTGCTGGGAGGGAGATGGGTTAAACCAGGGGAGATACCAGCCCAGTGAGGTCAGGCAGTGGTCTAGAGTGGGAAACTGGGGATCAAGTAGTGGTGTAGACTGGGAGGGGGGTCTGGGGGACTCAGCTTTGCTTCTTGGTTCCTGGACTCAGCCCTCTCCTGCAGGGGAACAAACTGAGAACCAGCAGGCTGGCTGCCCCACCAGGGATGGCTCCAGCTCTTGTTTGTATTGTGCTGGCAGTGTGAATGGGATTGAGTGTAAATGAAATTGAGTGTAAATTACCCTTATTTCCAAAACTGCTTTGCAGTGCCAAGAAAGTATAGACTGGTTTTAAGCTTCTGTAGGAATTGAGCTTGTTATTTTAAAAATCTGATCACCTTGGGCTTGGGACTGCTGCTCAAGGGAGGTTTGAAAAGTCTCCAGCAGAGTCTTGCTTTGTGTAAATTAAAAATATTAATGTATTTCAGCTATGAATGCAGAATCAGGAGAAAATATTAACAAATATTATGCATTTTTGATTTTCAGATTTATACTCTTCCTCCTAGAAATGTGAGTGACATTTATTTGGCTGGCTGCATAATCCATCTTAACAAGACAATTAGTGTGTGCTGAAAGTTATTTTCCTTGGCGTGTCGAAGTCAGGGCTGCTGCTGGATTTGGAATGGAGCCTTGACTCCCTTCTCCTTCCTGGTAAAAGATAATATTGAGTTTTTCTCCAAAGATCTTGGCAGCGTGTAATTAATATATATATTTTTTTCTCCCTTAAATAAAATGGACCAAGACACCACAACCTAACGGGAAAAATTCAGACAAGAAGGAACATTTCTTCTTTAATTGCCTATTGAGTGAATTCCCTGCTTCTGAGAGGCAGCAGCCTGGCAGGCAGAGGTGGCTGCAGCTCTCCTTGTTTGCAGAGCAGGTACAGGACTACTGGGGGTAAGGCACAAAGACACTGGGATTTTTTTTTTTGCATCCTAAGGGATGACTGTCTGGAGTTTCTCACCTCTGTTGGAACAGGATCAAAACAATCTGGGGCACAGAATCTGGAGTTCAGCCAAGTTCCAGGGAAGGAGGCTGCTGGGGCACAGCTGGGGAGTGGGGAGCATGGTTGGAAGTTTGATTTTTGGTTTCCTCTGGGTGTTGTGGGTGTCCCTGTGCTCTGGCTTCCCCACCTGCACTACAGGCAAGAGCAGTTTTCTGCTTGCTCCTGGGAAGAGGCAGAGTGTCTGATTAACATTTGGGAGGCAGAATGATGAACAGCCCTGGAAAGATCAGGAATAATCAAGTGTTGGGGTACCTGGAGGGGTGCAGTAAACAAGTCAGAGGTTCCCTGTTGAATGAGAATTAATTTAAGCACTGAATAACTCTCCTGTTCCCTGAGCAGTGTCTGTCCTGTGCTGCAGACCAGATGGATCCTGTGGGTAGAAGAGTGACATTCGGTCCCAAAGACATCCCTCACCCAGACCAGGAGGCTGGCTCAGCATTTTGTGAGGAGAGAGCCTGGCAGGAGGAGGGGAGAGAGCAGGTCCAAGGGCACAGACCTTGTCCCACCCACCCCAGGTGGGTCTGTTGCCTCCAGGAGTGTGAAGGTGAAGCTGGGGCCAACCAGCCCTGACAAAGAGCAACTGTGGCAGGGGAATTGATGAAAAACTTTAGAGAGATGAAAAGATTTAGGGCTAAGTATGAAAAATGTAAGTGTTCCTGGCAGCACGATCAACTCCACAGCCATATTTCATTTTCTAGATGAGAGTGTTTTATTTAGGAAGGTCACCAATTTCCTGGCTAGTCACCAGATGAGCTCCTTTGGAAACATGGGGGCATAAACACAATTGCAGCGTGTGTTTCCTTTTTATTCAAACCCAACTTCTTTATTGGTCTTTCCCCAGCTCTCTGCAAATTGTTTGTTGATGAGGGACTTTAATTGCTCTAGAGCTGGTCCTCTGGGTACAGCTTAATTCCTCTTATTTGGCATCCTGGTACATCTGAGCTCATCTTGCTCCAGACCACAGTGAACTATGAAGCTATTAACTGCCACGGGAGCAAGTGTGAGCCTTTTGAGAAATGCTGTTGGATGGCAGAGTGTGCATCAGCCTCCAATAAAGGTTAATTTCATTCATCAGGGGAGGGGATTAAACCACTTTAGCTGGGAGCTGTTGCTCTGGGCTGTGCTACCTATTACGAGCATTGACACAGAGCATTTCAGGAGCCCTGAGTTCTGTGTTTTCTGTTGCTCTTCAAACATTAGAATAAATTAGGCCCCAGCAACCCTAAATGTAAATAATTCCTACAGGGTTGTTTTAGGTTTTTTTTCATAGCTTGGCCAATCACTGTTATTATTTTCATAATTATGCCATTTTCCATCTGCTTGATGGAGTTAATGTCTCACTTTGTCAGCCATTGGCCCAGCTTCCTCCAGTGTCTGGGCAATTGGCAGCCAGAATATGTAGAATTCAGGCTATTTTCCAGGCACTTAAATGACAGTTTTTAATGCATGGATGTTCATTTTTGTGGGTGTTAATTGACTGGCTCCTCAGCTCTGCCACATCAGGGAAAGGTGTGGGTGTAGAAGGGGCTGAATCCCAGCTCTTACCTTGCCACTGTTTGGGCAGAGCTGGGGGAGTGGGACTTGTCTCTCTGGCTCCTTTTCTCTCCTCCCAAAGCTTGGCACCCTTCTCCAAAAGGTAAAATCCAAGGAAGGGGTATGGATACAGGGAGTCAAGACAGTGCAGGAGAGAGAAGCAGCTTTGTGAGCTGCACTGGGGGGCTTGGTTTGTGCAAAGCCCCTTGTTTTCTCATTTATTTCATAACAGCCACAGGCTTCAGCAAGAGGTGGGTGGGGGCAAAGTGCTGTCAGGTGTCTTGTTGGGTGTCTCTGGGCAGGGCTGGCTCTTGCTGCCCTGTTATTTAGATATAGAGCAGCTCTCTGTGCTTTTCTTCTGTTTGCTGTGCTCCAGCCTTGCTACAAAGGAGTGGGGCCAAGAAGAGTGCAGGATGAGCTGGATTCCAATGAGCCACAGACTTGGAGCAGCTCAGCACTGGCTGTGAAACCAGCTGTGAATCTGGGCAGGTACCCCCCAGGCAGCCCACCCTGAGCAGTCGTGGATGCCAGCAGCACCCTCCTGTGTCCCAGCCAGTGGGTGATGGGGACAGGAGGGTGTTTTCCCCCTTGTAACAGGGGAGAGGGGTTATGAACCCCGTCTCCCTGCTTACCCAGGTGGGCACTGAGCATAGGCAGGTTGGGATAGACCAAATAGATCTGGTGTAATCCCACAGCTCATTATCCTGGCTGAAGCCCAGAACCAGTACAGCACCCAAGGTGGCTCAATTAATGCTAGTTTGAGTAGTTCTGCACAGACAGACCCTGAGGGAGAAAGCAGGGACTGTTTGTTCTGCACAGCAGTTTGGCTACCTGTAAACAGACATGCATCCTGCTAAGTGCATTCATGGTAATGAGCTGAGGCCGTGGCATAATTAATATTTCAAACATTCCCAAGCTGGCTTGATATACTTTACATGAACAGTGTCAGATGACAGCAGAAATTAGAGAAGGAGCAGCTGGAAGTAATCTGCTTGGATTTAAGATCTAGCACTGCTAGGAAGCTGTTTTTATTAGCAACAACTTGGAAAACAACTTAAGTGGTTTTTGGAGTGGTACTTGTATATACTGGGTGAGAAGGGGGGACTCAGCTTGTTCCCCAGCCCCCACCATATGGATCAGATTCTTCATTAGCACAAGCCAGCACCCCTGTACAGTGTGGTGCCAACCTTGTGCCTTAGCTGCAAGTAATTGCCCTGTGGCTTGGAAATTGCCTGTAGAGCTTGGGGGCAAAGGAGTTCTTCCTGAAAGTCAGACTAAAATGAGGAACTGGGTAACTGAGCACAAAGATTTGAATTTCAAGTGAGGATGTTCCACTCAATAAAGGGCAGGATTTCTTCAGTGATTACTGAGATTTACAATTTGTAGGTTCCCTGAGCAAAAAATAGAGCTGCACCACCCACGTGCTGGTGACAGATTTGCCTATTTCTCATTGTTATTCTTGATCTTGGTATGCACTTTGTGGCTCATTTTTTGTCATGTTATTTTTAGAGCCTGGTTTTGGTTCCAGACCTTTGATCACTAACAGATTATTCAGTTTACTCCTGTGTTTGGTCTTGTGGCTATTAAGCTCGCCTTGAATATTTTCCAGTTTCACATTATTTACTTCAGAGGAGGTGCTCTGTCCCCTTCATCCTGAGTGGGTAACAAAAGTTTGAAGGCTGATTTGTTTCTGTCAGGGCAAGGAAGCAGTGTATATGTAGCAGCTACATTTTTTGTGTGGCCTTTTTTTAAATTTTTTTTTTTTAAAGTCATTCACACACATACATTAAAAAGCAAAATCCTCGTCAATCTTGTTTCTCTAAGCATAGTAGAGATAATTCAAGCAGAGTCTTAATCCAGAAATCAACACTTCTGCCACACTAGTGAGTGCTGTGACAGGAAAACTAAATCCCTCAAGTCCCACATTTGTGACTTCTCTTGGCTTTCTGCCCCTGGACCAGGGAGTGGGTAAGCAGAAGGGCAGCTCTGCCCCTGCCCATCCCTCCTGCAGCCTCTCAGGCTGGAGGCATCTTTGCCCATGAAAGGTCTGGAGTGGCAGCAGGACTCCCTGTCAGGCTGGGCAGATTGTCTGGCACAGACTGAATCTCAGGATCTTGGAGAAAGTGTTTGGGATTCTGGTTTTGTACCAGGTTTTTGGAAAAAAAAGGCAGCTGGAAAATGTTATTGTCCTAATGACACCATCCAGAATTCAGGTTTTCTTGTCTCTCCCTGCCATATACTGGTTTAGCATCATCACAGAGTACTCTGAACTGCTTTTCTTCTGGTAAAATATATTCTGTTCCATATTGAATACATATCTGCTCTGTTCAGTATATGTTTGACACTCAAGGTTTTCAGTGATCTGTGACTATTTCTGGGTCCAAAATATACCTGGTAGCAGCCACCTGGATTACAGGTTGTGTTGGGGAACAAAACAACTCTTGAGTCCTTTTCAATGCATGGCATCAGAAAGAGGTAATTTATTTTCAGCTTGGATGAATAACCCTTGCAAAAGAGAAACTTGTATCATAGTAAAACTCATTTCAAAAAAGGAAGAGGAAAATATTCCTTTTATGAAACATAACCTCCCTGCTGTGGAAAACTATTGAGGCAAGTAGATGAGTAAGATTATAAAAAGGATTAGATATGGATTATCCAGGATTAAGGCAATGAACTCTCTTGGATAAAATTCACAAGAGGTTTTCATCCTGATGTGTTTGAGGTCCTGGATAAATTGTTGCTTCTGTGGAGGAGAAAACTCCCCTCTCCTACATGGCAAGGACTAACATTGTTTGGCTGTGCTCCTTTTTGTTCTTCTAAACATCCTGCCTCCCAAAGTGAACAAGGGCTGGGTGTCAAGACCATGGTGAGTAGGTAATGCCTGATGACATTCAGTGTAGTCAAATCCAAAGTATGCACCTGGGGAAAAAAACCCTATTCTGGTCAGAAAACCCCAGAGGAGGGTTTGTTTCAGGCAGTGGGTTGTTGAGGTGTGGAGCTCCTGGGCACAGAACATTACAAAAAGAAAAACCTTAAGTTTAAAGTGTTGACTAGCAAAGCTTTGGGGGTAAAAAACCCCAAAATTCTTCCCATCCCAGAGGGACACAGGCCCCAGCTCAGCAAGCCCTGTGCCAGTCCCAGGGCTGTCTGACTCCTTGTCCTCTTCTTACTCCTGTCCCCATAGCACTGCTCAGTGGTGGCTGCAGGGGACAGAAGAGACAGACCAAGGGTGTTGTGTGGCTTGAGCTGGGTTACAGCACAGCACACAAGCTGCATCTGGAAAGGAAAAGGTTTGCAGAAACCATTCCCTGAGACTTCAGCACTGTCCTGCTGGAGTGAAGCTCCATTATCTGGACATTGTGACACAGCTCCAGTCCACAGCAGCATCTGCCACGAGGGTTTGGTCTTGAAGTCACTTTGGAATTGCAGCACAGTGCCAGCTATCAGCTCCATCCCTGTTTCTAATAAAGGAACTGTTGCTTGGTTGTAGACAGCAAAAAAATAATTTTCAGATGTTGCTGCTGGGGTCTCAGCGGGGTGTAATAGAAGCTCATTATCCTTCACAAGGCCAACTTAATTACATTTTTTTCTTGAAGGATTTTATTCTGGCTCAGCAGGAAGAGGGGCTCATCTACATAGCATTCGGGGGCTGCCTTTTGAAAATATAGTAATATCTGTGGTAAATGCCTAAGAAAGGTGGGGAATCATATTAAGATGATGTTCTGGTCAATTCAGGCTGCAGCATAGGTCCACCAGACCCACAGGAAACATTATCATGCCCAATATCTGAATAATTAGGCAAGGAGGTGTTATCTTGCTCCTTCTGTGCTTGTTGTTTTCACCAGTTGGTCTCAAAATCTAAAAATTAGTAGTTTCATTATTGATCAAATATTGAAGGCTTTACTTGCTTTATTCTTAAGTTTCCTTTGCTGAAAGAAATATTCCTTCCCAGAAGGCTGGAGGCATTAGTGAAAATTCAAAGAACACCAGAAAAGACATTGAAGCTCAACCTGGGGTGATAAAAGCATCATCTGATGTCTGGGTATAACCTGACACTGAACACACTGTGCATGTCAGGTTGGTGTTTTCATCTCTGGTGTGTGGTTAAGCACGAGGTGCAGAGCTGCAGGTCCCTCAGCAGGTAGCTGTGGAGAGTTTTTCTCCAAGGCCACATCCACCAAATGCTGCTTTATCTGTGCTGTTGTGGCAGGTCCTGGCACACTGTGTTCTGAAGGATACATCAAGGAGCTGCAAATACCCTCAGAATGCCTTTGAGCATGTTACCCAGGGGCTGCCTGTTGTCAGGGTCAGCACAGAGCTGCTCTCCAGGTCAGCCTGGAGGACTTGGCAGTCTGACCCCAGCCCAGACTGCTTGGCCTGGGCATGGTGGGTGGTCATAGCCTGCCCAGTGATGGGCCAGAGAGAGTGAACTTTGCAGGCAGGCTCTGAGGCAGGAACAAAAAAGAGGTGAAAAGAGGCAAACTCAGTCATATAATTAACTGTGCAATTAAACTTTCTCTAGGGTAAGGAACTTTGGGCCAGTTCTGCCTCCCATGAAGTATGGTGACATCTCCAGCACCTCTGCCTTAAGAGAAATAAAAGCAGTGCCTAGGAGTGTTTCTCCAAGGGAGGATACAAGCAGCAGTTTCTTTTTCAGGTTCATCAAATGTCTTTGGGGTTAAACTAGAAGGATTTAGCCAGTGATGTGCATGGCCCCAGTGGGGGTGGGAGGAAGCCTGAAACAAACCAAAAGTAATTAAACAGAAGCAAAGCAGGCAGCACTACTCTGCTGATAATTTATGCAAAGTACCAGGTTTCTTATTTGGACAATCAATAAACCAGCCCATTTAATTTTATTTTTCTGTGGTTGCATATATGGGCTATATTGTGGTAGAAACATTGGAAAGAATTGATTCACAGATAGAAATTTATCTGAGTTGCTTGTGGTTTATTAAGAAGATCAAGATAACAAGTGCTGCATTATTGATCAAACCCAGAGGGACACTTTCTTGTCGATGAAATCCTGTTGTAATTATTTTTTTCCCTTTTCTCATTCTTCTTTTCCTCTCACCCCTCCCTGACTCTCTGGAGATGCAGTAATGAAGTAACCACAGAAAGTGTCAGTCAGGGCTGGCAAAGGGCAGGGGAAGGGAGACAGGCAGGGATGCTGCAAGGAAAGGCAGCATTTGCCAGGGTGTGTGGGACTGCTGATGCTCTTCTTGTAGCTTAACAGGGTTGAAGTAGCCTTTTTTGGTTGCATTTTAGAACTCTTTTCTTGTGGTTTAAATTCTTATTGAAGCGCAAGCAAGCTCACCTGCTGGGTCCTGGGCAGAGCTGGATTTATCAAGCATGGAGATGAAGGGGAGAGCTGGTAGTCTGCTAGTTTTAGTCCTCCCCAGGGACCTGCTTAAGCACAAGTCAAATGGCTTTTCCACTCAGGGTGTGGGACATGTTTGGTTCTCTCTTTAACACAGGACTGAGTTTGTTTCTTTGTTGTCTCTTGTTTCCTGAAGTACATTTTGGCTGAGCTGTTCAAACTGTTTTAGCCTGATGTATGCACTCAAGATATAAAATTCCAATCCTGTAGAAAATTTGGCATTATAATCCCATGAAAAATGGTATAACAAGGGGCACTTTTACCAGGAAGTGCATCCAGTTCTGGTGGTGATGCATGTGGCTGACAGGTATCATTTATTAACTTAAAGAAGAAAAGTTGAGGTAGATATTGGAGATTTGGAGTTCTCTTTTATCTGAGAGGTGGCAGAGAGGTGCTGGAGTAAACCAAGGGTCAGAAGCTGACAATGTGACAGAGATGGGTGGTAGAGCCAATCAGGCCCAGATCTGGTGCTAAAACTGGAAAAGGTTGGTGAGAGGTGGTAAGAGCCAGTGGTCCCTCTGGATTTGTCCCATGAAGAATAAGTCCTGAAAGCAGTTCAGGCTTTCTGTAGTTCACAGCTACAATCTTAATTTAAGTCAATGTGACAGGCAGGTAGACTTTTGCCTTAGCACAAGGACTGCACAGTGTTTCCTCTAACACCATCTTTACTTGCAGAGGTGGGAGAGGGCATGAATCAGAAGATAAATTTTACATTCAAAGGTAGTCTGGCAAGTTCTTATGGCACTTAATAGCTGGCATACTCCTACTGCAAGGGAAGCAGAAAGCAAATTCAATCATTTATGTTACAAAAATCCCACTGCTCTTTATTATGTGCACAGATGGTGTCTCAGGAGCTTTGCTGCCACTGCTCTGCATGCCTAATGCCAGGCAGGGAGCCTTCCAGCCCAGGTGACAGTGGGAAAGCTCTTTTTTTTTTTTTTCCATTTGCTAGAACCACGTGGTTTTCCAGGCTCTCCTTTTTTTTACATTTCTTTTAAACCACCCTTGCAGCAAAAAAGTCAAAATATTACAGCAGGCTCTGTTTAATGGAGATGAAGGCAGAGGTACAGATGAGAACAGATTATCCACCACAGAGGTGGAAAGCTACTGCAAATGGAGCACAAATACCAGAAAAGGTAGTTCAGGACATCCCATACCATGGGAAATGGTGGTGGTGTGTCTCAAATCCTTTCCTGCATGCAGAACCTTACAAGGGTAAAAGGGTGAATCAGCTATAGTTGTGGAAATAACTCCAGGGATGGAATAATCTCAACAAATGCCACTCTTTGCTTATTTATTTATTTTAATGAAGGCTTCTTAATGCAGCACTGCTTTCTGTAGGAACTGCAGTTCTGTAGCTGTTTATAAATTGCCCTAGATGGGCCTTTTCTAATAAGCACCATCTTTCTTGAGCTGGCCACTCTTTGCTGCAGGAGTGTGCTGTGAGCTTGCTTTACTTCCCTGCTGGCTGGATTCTGGATAGTGGTCTCAGTAAAAAGTTACAGGATGTAGAAAGGTCAGATCTGCTAAGACTATCATTGACTTTAAGCAATAAAACTTGCTGCAGGTTTTTGCATTCCCCCTCCAGCCTAGAGCTCTTCACAGCTATTGTGTGGTGAACTACAGAACCACTAGGACACAGCAAAGCACTATCCTGAGTTCACAGGGGGGAGAGAAAGCCACAGAGGACCTGGCTGGCATGTGAGAATCACAGATCTTACCTCAAAAATACTTTGGGCCTGTAAAATTTAACTCCAGAATCCTCTGGCTGACAGAATTTGCCATAGATCCATCTAATTTCATGCTGATAGAATTATTACTTTCAGCTGAGACATTTCAGAGCTTTTTTTTTTTCTTTTTTTAATAAAAACCCAGAAGAAAAAAAATTTGTCATGCTGTAGCTGGTGGGCTCTATACTCATCCTTGCTTCTCTAGGCTGTGTGTTGTTGAGTGGGAGTGTGCTTCAAAGGGGAAGCTGCACATGGCCTGAAGTTCCAGGGTATGTGGAATAAGAGTAGAAATTTCCATTTCAGTGCCTGTGTCTGGAGTGCCAGTTTACTGATGGAGGCTGTGGGTTTAATGGCTCTGATGTATACTGAGCTGTGGGCCAACTGAGGATTTCAGACATTTGCTTTTGCAGAATGTTTAACCCTGGGTCAAGTGAAAACCAGGATTTCACCAAAGCACAGTGCTCTGAGCTCCCTGCAACTCCTACAGGGGGGCCAAGGTAAAAGGGAGTTCCATGGGAGTTTAGCTCTGACAAGCAGACATCAGGTTCTCTGTTCACTTGCTTCTGCTTTCCATGGATGTTCAGATCACTCTGATAATCTAGACCCAACTCTCACTTTTGAACACCTAGAAATGTAGACAGAGTTTACTGAGAATTTTGTCCTCTCTTTTTTTTTTTAACCATTTCCCCACTTTGCTACAAAAAAATAAATTCCAGATTTCTGTGCTGATCATAATTGATCAGCCCTATTAGAAGATTGCAGACCACTTTGTGGATTTGTGATTTTTTATTTATTTATTTATTTAGTGCATTGTTGCTACAGTCAGTGCTTTCTTTTCCTCTTGGTCTTCCTTGCTGCTTTACTGTTGTTTATGAATGAAAAGGTCAGAGTCAAAAGCTGCACTTGTTCACCATGCTCAGATTGCTCTGGGGAACTGAAAAGGATGCTCAGGGAATTGAGGGGTGAGCATGTGGTTTAGCATATAGTTTTGCTGACTTCTGAAAGAAGTTTAACATTCCCAGCCTCTCACCTTCAATGATATTAGCAGGGCTGCCCTGAGAGGCTGCTCCAAAGGAAGCTGATGAGGTAGCTTGCACCATGAAGCTGGAAGAGTCAATAATAATGAATATTTAAGTGGGGGAATTTTCCACTGCCACCACTGAATTTTTTTTTTTTCCTCTACTAATTACTGCCATTAATAAAGTCCTGCCAACACCTGACTAATGAGGACTCGGCAGCAGCTTTATTTAAACTGTGGCCTTTTGTTTCTTTGGTTGTGCAATGTGTGTGACAGTTGTCAGGTTTCAGAACAGGAAGGTTTCAGAGAGATTAATATAGAATGTGGAAACAGCCACAGAAATCCAAGCTAGTGCACACCTAAGTTCTTATTGAAAATAATGCCTTTTGGAGCTCAGATAAATGCTCGTTCTGCTTGCTTATCAGGTGTTCAGAGGCATGACTGGAGGTGTCTTCTGCTTTCCAGGTTGACTCTTGGTGTTTGAAAGAGGAGTGTGGAAGAGTTAACCTGAATTTGTTCAGGCCAGTGGTCTCCCTGCAGAAACAGGAATATCTGCTCCGGAGAGAAAGGAAGTGAGGGAGGACACTTGATGCTTTGTGAATGCAGTTTGTCACACTCTGCCATAGAAAGCAAAAGGTAAGTGGATGAAGATTTGTTTCCTGCTGTTGGAAAGCAGAATGGAGTCTTTGAATATTCTTGTTTCAATTTGACTTATCATGCACACCAGTTTATGAAATGAAGTGTTTTCAGGAAAAAAAAACCCAAACCCAACAAAAAACTCCCTTTGCTTAACTCAGAATTCTTTGTTGAGGTTCCTACCTCCTCTCCACCTGACTGACTCCTTTTTGAGTGATTAGAGAGAGGTGAAATTCCCACAGTGCCTGCAAGAACTTTCCCCTTAAAAGACCCCTTGCCACGAAGGGTCCTTCATTGTTCAGAGTTAGCTTAGTTGCAGCTTATCTGTAGATCTTGCCAAAGAGGAAGCTTTTCTCTGTAGGACCACTATTTTTCTCAAGCTGTTAGCTGGTGAGTAACATGCTGCACTGACTCAAATTGCCTCAGTACTTGACCCCCTTGAGGACTCTGTTGTTTCCTTTTGAGTGCTGGAGTAGAGATGTGGTGGGGATGCCTCCTATCTGAGTGGTGGAGGGCTGCAGGGGGGGTCTGTGCAGAAAAAGCTGAGAGGTGGAAGTCAAATCCTTCACTCAGGAGCAGATCTGAGTCTTCTGAGAGTGTGGGATTGCTGTCACTGTTGAGCAAAGTTGGGGGTGTAATTGCAGAATCAAAAAGTCATCCTGACTTGAGAGCTGAGGCTCAGGGCTGTGGATTTCAGTCGATACCAAGCTCTGGTTTCTATCATTTTAGGGTTGTTTCATGTTTAAACAGTGTAATTGCTGTTAAATGCAAGTTTCCCGAGCTGTAATAAAAATAGCACCACATTAACCTAACGAGTTTTTACATGGGGGTTTGATAACATTTATTAAAGGGCTTATATAATGTGCTTGTCTGCAATAAAATACGCCAGGACTCGATGACCTGAGAGGTCTTTTCTGGTCCCAGTGCTCCTGTCACAGACGAACCATCCACACGAGGGCCACAGAGCCTGATGTGCCACTGGTGGATCTGTGAGAGGGGTGTAATTAAAAACCTTTTAACACATAACCAATCTGTCAGCTCTGGGTAAAATATTTGCCACTGTTTATTGGAAGCTGGTGTGACAGCCTCCTCCACCAGTTACTGCTTCATGGAGGTGGTGCTTATGGAAAACATGGCTGGATGCCATCTGGAATGAAGAAGGAATAAAGTGTCAGGGTTGCATTCTGCATTTCAATTGTTGCCCCCAGGAGCTTTGGAGGAATGTGCTCCCTGCTGCTGTGTCTGCTCCTTTTTGGGTGGGGACCAGAGAGGTGGCAGCCCCCAAGCAGCACCAAATTCCTGTGTTGTCTGCAGGAAAGGCTGACTCCTTGTGCTTCTGTGCTCTTCCTCAATCTCTGCCAGAGGTAATGGTGCCTGGAGTGATTCACAGCCCTTCCTGCCCATTTCTCAGTGTGCAGGGGACAACCCAGTTTGTGAGTCACAGCCATTGGAAAGCAGAACTAATACTGAGGGTATTAGTGAAGCATCTCTGATGGATTTCAGACCTGCTTTTCCTTAAAGAAAATAAAGTCAAAAGGCAAATGTAATTGAAATGAGCCTGATGATGGCAGACAATTTCCTGAAACTGTCCTCTGCTGTCTCTGGTATAAGATTTATTTCACCCCTGGATTCAGCTCTTCAGGTTAAACTCCATGTAAGTTTTGGGTTCTCTCTCCTGGATCTGGGAGCCCTAAAGAGAAGCAAATCTCCATGAATCCCCAGGTGTCTGATTTCAGGAATTCAGTTCCATTTCTACCAAGCAGACATCTGTGTAGACTGCTATGCTGATGTGGGCTGTCTGCTTCCCCATCCAGGGTGCAGTTGCCAAGCAGGCAGAGGTTTTTTATGGGAGTTAATCCTGTGGATTCCAAGCACTATAGAAGTGGTCAGATCTTGCTTTTGCTTTGGAGTTTGTGCTACAGGCTCAGTTGTGAGGGTGTGCACTGCTACTGAGAACTTGACTTCCAGCTTGCATTTTCCTCTGGTGGGTTTTTGAGGAGCTCTTGGGAGGTAAGCTTGGAGTGCAAATTCATGAGCTTTGACTTCTTGCTGACTCTTCTCCTACAGGTGATGTGGAGGAAACAGTTTCTTGTACTTTCTGTTGTCTGTAGACTCAGCTGAGGGCAGACCTCAGTGAGAAACCCTTCACCACATTTCTCCTCTTCTAAATTACGTCATAGCTCCTGGACACTGGAGACTGAGGATAGGAACACACTGCAGAGGAAAGGCTGAGTTTGGATGTGTCCCCTCCTGGAAGCATAGGAGACATTCTGCCCTGGCTCTGCAATGCCTGGGAAGGTGCACAGGAGAGGAACAGTCCCTCTTCCCTGCCCTTGCTTGATGTGAAACACCCAGAAGTGCTGTTACTCTGCATTGCTTTGCAGTTCATATAATTTTTTTTTTTTCACTTTCTCTGTCTTCACTCCTAATCTGTCTTGTTTTTTCTCTCTCACGTCCTCACCATTGTCCTGGTTATAGACTTTCTCATTAGGGTCTGTTTGCAGAGCTCAAAGGAATGTCTCTGAATTTCATCAGTGGTTAATGTAGAAAGATTGCCCCGAGCCCTAAGCACCTCCCAGCTCCTTGCACATTGCGAGTTAGAGCAGTGGGGTGGGACAGGGCAGATTGCTCCTTCACCTCCCTGGAAACACTTTCATGACAGAAATGAATGAAATGTTTGGTCTGGAAAGAAGCTGCATGTGTAGGTGGGAGGGGTGTGTAGACACCTGGGGACAGTGGCCTGGGGTCCTCTCCAGCCAGTGCTCAGACACAAAGCAAAGTGATGAAGGGGTATGGGAGTGTGTAGAGGTTGCTGACTTTGGAGAAGAACTTAGCAGTTTGGGGTTTTTTTTTGTCCTCCCAGGCAAGAGACATCCCTTAAGCTGAGTTCAGCCAAGGGATAAATGGATGCAGCACCCCAGAAGCAAGGAATGCCCTGGGAAGTGCTGCTGCAGATCTGCTGGGGGGTTTGTTAGTGGCAACACAAATTATTTATCGTTGCTTATTCCAAGGAGTGTGTTGAATTGTTGACTTGCATTCTATTACTGTGTTTTTTAACTTTGTGAAGCCTGAATTTTCCTTCACAACAAAAGAACAAAAGGTGGAAAGGATGATGCTGAATGGCATATTTGTTGGAGGAGATTCTGGAGAGGAGACTGTAGGAAGCCAAGGGAAAGTGAGGACAAGGGAAGGGTGCAGAAGGGGAGAGGTAGGAACCATTGCTCGGAAGAGGGAAAAGAGTAGCTGGAAAGTTTAAATCACCTGGTGGACACTTTTCTGTCCATGGTGGTCTCATAATGAGAAAACGTGTCTGTAAATATTTAATACAGGGGGTCTGGAGGGAAAGTTCCCTCCAGCCTGTTTGTCTGGGGCAGTACTTGACCTGTTTTCCAACGTGGCAGGAATGCAGACAGCACCCTGTCAATCAGCCACCCACGGCCAGCGGGGAAAGGACGTGACAGGGATTATAACACTGAAAGCTAAAGATGAAAAACTACTGCTTCCACAGACTTGGAAATAAAAGCTTCATATGGCATTTTTTATTTCCTTCTGTTGAGTCTTTGTTTTTAAAAGGAGAGAGAACAAGGTTATTTGTGGAGGCGTTCAGTTAAGCAACAGAAAAATCTCTGACTTCAAGTTACTGCTAGTTTCCTCTCAGTTTGGGTTTTTTGACCTTAGATGCATCACTTTCCAGCATCTTCATAGGCTGAGGAATAAAACATGACATAACTAAGATGTACAATGTGCTTTTTGTCTAAACTGTGGGACTGGTGAAACATTACCATCATTTTTCTAGCTTTTATTTGAAATCATAAAGAGTTAAGTGCATCAGTTTGCTGTGGTTATTTTTTTTTTCTTTCTGTGAATAAAAAATGAAGGAAGAACATGGCCGTTAATTTAATAGTTTGTTGGGAGAATATACTGATCTATGACATCATTACTGGAAATGAAGGGCACAGAACATTCAGAGCTGCAGGAAAAAAAACTAGAAGGGAATGCTTGGCAAATGACATAAAATATGAGATCTCAGGGTGCAAACTTACACCTAATGCAGTTTCCAGATACCATTCAGTGGCAGATGTTGAGGAGCAGGGAGTAGAGCAATGAGGTAGGATTTGGCAGAGGATGTGGTTTTGAGGGTTTTTTCTCAAAATATCACAAATTAATAGATATTTGTCAATTACCCTTCACTGAATTGCTACAAAGTGGCTTAGCTTTCCATTTTTCTGTTTTAAGGGTTACAGAGCAGTGGCAGAGGCAGTTTCCAAGCGTAAGCATTTATTAAGGGAGGCACTAAATCTCTATGTAGATACCCAATATTTATTTCTGGCATTTTACCTTCAAATAATGACAGCAAATAAATGACTAAAGATGCCTCTGGGTGCCTGAGATGATTATTTAGGTGCAGTTATAGGTGACTCAGAAGACTCTAGATGCCAGATACACTGACCATGTCGGGCTATTTATGATAAATAACATTCAACTAATAGTACAGTAAACCTAAAGTGCTGCTGTTAAAGTTGGCTTCTTTGACTTTGCTTCACTGCTTTGGGTTGTTCTTCATGGTTATAGGGGATGAAATAAAGAGAGTGCTGTGATTTCACAGTATTCTGAAACCCTGTAATTGCTCTTGCTTTTCTGATAAACATTAGTGGAAGGGTGGCATTTAGCATTAAGACTTGATGTCATTCTTATGGAGGACCTCTCTGACTTCAGAGAAAGGGAGGAGGAATATTCTTGTGAAACCAACCCCCCCATGGACCAGCAGCCCTAAGGCATCAATAGAAGCTTTAGCACTGCTGCCTGCCAGGTAAATGTTGTGAGCAGAGGAGCTGCTTTGGAGAACCAGGCTCCTGTGGTTGTGATCTGACTTTGATAGCTTTATTGTCTCATTTCACTGATTTCTGAGGTTGCTTGACAGCTCAGTGCTTGAGCAGATCTTGAGAAAAACAGCAACTTTCTCTGCGAAAAAAAAAAAAAAAATTGATTTGTAAATACTGGCAGAGAAAGAAAAAAAAAGGAAATCTATAGTGGGATAAGCATGTCAGGAATGCTGCAATGACAAGATCATTTTGTTCCATCAGCAGAGTGCCTCCTGCTTCAGCAGCAGCTTTGTCTGAAGGCACCTGTGCTGGGGGCCATACAGGAAAACCCTCTGCTCCTCCAGAGGAGGTGGAGACAGCTGTCTAGGAAACATATCTGTACACCTGTGTATCTTTTTTAGAAGATGCACTGCTTTGAAATTTAAAACTTTAGGGGTGGGGTGTTAGCACGGAAATTAATTTTTAGACATCAGTGCTATCTGGTTAGAGTAATTGCTTATTATCTACTTCCCGGGGGTTTTAAGCTCTTGGAAATTACTATTTACATCTCAGTGCATGCTTAAAGGAAGGAGAAAATTGCATTCCATTGTTTCAGGGTTCTGTTCTGGTGCTCTGATATGCCAGGAATAAAAAAGAATTTAGAGAAATCTTTGTCCTCAATCACTTGTTCTGGGGATCTCTCAGTTTAAGGAGGTGGAGGGCAAGGATTAGCCCCAAGGATTTTGCCTGGATGGTGTTATAAAAGCTGAGAGAAAGCAGAGCTGGGGTCAGGGTACTTTGTAGTTGGCACCCAACAAAACCATCAAAATGGACAAGTTGGAGATGAAATATCAGCATGGTTGGGGAATCTGAGTGCACAGAGAGGGAGACACTGGTCTGAAGCCACAGATGGGGATGGATCCAGTGGCAATCCAGGTCCAACCAATGCCCAACTCTCCCCAAATCTACTGCAGTCTGTAGCTCTTGGGACATTATGTAGTGCATGGTGTGGGACTGAAACCCAGGCAGCATCTTCTCCTTCGCTGCACTTCCCAGGTTGGGATCTGGTATCATTTGCAGGCTCTGATTTTTATTGTCATTTAAGCAGTGAGTAACCTCAGTGCTGGTTTTAGTAGGCTAGAAGCCAGACTGGGAGGGGTGGGGAGTAGAGAAGTTGTTGCCTTTGTCTTTTTTTATTTATTTATTTTGCCTCTAGGTCTACAGTAAACACTGCCATAAACTATGCTGATGTAAAACAACTGCAAATTGAGGCATTATTTCATGTTATCTGTACCACAATTTTATTGCATTCACACTTATTTACAGTATGTAAATAAGCTTCACAGGGTAGAAGAATGTTCTGCTACAAATCAGTTGTTTAAACATTAAAAAGAGGGGGGAGGAAATCAACCAAAACCCATAGATATAAGCAGCAAGGAAAGATTATGGATAATATTATAGATTTTTTTTTTTTTTTGGTTGTGTTTTGTCATAGGATTAGCTCTGAAAACAGCACCCATTTCCTGAAATGCTGAACTGTGTGTACTCCAGCTTCCCGTGCTGTGTTCTAACTCCAGAATGACTGCTTTCCAGCAAATACCACCTGGTAACTGGAGTTTTTCGATGCTAAATGGCTTGGTGTGGGGGTTGTAAAGCAGCGAGGGTGTCTTGCCAGTTGAAAGAGAGACCCAGTGTGGGAAGGAGCAGAGCCTGTGATGGGCATTGCAGCATCTGCAGACATCAGCAATTATATGCAGATGGAGCACAGGCAGTGCAAAGATAAATGTAAGGTCCTTTTCCATCCTGCTTGCAGTATCCCCTATGTGAATCCAGACTGCAGTGGGATTGTCTGGCTTTCTCAGGGCTTGATTTTCATCCCACTGAATGGAATGGCAAAACATCTATTAATTTCAGCAGCAGCAGGGCAGGGTGCTTTGGCTCTGGATTAAAGCAGTCTAAAAATTCTGGAGAGGGAGAGAGAGGTAGTGAACTACTTTGGCAGAAAAATCCTGCTTGGGTGCATGCAGTCTGATGAGATTGTTCAAACAGGGAAGAGGCTTCTGTGTTTGCCTTTATGCTTTGTTGGCTTTCTCCAAGTTGGGCGTGTTTCCAGGACCCTGCTTGGGGCTGGTGGTTTTTTTATTTTTCAGGAGAAATCACTATTTGACAAATACAGAATAAAGCCAAGGCATTATAATAAAAGGTAGCAGGAATAAAGGTGGTCCTGGCTAAGACTTAAGGAGATTTTTGAAAACCTGGTAAAGCTTGTGTTTGATGGACTGTGCATGTGTACCAACAGGGAGACAAGGTATCTCCAGGTGGTCTGTCCTACATCCAAGGTTAGAGGAGGAAGTGGCATCTCTGGACAGGGATGAATGGTGTGTCCTGTTAGCTCCACACATGGTGTGAGGCTGTGGGAGGATGAGAGAGCTGCAGGATAGGATTCACAGGCAGTCATAAGGGGTTTTTTTTTAGGTAAAGTAGCACATCAGGCTGTCATGGGTGATGCTAAATATCCTTCTGGTGTAGCATCCAGTCACTGCATGGCTTGTGCTCTCTGCAGTTACAGATGGGCTGTGATTGCTGCTGACTGTGAGCACGAAGCTCTTCATCCCGCATGGAAATTATCTCCTGGTTGACACAGGGATGTACTCCCAGCTTCCCTGCAAAATATTTAGAAAATTATACAAATCCCTTCTGTCAACTTTAATAATTAAACGTGGTGTGGAGATGGCTCTTTCTACCACCTCTGCCTTCTCATTAGGACTGAAAGTGCTTTACTTGCAGCCTGCAGAACTGCCCTTGCCTGCTGGCAGTGTGCTGTCCTGGAGGGACTTGGTTTCAGGGGAGATCCATCTGAGTTTTGGGCAGCAGGATTTCCCCACTGGCTGGCTGGATGCACCTGCCTGCAGTTGCTGTCATGCTGCTGATGGTTCTAGCAGGGGGTTTGGCACCTGAAGGTCATTCCCTTGGAAACAGAGAAAACCTTGAGGGCCTAGAAAGCAGGAAGAGCAAACGTGGTTAATATCTGTCAGTGACAGCTGCTGGGTCACATCAGGGCTTGGAGGGTCTGCCCTACCATGCATGATTTAGTCCTAGAGCTGTCCTCCTGCATTAGCTTCTGCTTAAAACCCTTTGTGAAGTGCTTGACAAGATGCTTCAGAGGTTGTACCTTGACCTAAGACAGAGCAATAGGTGCTCCACCTTCTCCATTGCTGAGCTTGTATTTTAATGTGGGGAGATTTGAGATCCATGATGTGTTTATGCAGATGTTTTGGAAGTAAATCAACCTTCATTCTTCACAGAGTTTCTTGGGATAAAAAACTATGAAAACCAGATTCCAAGCTCTTTGTTAGACCTGATGGCACTGCAGCGAGACAGAGAATTTGAAGTGTTTTGGAGGCAGCCTTTGGAGAGCAGAATATCACAACTATTGCTTCATTATTTGTTCACACAGCACATACTTGGGCTTCTCAACCACAGCCTGTATTGAGACTGATGTTGTCAGATATGAGCCTGGGTTATCTCTTTGGAAACTTTTCTCTTTGTGTTTCCACTGGCTGTCATGATCAGCCCCCCAGTAATGTGCTGTAATGAATCAGCACCTTGCAGACATGGAATAAATTAGTCTTGTGAAAGGGACTTTGCCACAGAAGCAACATAAACTTTGCTAAATTGCCCTGAGGTGCCTGGTAATTGCTGTTTATTGGGGGGGAAGAAGCCATCCAGAGGAGAGATGCAATTTGTTGCTGTGGCTACTAGCTCCCAGATTTATCATCTCTCCTCTTTCTCCCCGAATGTTGTAAAATACATCACCAACTCAACTTTTTTTTTTTTTTCCTTTTTTATTTTTTATTGTGGTTTGTTGTTTTGGTTTGGTTTTTTAAGTTATTTTAGGGTAAATTCTGTCCACTGACTTACAGCACTGTCAGGTGCTGCATCACTGTGGGCTTGGATGTGTGTCATGGCCCAGTGCCTGGTGTTGTTACACCAGAAGTTGCCATTTAAAGGTGAATTGGGTCTGATGGGTTTCCCTGGTGTGTCCTGGGCTTGGTTTGAGGTGTAGAGCACAGCAGTTTGGTGGGGAGGTGCAACAAAGCTGTGTCACTGGGGAAAAGAAATGGAGAAAGCATCTGGGATGTGGGACTGATGGTTGAGCAGGGCTGGAATTTACTGGGGATGTATTTGCTGTGCTGGTTCGTCCCTGAGAGCCCTGCACCAACACACATTGGGCTGCAGAGATGATGATGGGAAATGTGAAAGGATTTTGATCCTTGTCTGCTTGTTGGTGCTTGTCCAGGGTATGGAGGAATGAGGTTTTCCTCCTGCCCCAGGCTGGAAACCTGTGTTGAGGTGAGGAGACCCAACCTCCCTTCATCCCCAGTCCTGGCAGCCCTACCCTTCTTCCCAGGACCAGGCTTTGCTTTGGGTTTTTGTGCATTTTTCTTTCAGGAGTTGTTGTTGACATCCACTGGTGTGTGTGTGTGTTCACCAGCAAGAAACAGTAACTGGGGCCCTCTTGGGAGCCTTCCTCACCAGGTAATGTTTGTCACCAGCTGCTGCAGGGTGGGACCCAGCCTGGAGAGGACCTCGTGCTGTCCAGTGCCATTTTATTTGCTCATCACACTGCCTCCTGTCCCCTTCCAGCACTGAGGCTGCCAGGGGTGGGTGGGTGTTGAGGAGAGGGATGGTTCTCCTGGCTGGGGTTGGGTCCTGGCTGCTGGGACTGGAGCAACTGCTCCTCAGGCTCTATCAGTGGCTTTTCTCAGCTGCCCAATATCAGGGTTGCATTTCCTGGAGAGAGAAGATCTGGACTTGTGGCATCTCACAAAGGTCAAAGGGAGCCACTGCTGCCTGGGATTTCCCTGTGGGTCCAGGTGGGTGAATTGCAAGGTTTTATACACAGGAAATTTGGAAGGCAGCGTGGGGCAGAGAGAATATTTGTACAGTGTGGGAGAGCAGCTTGTAGTCCAAGGAGAAAGGGAAGGCCCTTTCTCAACACAAGGGTTGATTCTCCTGTTCCTCCCTGGGATTTCTGCATGAACCTGGTCAAGTTCTTTCAGCCCCTGTAAAACTGGTTCCAGGAACAACTTTGCTCATCTTGGTGCTGCCAAGGGGTCAGGAATTACTGTGAGTTAAAGGTGCCTTAGACCACTGGGGATGCTATTGCCTTTCTTCATCCTGATAAAACTCTATTTGGTGTCAGAAGATGGCAGCAGTGTGAGCATTTCTCCTCTGCTTCTATCTGCATGTGTCTTCTACTGACACCAGTTTGCTTTTCATGGGAGAACTCCCAGTTTCCATTAGTGTATCTTAAATGCATTGCCCATAGGAGGAAGGCATATGGAAAACATGGCACAATAAATTTTTGGAGAAGGAATGAAGGCAAATGCATCAAGAGAGCATGCTGTCTTCTTCAGAGGCCAATTTTTATCACAGTAAATGGTGAGATGTTGACTCTTGCATGGTCTGGTGTTATGAAGTCTTAGTGATATATCCTTGCCAGGTACCTGGGAACCTGGTTTTTCATGTAGGACTCTCTTGAACCAGCTGTGGTTTTCTGAGATCTCCTAATTTCCAATTAAAAAACAAAATCCTCATAGCTTTAATATTCAGACTTCCCAAATTACTGTTTTGACTAAGCATCTTCATTTAATATTTTAAAAAAGAAAAGTTGATTTGTTTTTGTTTTTTGTTTTTTTTTCTTCACTCTGGAAAAGAGATATTTAGTTATGTTGGGTGCAAAAGAGGAATTCAGTAAGGTGCAGGACACAGCAAAAGTGTTCTTCATGGCTTCTGCACAGCTCAGCCAGAGATATGGGAGACAGCTGCTGTGTTTCTTGGGCAATATCCCTGACTTTTCATGCTGTGATCTGAGTACTTTGTTCTCATCTAAACGTCTATCTGAGACAGAAGCTAAAATCCCCTCCTTACTTCTGCCTCTCATGCATTATCCCACTGTTTCCTTGTGGTTTCCTCTAGCTTTGTGCCTGGTGGCTCCCAGCCTGGCTGTGCTTCTGTTTCCAGGCAAGTCACATTTTTTTTTTTTTGCATCATCTCAGCTGCTTTTTAACCTTTGTCTCCCAGCTTAATGCTTTGATTCTCAGTCCTGTGGCTTCACTGAGTGCCTTGTCAGGTCAAGATGTGCCATTGCAAGCCCTGCAGACAGTGGAGCTTTTGCCTTTTTGCAGCCACTCTGTGTGGTGGGGTGAGTGGGCATTTGTTACCTACCTGAGTACAGGGCTGCATTTTTTCAAATCATTTGGATTTTAAACAGGAAGTAAAAAAAAAAAAAAAAAGCCAGTTTCTCAAACATGCCTCACCCAGTTTTTGAACACAGGGAGTGCAGGGCCAGCTGACATGTAGAGATTATTTTTTAAATAAAATATGATGGTTTGTTCTGGTGTCTTCCTTGGCAGCCTGAGCTTTTCTGCCAAAAGGAATTACAGCCACAGAGTGCTTTGTCCTTGCAGAAGCCCGGGGGCTGACACGAGGCAGAGACTGCATCCCAGCTCCAGAACATCCCATGGGCTCCTGCATGGAATGTTCCTATCAGTCAGCAGGACCAATACTGAATCAACAGTTGACTAATTACCTCAATTATTGTGACAGCTCCCTGATCCAATGCCAGCTTTTAGCTTGTTCCCTGATCCCTGCTTAATGACAGAGTGCTCTGGTAGTTAATTTTAATATTTATGGCTCCTGTCATTGTGTTCCTTGGGTCTGTTAAATTTTATGGATAAGGTTTCCATGGGAGGGAGAGGGCCAGCAGGAGTTTTCAGTGGTCACTTCTTGTGTTTGGGAGCCAGGTTGGGATGTTTGGAATTTTGGAGCCAAAATTGGCAAAAAATGGGTGAGTAACCAAGGGGATGAACATCTGAGGTTTTAGGTGGTAAAGCAGGGGCAGAGCCCTGTTGTTGGTGGCTCTGTCAAACCGTTTGACATGGTGACACTGGTGCTACTCTGGTTTCTGTGGACAACTGCAGAGCTGAGGACTGGAACCAGAGCCACCCAGTGCAACCAGACTCTTCCAGGAAAAGGTCATGAAACTTATAAATCCTGGTGTTAAAATTGCAAAACTGGCAAATGTGAAAAGTGTTCTAGAAATTCCCCAGTCTCTAGAACTGGTAGCTGGTTTTGTGCTGAGAAACTTCTCTCAACCATTGCAGAAAAATCTTTAATTTTTTTCCTAGGCATAATAGGCATTATTTCTCAGAGGAATTTATAGAAAAAAATCTCTGCATTTTCTCACGTACCTGTCAGCTTTCAAATTTCTCATTTGGCCTCTCTTCTTCATCAGGTAGTACGTGTGGCTTTTTAAAATGGTGATACAACATACCATCATTTATTTCCAGTTGCAATCAAATTTTGTTCTTCACTGGTTATAATTTTTTTAAATGTAGATAAGAACAATTTGTCTTGAATTCCAGTAAGTTCATGCACTGAATAGCTGTTATAATTAAAATGAAAGCTTTTTTTTTTTTCTGCTTTTTTTTCTCCAAAATTGTTAGCTCAGCCATAGGTTTTTTGGAGAAGAAGAGAGGGTAATGTTATAACCCAGGCTAACTTCTTGTAGAACACAAGTCATAGGATTTCACTCAGTGATGTATCCATCCCAGTAACTTCTAGTTGACCCGGAATGAAAATGTGTGTATGTGTACATAAAATTCAATCTTCTTTGAAAGATATGAACTGATAGAAAAGCTATTGCATCCCCTGGCAATCTGTTCCAATTTGTTAAAATAAGTTTTCTTAACTCTTTTTCAGACCCTCATTTAGATAAGGTTGGAGTAATTTAAGCTGCCTGACTCCTCATTTCTTTGCCTGCAAACGTTTTCTGGTTGCCAGTGCTTCCAGCTGCTGTTCAGGTCACTCATGGAATTCCCAGGGCTCATTGGAATGTCTCATTCCCTACAGAGCCTCTGGGCTGTTGTTGTGTTTGAAAAATCAGAAGTATTTGGTTAGCTGCACTAACAAAATGTGCATAAGAAAGCCTCATGTAAGGAACCAGTTTGCATCTTGGCAACTGTCAGCAGGAAGGTGCTGGCTAACCCTAACTCCTGCTCTCAGATGAAGAGCAGAACCATGGCTTGTGGTTTGGATTTTTCCACCTCTAAATAAGAAAATCACTTTTAGAGGTTGCAGGAGATTCAGTCCCAGAATCTCAAATGTTCATCTGTGCCAAGCAGACTGGAGCTTCTCTCCCTCCAGGAAGCTCCACTCCCCAGTGGCTGCTCCAGCCTGGTCCCAGGATGTCTTCAGGCTGCTCTCTGCACTCACTGCCACTTCCCCTGCTCAGTGGGTGAAACTTCTGGGGTTTATTGGTGGTGTTACTGAAGTTGCCTTGCACTGATGGAGAAGATGCACTGACTATTTTGGTTTGCTCATGTAATTTCTTTCTGATTCTCTCCACCTTCCTTCCTTGCTTTGCTTCCAGGCTGCCCCTGAAGCCCTGCACATCCTTCCACTTGGCCTCATGCTGGCTCTCCTCTGCTTTGTTTTCCTCACAGATCAGTGTCTCCTTGTAAACCTGCATCAGGGGATCTGTACCTGCCTTCTGCCTCCAGACCCTCCTGCCAGCTTGATTTCTGAGAATTTTTTTGATGCTTCCCTCGAGTTACCCAACGGATCTGCTCACCACACAGATTTCCTGTGTCTTTTCTGGGCTGGTCACATCTCTGAGCAGGAAGTAAACAGAAATGATTTCTGCAGGGCACAGGAATGAGTGTGTTTACTTGGTCCTTTTCTAGGCAGCTCTAAAACTCAAATATTGGCCACTGACCATGGCAACAATGCTTGCTTGTTTTTATATATGGGTATATCATGGGAACACAGGGAAATCTGGATATATTCTGTAGTAGCTGGGTATTGAAATGCTAGGTCTAGAGCCACAGTAATCCAACAACAGCAACAAAATTATTTAAACCTGTAAATTACAGTAAACAGAAGTGACAGGAATTGGTAACCACTGCTACTGCTTCCACAAAAACAGAGCAGGGATTCTTGTGCAAGACAAGCCCAGCACCACATCTGCCAAACCAGTGGCCAAGGACTGTTCTTACTGAGCAATGTGGACCCACCAAGAGATGCTGGGATGGAGTGTGCAGGCATCAGGTGCTTGCTGCATAACCAGATCTGCCAGAGAGGAGCTGGGGTTGCTGTAAATGGGTAAGGAGACTAAGTGTGGGATGATTTAAGGAGAATTTGCTCATTTCCAAATAAGTGATAGAGTGCTGCGTCTCTGGGATTGTGTCATCCCAGGGTAAAGACTGACTCTGCAGAAGCACTCATGATGGATGATAATGAATACTTCTTTGCATAATCACAGAATGTCAGGGGTTGGAAGGGACATCTGAAGATCATTGAGTCCAACATCCCTGCCAGATCAGGACCAAGATTAGGGCAGGTAAGATTTTAATTTTCTAGAGAGAAACCTTTATTATTGGTGAGTGGTAGCGTGGTCCTTGATTTTTTATTAATTTTTAATCAGCTATTTCCTGATCCATTGATAAATCTTAACTATACAAGTTCTATCTGTTTTTAGTCATCTAAATGATCCTTTTCAGAGGTAACTGGCATTTGGACAGGCTGGGCAGCCTGGCCCACCAGATCTGCTGGGAGTCAGGAGAAGCAGACAAGGAAAAGAAAAAAGAAGGGAAAGCAAAACTGATGCAGCCTGCTGGGTCATGGGAGGAATACACCAGGTTCAAGGTGACTTGGAGAGCTTCTTCCTTTGGCCCTTGACACAAAGGTCTCATTTATCTGTCTACTTCCAGGCTGCTGGGGTTAGCTGGTGTGGCTGAGACCACCTTGATTCTCATGAGCTGCAGGGTTGAGCTGGGGGAGGTTCTCAGATGTTTGAGTGCAGGTTCCTTGCTCCCACCTTTGTCTAAAGATCTTTTCCAAAGAGGTTTCGGGTGCTGAACCAAAGCTGCAGTGCTACCAGCTCAGGATATAAAAGGAGGAGGCAAAAAAAAAGAGAAACGCTCATCACACCCCCCCCACAGCCCACTGAATCAGAATCTTTGCATTTGGAAAACAAACAAAATGTCCTTAAGATTTTTTTATTCTGTGTTTTGACTTTTAATCTTCTTCCTCTCATGTGTGAGATTATTCTTCCATTTGATATTAACCTTAACTGCACACTCCTTTTACAGAGACTGGGATAATCCCTTCTGAGGAGCAGCTGGGAATTAATTGCTTGTCTTGACTCTTTCCCTTCCTTTTTTCCCCACTTGGCCTTACCTTTTTTGTTGTGTGGGTAACTGCACTGAAGCTACGAAACGTGTCGGGAGAAAACGATAGAAAAACCTGGATATAACTACTTCCCACGTATTCTATTTTCTGATTATTTTTCAATAAAAAATTATCTTGCTTGCAAAGACCTTATACACAGGAGTGTAATTGCATCATCAACCACTTTCTAATTGCTAGACAAAAACATTAGCCCGGGCAGAGCCTTCTGTAACTCGGTGTTATAATTAGATTTAGAATCTTTCAGTGTATCTTAAAAAATATTTCTCACAAATTCAGAGCACTTAAAATAATTGAAAATCATTCTCATTCCTTTATACAATTTCTGTCAACTGGATGGCGGTATAAATTATTCAGTAATTACAATAAATATAAGCTTAATATGTATATATATCATTGTAATTAACTGTCCAAATAACTAGAAGTAATATATTTTTATTTTCGTTCTCTTCTGATTTCATGGCTTCAAGAGGTGTCCTTTGCTTGAGACCTTGCATCTCCCCCCCAGTTTATCACCACCAGTAGTATCTCTGGGTAGCAGTAGGCAGCACTTAATTTATGTGCTCTGCATTCATGTTGGGAGGGGTTTCTCCTCTGGTGGTGAAGGAGCCTGGCTGTTTCCATGTGCACAGTCAGCTGGTTCTGCCTGAATCCTGCTGCTCCCTGTGCTCCTGCAGCCCTTAAATCAGGTGTCCTCACCCTGGGTGCTTCATGGAGCCTGAACCACCTCTCACCACCAGTGACACAGAAACCAAGAACTGGGTCACCTTGCTGGGACCAACCTCCACGGAGCTGCTGTTGATTTTGGTGGGGGTGTCAGTGGGAGGGAACCTCCAAAAAGTCCTGGCAAGGAAGCCCAAAAGATGAAGTTAGCTGTGCTGGGGGAGAGCAGCATGGTGCTCATGTCATGCTTGAGCCAAGAGCCTGCTCGTGGGGAGCTGGGCTGTGTCCAAAGGTGAGCATAGTTAAAAGAAGAGGT
This sequence comes from Florisuga fusca, assembly GCA_038090715.1. Classification (NCBI taxonomy): domain Eukaryota; kingdom Metazoa; phylum Chordata; class Aves; order Apodiformes; family Trochilidae; genus Florisuga; species Florisuga fusca. The sequence continues at coordinate 10,994,448 of JAAWXA010000023.1, forward strand.
GAAAGTGAGAGGAGAAAAGCTGTTCCCTCCTGGTCAGGGCTGGGAGGTGTTGCTGGATGGAGGTTGCCCAGCAGGGAGGAATTTGCAGGCAGGAGAGCAGAGTGGTGATGTTGGTGGGGTGGTAGGTGTCCAAGGAGCAAATCAGAGAAGCAAAGGTGTACAGAAAAACAATTGTAATGGTAAATCCATCAAGGGCTATGAGTTTGGGCTGGTGGGTTTGTGGTTTTATTTATTTATTTATTTATTTATTTATTTTTTATTTGTTGGGAGGAGGAAGGAGAAGGGGACTCCTGGTACTTCTACTCATCTGACTAAAGAGCTCATGTTAACATTCACTTCTTCAAATCCAACGTCAGGCTGCGTGTAAAATGATCTTTGAAGTGCAGAGCTGACAAACCCCAGAGGAAAGCACGCCTGCTATTACCAGCTGCCAGCACACTTTGGGAACCTTATTTTAATGTTTAGTGAAAACGTTTTCTGCGTGAGCAAAAAGAATTCCTGGCTGGAGACATCCTCTGGCCATGGCAGGAGCCTTCAGTGCCTGTTTGCCCCCCTGCTCCCTCTCTGTGGGTGCCTTGCACCCAAGGTTAGGGTGAGAGAAGGACTATGGTGGTGATGGTTGCTGTTGGGGCTCTGTGGATAACTACAGTGTTGTAGCTCCTTGTGTTGCAGAGCAGTGACATGGCAGCTGTTTTGGCTTTGGTTGGTTGGGGTTTTATTGTCTTTTTTGATTATTTGTCTGGATTTTTTGTTTGTTTGTTTGTTTGTTTTTCATGCTGGGGTGACTTTGGGGCCCAAGGCTGCCCTTTGATTTCAGTGATGTTGGGTTCTGGTTCTTCAAAAGGGGCGTAGATGTTTTTGGAAAACATTTTAGCAAAGAAGCAACATCAGGGTGTTATACACATATAACTCTGCAGATTATTTTAAACACAGAGTACAGCATAGGGACCTTTTTGCCTGTCTTTAATCTACCTTGCACAAATGGAGATTTATCTGGGAGACATGTCCTCATAGCTCTCTTTTCTCTCACCTCCAGTTGTGCCACCTCTCCTTGCTCCTATGTGCCTTCTTTGCTTGACAGGGCCCCAAAATCCATCCAGCACACTGATGGAACTGCACTGAGCACACGGGGTTGGTGGAAACCCCCCCTCTTCTCCCCCAGGTGGTTGTTCCTGTAAATAGGGTTAGAACTAAAAAAGGATCCCAGAGCTTGATGGTTTGGGTCTCCAAATGAAACCCTGCTGAGGGTGGCAGTGCTTTGACAAGGACTGCATGTCACTGCAGTCTTTACCAGGTCTTGTAGCTGTTGTTATCATAACATTCTCCCTGGTGATGCTGTGGGGTTGACATTATATCAATAATTGTAATAGAAAAGCCTTTGATTGAATAAGCAATGGCAATCTGGCTTGCATAGAGAAGACAGCATGTGTGCTGGTGTGATGGTTCTGGGGAAGCTGTGTCACTGGGAGTAACACAGAATAAATGGAAAAGGCTTTTCCAGGGCTGTCCAAGTCACATTTTCCTTGCAGTTCCCTTCCCTGCTGCACAGCTCAGCCCCTCTCTTGATGGAGTGGGGTCTGTTCACTCCTCCTGAGACTCAAATAATTTCCTTATAACCCTTGGCTATTGGTTAACTTCCAAACTGTGAGAAATTTGCCTATGATTTGGAAATGTTCCCTGCCAGCCCACAGTTCTGATGGTGAGGAAAACCCTGGGTTCAAGGCAGTGCTGGGAGTCTGTGGCGAGTCTTGCTGGTGAGGCAGAGGCCACCACTGGAGCTTCCTTGGCTCTCCCTGGTGTCTCTGCATCTAAAGGAAAAACAGTGCAAGCAGCTGGAATGTTTGCCAAGAGCCAGGACAGGGTGAGCAGTAAAAGTTTCTGCCTTCCAGTTTGCAGTTCCAAGTCCTCGGGCTCCCCATAAAGCAAAGAGGCAGAGCAGGCAGGAGGTGTGGGGCCTTCTTGTCTTGCTGAGATGATTCCCTGAATGAACAAGACACAGCCTCAGCTCTCAGCAGTCCTGGGACCAAACACCAACCTTTCCATCCACAGCCCTCTATCCCACACTGCTTATGGGTCTCAGCATCACAAAATTATGTACAATTTCATAGAGGCTTGTTAGAGACTAAGTCTGTGGCAGGTTAAATGATCTGGCTGAGGCTTTCTCGAGCCATCAGTGTCAGGGCTGAGGTTAGACAGTTGCAGTTTTTTTGCCTTTGAGATTTGAGGCTCTGAGCCTGGCTGATACAGAATGAAGTACGAGCATCCTGAATTTTTTATGTTGCAGTTCAAGTATATTTGGGCTGGATTCATCAAAGGAGTAACTGGGAGAGATATTTTTCATTTGTAGGATCTTAACGAATACATGACACTGCTATTCATTATTTATCTGCTTTCACATTTTAATTAATAACTCCACTGGCCATTTCTGATTTTTTTTTTCTGTATTTATAGAAAGCCATCACATCAAAAACACAGACTCATGCTGCTGTTTATTACCTTCCTGGAAATTTCCTTAATGTTAGGATGGACTGAATTTTGCTATAACTTTTAAGTACAGAAAGGGAGGAGGTAGATTGTCATCTATTTTTCTTTGAGTCCTGTCACAAGTCTATGGTTTTCCTTCCCCAAAATGCTTTTGCAGTGCAGCTGACAGAACTTAGCCAAGGAATCTGGTGTTCCTTGCTTGGGAAGGAACCACTAGAGGACACCACCAGATGACTTGTGAAGCAAAATGGCACAACCATAAACACCCCAAACCGAGGGGCAGAAAGGTGAGGATGGGGAAATGCAATTTCCTACCATTCCCTCAGGAGCTAATCCAGCACCTCCTTATTGCCAGCCAGCAGACATGAGCTGGGAATGCACAAATCCTTGCAATGCCTCTTCATCTTTATTTCTCAAGGTGTTAAACCAGATCCGCTTAGAGGAGCTTCTCCTAGAAGCTCTTCAGAGATGTTCTCACTGACCTGGAGAAGCTCCTGGACCCCTACAACAAGGTAGGGATGGGGATGAGGTGACATTTCTCACCATGTGAGCCCTTTCCAGTCCTTGGAAAGATGAAGTGGCTTTCAGCATGACCACTGCAGACTTGTAGAGCAGCAGGGACAGGTTACACAGGGCAGGATAGAGGAAAAAGCTCTCCATCTTCTGAAGGTGAAGGGAAAGCTGATGGAAGGGGTAAAGCAGACTTAACTCTCACAGGCTCCACTTAAAAGAAGAGTTTTCAAGAGCAATGAAAGGCTTAGAAAACGTCTGAATGACAGATTTAGAGACAGGCTAATGATGTCAGCCAAGCAATTAGGGCTGGGAGGTGACACCAAGGTCAACATTTTCCCTGTACAAAACAGGTACCCAAACCAGGCACAAGAATTTTTTCCACCTGTGAAAATAAGAAAAAAAAAAAAAAAATACACACACACAAAAAGCAAAAACCACACCTGATTTTAAGTATTTTTAAAATATTCAAGTAAAGTTACAGATCTGGAATCCCCTAAGCAAATATTTTCTCTGTCAAGGCTCGTATCTCCAGTTTTTTATGTAGATTAGAAGTTGTCCTGGTCTAAAAATTTCACAAAAAGCTTTGTTTAATGGAAAGCTGGGGGGTTGCCTTTCTCTAAGGATGCTGTTTGCTTTCAGTGGCAACTGTCCTGCCTTCCCTTAACCCAAATCAGACGTGGGCTGAAGCACATCCTGCAGCCATACCCTTCAGAGGAGCACCAGTAACTCCTCTCAGGGCTGGTGAGCAGCTTCTTGCTCTGCAGGTACAAAACCTCCTCAAGCAGGGGGTGTTTTCCAGAGGAGCAGAAATGCCTCTCCCTGGGGGTGGTTGCAGACCTGGAGCAGCATCTCTGCTTCTCTCCCACTGGGACAAGTGCAAGCCCAGCCTGGGCACTGTCCCTATCCCAAGGAAGTTACATTGCATTGAGCTTTTTTCTTAACCCAGTGTTTTTTAGTTGTGCTTTTCCCAATGTTTTTATTTTATTTTTTAATTTTATTTTATTTTATTTTATTTTATTTTATTTTTATTTTTATTTTTTTTATTTTTATTTTATTTTTAGTAACCCATGCTGTGCTCATGTCTCTCTGCCTGACTTCTTTTTGCAGGCTGAGCGGGTTTGTGCCAGAGCCTCCTGTCTGGGAGAAGCTCCTTCTGCTCTGTCCTTCCACGAGGCTGTCACCAGAGGGGGACAGAGCCCCACGCACGGTTTTTCCCCACACCAAAACCCTTCCAAGAACACACCGGGATGGGTGCTGCACCCCTGGGTGCCCTGGTGGTGATGCTGGTGGCAGTCTGGTTACTACAATGCAGGGATCCACCTGGCCTTCCTTTCCTACTGCATGGCACCACTGTCCCTTTGGCCTGGAAAAGATTTTGTGGGCTTTTTTAAAACAAAAAAACCCTCAGAAAAATAGCACCAGCCCTTAAACCCACTGTAGGCTTGCTGGAGGGGAAGGAGGAGGTTGAGCTCATGTTGCAAACTCGGTTTCAGAGCTGCTTGCTTTGTCCTGTCTGTCACTGCAACAAAAATGCTGTTGAAAAATTTTGGTTTGGCTGTACAAAGATATCTGCTCCCTCCAGTTCTCATCTGATTCACTGAAAACTGGAACACAGCTGATAACCAGGTATTTCAGTTGGCACCACTCATCCAGGAGAAAATTTTGCAAGTGAGAGGAGAAGCAAACTTGATGAGCATTTTGGCTTTTTCAAAAGCTAGTTTAAAAAGCCTGATTGGAACCTGTGGGGAGAACAAACACAATTATTTGGGTGAGACTGAATATAATTTCCAGCAACAACAAAAAAACCCTGAAATCTTTCAAGTGCAAACTCCCTGTAAGCTGGTTGTGGGCTGCAGGATGCTCCAGCAGCAGTGCTGGAGGGTACTGGCAGTACCAGCTGGTACAGGTGCCTGTGTCCTCCTGTCCCACTGCCATGGGACCCTAAAATATGGGTAGGACTCTGCTCCCTCTCAAAAAGCATGGAGATGGCAAAGGATGTCCCCCAAACTGAGGAGCTGAGGCTGTCCCCAAGGGTATGTGCCACAAGCCTGGATTTGGTTGCTTGGCTGGCCAAGCCTGATGGAGCAAAATCTGAGACCTTAAGACATATAAATAATATTTGGCTTGAGTCTATTTCCTCAGCACTGGTCATCTTGTTGCTGAATGGAGTGGGTTTTTTATTCTGGATCCGTAGAGTCAGAATTTGCCCAGATCCAGCTGTCCTTGGTAATTAAATTTTAAGGCCTCAAGCTGGGAGTTTGCATTGGTGTTTCAAGTGGAGCATGTTAACAGCCCTGGTGTGGTCACCCACAGGCTCTGAAGTTCCCCATCTCCAGCAAGGATGCTGGAGACCAGTCCCACCTCTGTGGGTGCAGATGCTATGCTCAGTCACAGCTGAACCTACACAGCAGTTTTCTGTAAATTTAGGGAATCAAAGAGTTTTCTCCTGTGCAGACAGATGGGACTGGAAACCTGTTTATTCTGGTAGATCTGAAGAATGCATTAAATATTCTGGAGATGATCGCAAAGTAGTGCCCAGGGCACTCTTTGGACACCTGAAATCCCCTGTGCTGTGGCACCCACCCATGTGGTCCTGGTGTCAGGGATGGGACAGGGGGCATGGAGCTCCCCACAGCAGCATCCCCCAGAGCTGGAGCAGGTCCACGGGGTCACAGCCAGGAGATATCACAAAGCCAGAGGTTCTCCTTTGCTGCAGAGGAAAGAGGAGTTTAAGATGGAGGAGGCAACCAGAAAACCAACTGTGCTGGTAGGCAAAGCTCTCTTCCTCCTCCTCAAACCATTTCATTGTAATTCCTGTGCACACAAGGCCTGGGTGGTTGTTCTGTGGAGGTGTGGGTGTAGATTTAACAATTTCATTCTGGGAAGGAAGACTTTTTCTTCGGAGTTGTTCTCCTTGACTGCTTGCTTCCAGTTTCTCTGTGGGTTCAGTTCATGGTGAGCTGAGTGGGACGTGGCTCTGTAGGCAGCTCAGGACCAGGGACTGGTGCTGCTGGGGCAGGCTGGGTGTCCAGGAGGAGCTGGGCTGAAGCAGCTAGTGGTTTTGCAGAGGACTCAGCCCAAAACACAGAGCAGGAGACACAAAGTGCAGTTAGTTGTTCTCCCAGGGCTTCTAAGAGCCTTCTTGCCTCCCCCCAAACCACGGTGGTTAATGAGATCCAAGGGGAAACTGGAGCTAACGTGTTCCATCTATAGGAACTGGAGGATTATACAAGGGTTCTGAGGGGGGAGGGCATTGGTTACACTTCTCCAGAGTTCATGGACCTGAAGCTATGGTCTCTTTCACAAGCTAGCACAGAACAGTGCTGCAAATGTACCTCAGGAACAATTTAGCATTTTTTTTTCTAACTTCAGCATACTGCACAAGAAGCCATAAAGCTCAGCTGATATTCATTCATTTATTGCAAGAGAAGTTTCCATGGAATTAGAGCAGCTTCCTCTATCTGCTGGTCATAGTAATCTGAATTTTGTTGCTGCTTTGTCTGTTCAGCACTAAGCAGGAAAACAAACCAGTGCAGGTGAGGTTTGTTGAAACAATCCCACAGCTCAGAGGAGCAAGTTGATTGGTAACATAATAAGGGAAATTATTTTCTTTTTCCAAAAAAATATAGTGACCTTTCAGTATCTGAAGAGGCTTCAGAAAAGGGATGGAGTGATAGGACAAAGGGTTGAAGGCTTCAAACTGAAAGAGGGGAAATTAGCTGTGATCTTGGGAAAAAATCCTTTCTTGTGAGGGTGCTGAGCCCCTGGCCCAGGCTGCCCAGAGAAGCTGTGGCTGCCCCATCCCTGGCAGTGTTCCAGCCCAGGTTGGATGGGGCTTGGAGCAACCTGGGCTGGTGGGAGGTGTCCCTGCCCATGGCAGGGGGTTGGGACTGGATGGTCTTTGAGGTCCCTTCTAGCCCAAACCAGTCTGGAATACTATAATATGATTCTGTGATTTCAAATCAGAAGGAAGAGCCAGAATCTGGACATTTTTGCTAACCAGCCAACTAATTTTGTTTACTTAAACAGAATTAATATTTCCCTGCATTTAAAAAAAATAGTTCACCCTAACTTTGAGCATTTTTAATTTGAACTTTCAAAAGATCTTTCTGACCTTCAAATGCAAGTGCCTCTTTCATCTGGCCAGCTTCCCCTTAATAGATGTGTACTTTTTCCATGCGATGAATACATCAGACTTTTCTAATGAGCTCCACAGCTTGCACATGGCCAAGAAAAGTGCCTGGCTTGGGTCCTGCTGGTTTTGATTTCCCCCATCTGTGGAATAAATGGAGAAGCAATTTTATAGGTGACAGGATGAGATGCTGAAGGAAACATGAGAAAAAAGTCTGAACTGAACTTTTTTTGACAGAGATCTAAAGGAAGCTCTCACCTTTGTACCACAGGATCACATCCCACTAGTGTAAGAACTTCTGGATTTGCATCTGCCCTGATATGGCTGGAAAATTGCTTGCAATGTTCTGATACTGCCATTATTTTCCCTAGTTCTGACATTTCATTCGAGCTTGTTCTGGGTCTGAACTTCCCTGAGGTCTTGAGGTTGTCTGGAGTCTGGTCTGGGCTGATCCCTGGGGAGGGAAGGAGAAGCCCTCTGTGTTGTTTCTGAGCCTTTTGAATGTGACTTCAGAGCTCTCTTGTTCAGTGCCTTGGAAAATAGCTGATGATAAAAGAGATTTGGAGGTTGGATAAGATAATTAAATTGCATGTTTGTCCTGAACCAACAATACACTTGGGCTGTTCAGGAGATCTAAAGAGTTGTGCTTGGTTTTGAAATGGTTTTTCTGTTTTCTTCATCTCCTCAAATTCTCTGTGCTCATGTTGGACTCCAGCACTAAAACAATCAACAGTTCGAAACCCCCCAGGACAACAGTGAATTTTAGTCTTCAAAATTTCATCATGGTGAAAGTCCCCATCATTCTTTTTTTCACAGTAAAATACCACAGGAGTCACAGACATCACACATGACTCAAAGAGAGATTTTTATGATTTTCTAAGAAAAGGATGACTCCACAGAGCTGCAGATGGACTCAAGCTGAAATGTTCATATTGTCCCAGCTCCTATAAGCACTGAAGTTCAGCTTTAAGCATGTGCTGCTTTTCCTTCCCAGATTGGGCAAACAATTAAAGACAGTGTAATGACCCACGTGCAAGTGCACCCCTGAACAGGAATTACATGCTGGAGTCCCAGGTGGGTCCCTCTAAGCCTTCTTGCTTTGGTGAATTGCAGTTTATTCCTCTTGGACTGAGGCCTAGTGCCTTCCTCCTTGGAGACTATTCCCATAATTCCTGTGTAATTAGATTAGTTCTAACTAGACCTACCTACAACAGACAGAGTAAATTGTTTCTAACCACAACAGATCCTATTGAACACGATGCCTGCGGGAGCTTGTGCTCAGCAGAGATGACAGTGACAGAAAATGGGCTTTTTCAAATTCAGAATTCTATGGTCCTAAGGAAAGGACCAGTGAAGCTTAAGAGATGATACATTAAAAGATAGTCTCTGGTTTTGCTTTTCTTGTCTGAATGCAGTAAGCTGGAGTCCAGAAACCAGGAGGTTCATCAGGAGACTGAGGTGGGTACTGAAATGGATGATTCTTTGCTGCCTCTTAGTATTTATTAAGAAGGCACTAGAACTAATGCTGCATTTTCTGACAAACCTGCCAATAATTTGTCTTGGTAGGCACCAATAATGAGCAGCATGGGGACATGGCTGACAGATAATAGTCCTAAGTGTTTGTAAACAGTTCAAAATCTATTGCCATTGGATCAAAAATTAGGTTAGAGTCCAAAGAAGCACTGGATTAGGGTCTAAGTCTGGGATATCAGCTGCAATGTACTACCTGGTAATCAGCTAAAACAAAATATATATTTCTCAGGTTGTATTTCTAGTTAGCACAGTATGAAAATTAAAGAAATAGCATTTATTATATGGCAGATAAAATCTTATGCTTCCTAAGAAGTTCCTGTCCTTATTTAATACCACCAGGCTTTGTATTTGGAGTGGCTGCAGAGGTGCATCCTGTGTGTGCCCAGCAGAGCCATCTGAGTTGGATGTTTCAAATAATTCATCAGATAAATTCATGTCCATGAATAATCTGCTTCCAGACCATGACATTTCCCAAGCCATGCTTTTTCCAGAGCTCAAAGCTTTCAGCTGCTGCTGAGAAGAAACAAAAAAGCACAGAGAAGCCTGCCTCCCATCTCCTCTGCTCCATTAGTTTTCCTCATTTTGGGAACAAGGCAGGAAAGCCTCAACCCAGGGGACACTTCAGACTGGAAAGAAGGATTCTCTGTGCCTGTTGCTGGAGCTGGGGGAGCACCCCTGGGGGAGGTCAGAGGAGAGGGAGCTGCTCCCAGTTCTGATAAGTTCTGAGCTGCTGCAGTTCTGATAACTTCAGTCCCAGAGTTGCTGGGCTCTGAGAAAGGAGGCAGGACCACATCCTGACTGGAACAGCTGGCTGCTTATCCCAGCACAATCCTGATGGGAAACCACTAAGGAAACAGCTCTGCTGATGGCACCTCTCACCATCAGAGCTGAAGGCATTTTGCACATCTTGGTGATTAGAGAGAGGGGGATAAAGTTAAAATAGCATCAGGACCACAGACAGAACCTTAGAGAAATGCAGATGAGAGCTAAAAGTAGTTGTTAAGCCTAGGTTGGTTTTACTTATCATGCCAAAACTTAATAAGAAATAAAATACCCAGAAAGCAACGGGGCTGTGAAGTGTCAGGAACAAGAACTGAGTCCGAGACTTCCATTTAGCAAATATTAAATCTGCATAATAGATAAGTTTGGTGTTACTGATTTTAAAAGTGAACTTTAGCATTTTTAGTATGTCACATTGACATTCTCCCTTGTTTGCTTCGTAGGTAAAATTCTGTATAACCTGCTGCATTCCTCAGGTCCTCTGGCTCATCCAGGTGAGGGAAAACTTCAGCAGCTGCAAGTCCTGGTGTGGCAGGAGCCATGGTTTGTGTAGCTCAGGAGTAGCCTTGGTCCTTTGGTAGATTAGGTCACTCAAGGTTTGATCCTCCAGAAAAACCTCAGTCTGAGGGCTGGATTGGATGTAGGGTATTCCCCTCTCTGGATTAAATCAGTGCCTCAGTTTCCCTGTCTGAAAAATGAAGGGTTATAATGATTTCTCACTGCCAGAGTTTGCAGAGCTGATGAGAAACTCAAAGCAAAAAACGCTCTGTAGGAAATATCTGTGAAGTAACATCAGAAAGTTTCAGCGTTCAGTGGTGGGCACAGTGAGGGTCATTTGCAGTTTCAGCTGGTTTGCTCTTTTGTCAGACCACTGAACAACAGCCAGCCAAGGGGGAAGACCTTCTGGTTTTTTGCAGGAAATGACTGTTGCTCTCATTTGTGGTGCAGAATGCAGCAATGTCAGATTCTTCCTGTCGGGGCTTTTGTGACTGCTGTAAAAGCAAAAGTGTGACTGAATGGGGCTTTCATTATTTCCTTTACTTTTAAATTTATTTTAGGCTGCTAAAGAACGAACGTGAATAATTTTCCCATTTCCCCATCTGCTCCAGACTCCATCTCAAAGGGTTCCCAATGAGAGCAGCAAGCAAAACTCTTTCAAAATGATCCTCTCTGGATTTCCCACACTCAGCAGTCTGCTAATGTGGCCAATAGATCTGGGTGATGGGCTTGTGATTTAGTGAGGATTGTTAGGGTTATGATGAACTGTGCAACCAGCTTGTTTATTCTCAGCAGTTTCAGCACAGTGCCCTTTTGTCTCAGATTGTTGCATTTAAGCTTTTACAGAGGGAGCAGAGCCAGAAACATTCAGTGGGTGAGATGTCCACATTGAGCTCAGGAGCCCAGGCTGCTCCATGGCTTTCTCTCTGATTTCCCTTGTGGGTTGGGCTGGAAATACCAAGGAGCTCTGGTGAGATCTCCATACCTGACTTGAGAGTAAGTGCACATCTCCTGGTGGCATTCAAAGGATTATTCACAAAGAGTTTTCCTCTCTCCTCTCTCAGATGTGTGTCTCCATGTGTTTCCCACTCCTCTCTCTTGGGTCCAAGGTATTTTGCTTTCAACTTGTGCCTCCCAGGGCTGAACTCCACTGAAGCCTCTATGAAACATCTTCACCATGATGTGTCTCAGTGCAGGGCACAAATGCCCCCCATCCCTGTGAGGTAGAGGAGGATTAGAAAGTCCAAGTATTTAGCCTGCCTGTCAAACAAAATTATTCATGGGAGGTGAGTGGCTGAGCAGCATTTTGCAAGGTTCCCCTTGAATAATACATGGAGTGGTCAGTCTTGGCTCCACCTCTAGCATCATTCACATGCCTAAACCAACCAACCAACCAGCCAAACATGCACATCTTAATTTTGTTAATTTTCTGTAAGCAAGGAGATGCTTGGAGGGTGGAGCTCAAATGGTTGCAGGTCTACCCCTTGGGACCATGGGTTTGGGTCTTCCAGGGGAGGCTGCCCTGGGCAGGGCAGAGGAGCACAGACACACTCAGCTCTGCCCTGAGCTGACCTGGAGGGGTCTGAGGATTGTGCATCCCCCAGTGGTGCCTCCAGGAATGTGTGCAGAAGGATTGGGGACTGCTCCTAACTCACCTCCTGGCATCAGGGGAGCAGTAGGGGAGAAGAACCTGTGGTTGTCCTAACCTCTTCTCTCTAGATTTTGTTTGCAGTTCAGAAGACAGATAGACAGCCATGTACACAAATAGACTCAGACTTCTCCCTGAAAGAATGATGTCATTCTAGTTTTTTTATATTCAGGATAAATTGTTATCAGGGCACCATTTCCTTCCTTTAAGTAAGAAAATAGTTGAGCAGATCTTCTACTCATTATGAAAAGCCTCTAAGTCTATTACTTTGCTGGGAATTGGATTTTTTTTTTCTTTTTGAGTGAGTTTGCTTTCCTCACCTAAAAGATCACATTTGGATGAAATACATTTTTTTACTGCGTTTTGTAATAGAATGTGTAAAGGACTCTGAATACTGAAATTTTTGACCATGCATAGAAAGCCTTAGCTTTGAATTTTGAATTACTGGCATCATAGGAGTTAAATAAAAACCTCACCCCCCCAGCTCTTTTCTTTATAAACTTCTGTTTTTCCTCAGTGAACCTGCATTGGCTCTTTACTCACCCTGTCAGCTCACGTGATAGTGAAATGGAATACAAGTGTGCTTGAAAACCACATTGTTCTGCCACTTCACAAACACACGTGCCTCATGGTTTGGAAGTCTGGATTCCTGATTTGTTGATGTTCATATAAATGAGTCACAAAATTCTTGATGCAAACTCTGTAAGGCAAAGAGAGTCAGTCCACTGACTTGTTAGACTTTGGCTCGAGCGTTGGATGTGTAGAAACAGAGGAGACTGAGCAGTGATGTGGTCTGAAGCCATCCCACAGCTGGCAGCCACCCAGGAGGGCTGTGGTGGCCACTGTGGCTGTAACAAGTGGCCCCAAGGGCACTGGGGTGAGGCCTTTCATTTCACATCAGGATTCTTCTCGGATTTGTTAGATAGAACAATATTAACCTTTTGAATTTATTTAGAAACTCATTAGTGCTTTTTCTATAGTCCATTCTTTCCCTGATTAGCTCTCCTCATTATGCTTCCAATTTCTTTCTGCTACATTTACCACATTGTCCTGCTTTCTCTCATCTCTATTGTTGCTCAGCTTAATTTATTGAAGCAATGACAAAGGAAAAGGGGACTGGGTTGACAGAGCAACCTTCCTGGGTCTGTGGTGCTGGGGAAAGGAGAGAGGAAGGGAGAGCCATGAGCTCCAGGGAAGGGTGCCTGGTGCAGGGTGCCCATGGTGGCAGCTGTGTCTGGGCAAGGGGGTGATGATAAAAGACCTTCTGGATCTACTTTAATTGGTGCCCAACGCTGCCCTGTTTCTAAGGCTCTTTGAAAAGTGATATTCATGCCTTTAGGAGCATTTCTTTGGTGTGCTGTTCCTTGGTATCCAGATGGAAACCTGGGAGTTGCTGTAATGTGATTGCTCTGGACTTCACACCTCTCCAGTGGGATATGAATTGACATTTTTGTTACTTTTTTTTTTTTTTTTTTTAAGAGACTTGTGCCTGTCCCTCATTTGGGGAAAACAGAATGGGGAAATGCCAAGCTTCAGGTGGATATTTAAACATTCCCTGCCCTGCTTTGATTGTCAGTTAGCAACACTCTCTTGTTTTATTTTCTTTTAGTGCAGTGCTTGTTTCTCAAGAGCAATGCTGCTCTGTCCCATGTGCTTGTGATTAAAGATGCATATGCTTTTGACAAGAGATGATTAAATACAGCCAGATGACTGTAACCATCCCAGTCGTGGTGGTTCTCTGGTTATTTGTGTATTCCAACACCACACAAATGTGAATGAATGTGTTTTTGCAGCAGCTGTCAGAAAAAGGGAAGTGCCAGAGTATTTTATTTGAGGCACAGAGGGATTAACTCACTCAGCAAAGGTTAAGAGAGAGAGTTTTTGGCAGAGCCACAAAAAAGAATCTAAATTTTTGAGTTTCTACTCCAATGCCTGAATCATAAAATAATCTTTTATCTGAATTCTTTTCTGTCTGTGGTAATTATAGTTTTGGTTGGGTTTAAGTCCTCTATAAACCTGTCTTTCACACACCTTGTGAAACTGAAAAAAAAGAAGAAGATAGAGCAATCATAATTTTCCAAATGTGTAATTCTGGACTCCAGCAGAGGCCTAAAGCAAGTAAGGTAATTATTCCACTCAGTTCAGCACCGTTTGGAGAATTAGGCTATTTTGTGAATTGTAGTTTTAAAATAAGACACATGAACTGGAAAAAGTTCAGTAAAACAAAGAAGTGCTTGCAAATATTAGCTGGAAGAGAAAAGAAGCTGGCTGTGAGCCTTTGGGGTGAAGGTGATTGGACAAGAGTGGAAAGATCTAAGATGCTGAGGTAAGGTTTAAAAAACCCAAACAAAACCCAAAAGAAATATTTTTATATTTCCTGAGGTCATAGGGGAAATGCCAGAGTATACTTGTGGGGCTATTACAATTCCTGGTGCAACCTAAAGGGAAAAAGACTTTCCTGAAGGATGAATTTGACCCCTGGGCACTCACAGGAGGTCACTTGGGGGAAGGTGTCAGGAGGAGGTGGAGCCAGCCTTAGTAGAGTTGTTAAAGCCTGGATGAAATGTGGATTTGGTACTGATGGTTAATGAACTTGTTCCTGGCAATCAGCCACCAGGGCAGGAGGCAGACTTGATTTGCAAGTTGTGATTGACAAGAAAGTCACCCATAATTCCCTGTCATTTTGTGCCTTTCTGCTCTTCACCTTGTTCTTGTTTTTCTCTCTAATTTTTTTTCTTTTAAGTTGATTTTTTCCTTTTCCTCTCTTCACCTTTTTCTTGTTTTTCTCTCTAATTATTTTTTTTTTTTTTAAAGTTGATTTTTTCCTTTTCCTCTCTCCACAGGATCTTTGCTTCATATCCCACCATTTCTATGCTTATTGCTCCTGGTGCAATGGAACCTCTGCCACAGCCTGGTTTGGGATCCCAGTCCCCATGGTGACTGGAGACCATCAGCCTTCCCCATAGGTTGCAGATGGGATCCAGCAGCTCCTGTGGCTGGGGAGAGCACAGTGTAGGTGTATGCAGGCTGCAGGACAACCTTATGGTATTTATCTCTAGTTCTGAAGAGTTTTTAGGTGCCAACAGTCTCACAGGGTTGCTTTCTACCCTCTCTTCCCACACAACCCTTCCCGTTGGTTGTCGTTACAGTTTTTATTCCATAATTCCTGGGTGTTACTCTGCTGTCTGGGGATGACACAGGGGCTGCCAAAGAGCACCAGCCTTGCCCACACAATCCTCCTGCCCTTGGTGGTGTGTCAAGCTGCAGATGGGACAGAGGCAGAGGAATAGTGTAGGCTGGGAGATCCCCATGCAGAAAGAAGCAACCAAAGGTCGACCTGATCTTCTCTTTAATTAGAGCCGTGAGGGTGCACAGCAGAAAGTAAGTGTTCTGCAGAATGCATGTGTAATGCAGAGCCAGAAGCTGCAAATCAGGAGGGAAGGAGGTTTGGGTTTATTCCTCTGTGTTTCTGGAGGCAGGGAAGCAGTGGAAGTTGGCAGGCTGCAGGTTTCCAGTTGGCCAACCTTGAACTGTTTCTGACTTTATACAAAGCAAAGCAGGAAGGAGGGGAAAAAAAATGCAGCAGGCTTAATTGATTTTGTACTATTTCCTGTATAAAGAAATGAAAACAAGGCTGAGAAAGCTTGAATGCCTGAGTGTGTCCTTCTAGCTTCAGGCTTACTGCTGGTAAGGAAGAAATGATGTGAGTAGCATCTCATGTTTTGGTGCAACCTGTGGCCCAAGCGTGGAGAAGTCCTGTGGGGGGGGTTAATGCCAGGGGTCTTTCCTGATAGAAAAAAATAGAGGATAGAGGTTGCTGGATCCATGGTGAAGCTGCTGAGCTTGGGGCATTTTGGGGAAGGATGTTGTATTTGGATGAGGGAGGGTCCCACCATCCAAAGAGAGAGTGGTAACAGATCTGTGAGACAGGAGACATGGCAGATGCCAGAGGAGACTGAGGGGAGGGGGTTGCTGCTGAACTGGAAAGGAATAAAAGTAAGAGAATGTTATGAGGATATAATTTCTAGCAGTTGTTGTAGTGCATAATAGCTTCAATTTAAAAGCTCCTCATTCCCCTCACTTTATACCTTATTAAAGCTCCAACCCATATTTAATGGTGGGAGTATCACTTCTTGCTTCCCCAGAGCTGTGTGCAATTGCTCTACATAACCTGCTTGGGTTTCTGAAGCAGATGAGGGCTCTCACTGTGTCCTGAGAGAGGGAAAATTATAACTCGAGCCCTCTCTTGTGGTGTGTATGTTATTTTGGTCTTTTGCAGGGTTCCCCTCAAACTACTCTCAATCTCTTTTCATTTCCATTACAAGCTCTTGGGTCCAAGACCCAGGGGTCACCCTGCTACCTGGCTTCTCTTAGCAGGACCCCAGGAGATGCAGCACCATGGCAGTCCAGCCAAGCAGACAGCATGAAGGACTTTGTCTTTGGGGTTGCTGAGACTCTTACCAGGAAGGAAAATCTAGCTCTAACAATGGTCTGGCAAGACTCTCCCCCTGGTTAGTCTCTTTTGAGCTCCCAGGCTGTGTTAGGACAGTGTCCAGCCCTAGAACTGTCCCCTGAGTCCAGCTATGGGACATCCACATCGAGGAGTTCTGTTCCTGGTGAGCTTAATTGCCTGTCACTTTAATGCTAAAAAAGAAAAGGTATGTATTTCATGCTTTTTTTTTTTTTTTTTTTTTTTTTTTTTGAAGCACTTTTCATAAATATTAAGCTTGGGGAAATGTCTCCTTTGGAAAAATTCTCTTTACATTGATAGGCTACTCACGTTTCACAGTCTGGACATTTCTACCCTGGATGCCTTGTTTAGTGCCAAGTTCTCCTTTCATTTTCCTGTCTGTAGTTGTGCTGTAGATCTTTTTCCAGAATATTTTTTTTTTTTCCAATATGACTCATTCAGCTTCCTAAGAGAAAGTGCAGCTTATTCAAACTATTCTAAATCTATTTATCCAGGCAAATATTTGGACATGTAAAACAGTAGTAGAGTGCTGTGATGTCTATCAGGGCAGGAGAGCACACAAAATCTTTGCCATCGTGAGTCTCTCCCTGGTGTGTTTTATCTGGAGGCATTAATTGGTAAAGAGCAGTGCAGAAACTGGATCAGTACAGATGCACACAGTGAGTGAAAGGTTCCTACGTGTTTGAGCTCCATTTCCTCAGCACTCAGTTTCCCCAGGCTCACTGCTTTATCAGCTGCTCCCCCAGAAAGGGGCTCTGAGGTTAGGTAGCTGCCTGTAGATCTCCCTCCTCTGTGTCACTGGTTCAATCCTGAAAAGCCACAAGTGGTGCTGAGCTGCTGGTGGTGCCCTGGGTTCCTCCAAAGCACCCGGCAGCACAGCTGAGTTTCCCAAGGTCTTTCTATTCCAACATTGGGTGCCTGAAACACCTGTGGAGAGGATTTCTCATGGAGCTGTTGCTGAGTTTTGCTCCTTGGCATGAGAGCTGATGTTGCCACTGTGCAGGAGCCCTCGTTGCAGCAGGGCAGGCATTGGAGAAACTGCAGGAGAAACATTGGGGATGAAATGGGAAGGAGTTCTGGACTGGTCAGAAATTCCACTTTGAATTTTGTTCAAGTTCAGTTCAGTGGGTCTTGACAATTTCAAGCTTTCATCATGGTAAATATTTCAAGAAAGGCTCCTCCTGCCCCATAAGGAACAGCAGCCTTTCCTTTCTGGACTTGTTCTCTGAACTGTTGCCATAGGTGATTGCAGCCCAGGGGGGTATAAATTGCTCTATAAGACCTTAGGAGTCTGGCAAAATTTCTTTGCTACCAGGGCTACAGAATGGCAGAATGTCTTTGGTTGGAAGAGACCTTCAAGATCACTCAGTCCAACCTTTAAGGTTTATTTTGGTTTATTTTAAGATGTGAAAGGCTGGAGTTTGTTTCCTTTTTTGGCTTTAAACCTTTGGCTGCCTGAATTTGGGTATTTCTTATTGATTCTGTAATGAAGACAGAGGCCTGAATTCATATGTTGCTTTTTATTTGCATTTTTACTACAGTTGGACTCATTTCCATGTTGCTGAAGGCCATTAGTGAGGAGTTGGATGACTTGTCTAGGTTTCTGCTTTTTGTACTTTTCCAAAGCTCTATACATAATGAATCAGGCACACTTTTTTGTTTCTGCAATTAACAAATGCAGGATTTAACAGGAGCAGTAGAATTGATTGAAGATACCAGGTTTGAAGCCTTAAGAAAAAAATGCAACACAATACAGAAACCCACTTGCAGCAGGGCTTTTCAAAACTCTTGTTGTCCTCACTCTTACACAGGTTTACCAATGAAATCAGAATGATTAAAGAATTTTGTCATTATGTCATCCTCTAGTTGATCCTAATCCGTGCTTGAAATTAGCTTTTTGTGAGAAACATTCATCTCTGCAGCACACATCTTCAGGTTTCTATTCCTCACACCTACAGAAGCAACTGGTTTTGCTTCTTTTAAGGTAAGAGCAACACTAGCAGGCAGGTTGTCTGGCATGGACATCCTGACTTGCTAGTTATAGCCATTCCATGGCAAGATCCTGGGATTTTTCCTTTAGGAGGGCCTCTGAGTCTCATCACTTTATCCTCCTTCCTTGCCTGAGGTAGCTTGGAATAAAGGAAGGGTGCAGAACACTCTGCAGGAACACCTCTGGAGCTGCAGCCTGGCACTGAGCCGTGATAGCCAAATCCACATGAAGTTGCATTTCAGCAAGAAAATGTTTGAGCTCAGCCTGACCTCTTTTCTTAAATAAGAATTTCAAATTCCTCTCTTGCATTCAGGGGCTGTGCTGGCACAGCATCAGGAAAGCAAAGTTGGATACTGGGTTCCCTCTGTACAGGCAGAGCAATCCTAGATCAGAAACTACTGCTAAACTAACAACTATGTACTTTGAAATGTGTCTGTCATCTACATGGTTACAATGGTGTCATTCCTTGTGATATTTTACCCCATGAATTTGCCCTTTCTTTGTCCATAAAGCCTCGTTTGCTGTGCAGTTCATGCTTGCAGGTCCTCCTGTTCCTTGCTGACAACCTCAAGTTCTTTCTGCAGTTCAGACTCTGAGCTTTTGCAGTTCTGCTTTGCAAAGCTGTGGTGGCACAGAGGCACAAGACACTGTTTGCATCCTCAGGAGAGCAAAACTGCTTGAAATCAGCCCTGGCAGGAGAGTGAAGCCTGCAGGGATAGGAGGAGTTTTCATTTCAGTTTCTGTAGCCTTTTTTTGCAGCTGCCCTGCAGTGGATGTTGCTGTCACAGGGGGCTACAGGGAGACAGCAGCTTCCCCACCAGAGCTGTTCCTCTCCAGGATGAGGTGCTGGAAGCAGATCCTTCAGTCTCCCTGTGCAACTGAGTGACCTGGTGCAACAAGGGGTTTCATATTTCTTTAGAGACAAATAAGTTCCTCTGGGCAAAATGCACAATGCTCACTAACTGCAGTTGGGTTTGTGCAACATCCTTCCTCCTGGTGACAAAGTACTGAGGGCTGGAGCCAAAAAGGGAATGAACATCAGCAGTTCCAGCTCTATGCAATTGTTTTCTCAACTTCCACGTACATCTGCAACATATTGCCTGCAGCAGAGTATTGGAGATCACTACAAGAATATTTTTTTTTTTTTTTTTGGCTCAGATGAAAGATTTTCTATCTCTCTGGTGAAGGTGAAAATATTAATTGAATGAAGTATTAATTGTCAGTTGAAGAACAGATGTAGCTTAAAAAGTATGTAAAGATGCTGGAATTTACAAATGATCTGATAAGGTAGGAAGCAGAAAATGCTAAAAATACTTGATTAAAACAGGCACATTTGAGGAGGAGAAAAAATTTGTAATTTGAAGTATTCTTCATTTTGATAGATATTTCCTCAACTTCATGGAGCCTTATTGCTTTGAGTTGCAAATAGCTCATATGTGCTCAGTTTATTAATCACTGCTGTGTTTGCTGCTTGTTTGCTCCCCTCAGAACCTGCTTTCTAGGCTTCAGCTCCCACTGAAGGTGTGCACAGGCACTGGGGGCTGTTTCCAACCTGAGACCTGGATGCTCCCTGCAGTAAGGATTATCTGCCTTCTGGTATTCCAACCCAAACTAGGGAACAACAACTTAAGGAGAGCCAAGGTGAGTTTGGCTTGGTTGTGATGGTGAAAACCAACCAATGACTTCAGCACTTAACACCTGAAGAGGTTAGGACATGAGTTATTAATTTTTTTCCTCCAGAGCTGAGCTGGGCTAATCCCTGCACTGCACTGCTCCAGGTCTCCTGAACATCTGCCCTTGCCCCATCGGCCCTGAAGATGCAACAGGGACTGCAGAGCTGCCCTGGGTAATGTCTGATGAGGAATGGGTTTATTTTTACTGTCACAGCCTGGGTCAGGGAAGCAGAAGACTCTCTTTTCTTGAGAGCTGGAAATTAAAAGAACAACTGTTGTACTGAATTTTTCTCGGGACCTTCTCTTCTGGGAATTAGCTAAGCATTACTCATAGCTTTGCTGGGACCTTTCTCTGCCCTCTCCAGATAAATGGCTTTGGAAGAAGAGGGCAGGGCTGTGAGTACTGGAAAGGGTGAGGCACCTCTGGCCAACCTCTGCTTTGGATGAGTGATGCTCAGAGCTGCAGAAGGCTCTGGGGAAGCCACCTACCAGTGTGCAGTGGAGGGGTCACTTTATGTCATTTTGCCCTGGGTGATGGCCATGGGGGAGGTTTGCTCCCTGCACTACAGCAGCTGAGGAGGCTGTGCCAGAGGGGAGCGTGGGCACCTTCTCCTGTGCCAGGGAGAGAGAGTGTTCTCTCCATCCCATCTCACACATTTTTCAGGAAGCATTCTTTAAAAAATACCGTGTTTGTAAGACAAGGGTTTTTTATGATCTTCTCTTTGTTCTGGAAGAAATGTTTGAACTCCTGCTGAAGTGGGAGATGGAAAGGCCCTTTGCCTGATCTTGCAGCCAGCAGGGAAGTTCAAAAGGCCATTTTGTCTCTTCCACCCCAGAGCTTTGCTATTGGCAGGGTGGGGGACTTTTTCCTGATCCCCTCTCATGGTGATGGAACTGCAGAAGAAGTGATGGACAGTGGGATCATAGCCTTCCTGATAACATATCCTGGGCCTGTCTGGATGTTTTACTAATGAAAGGAGAACTTACATGCACCAATGGAAACCAACAGGAGCTTTCTGCAATTGACTTAGTCCAGGATTTCACCCTGTGGTTCTTCAGTTACTGTTTTGGTCCCCACTTTTCTACCTGTTTTCATTGTCTTCTCTATGCATTATTTTCACTTTTTTGGGCTAGAAATTATTTGCTGCTCTCAGGTCCAGAGCAGCTAAGGACTCCTCTATGGTGCTCTGCCTTAAAGAGAGATTTATTTCAGAGATGGGAAGTGCTGACATACTTGAATAATGGGAATTCTTCCCCAACCCTTTTTTTAACCACATTTCCAACATATGTGCTGGGTTTCTGAATTAGTCAGGTGGAGTTGACTGATGTTTGGCTTTCCTTTCTGTGCACATCTGCTTTTGAAAACTGCTCTGGAACAGTCACTACAGAAGCAATGTTGTGATTAATTCCTGGAGTAATAGAGGAGAATCGAGTCCCAAAGCTCAAATCCAGGGCTGGGCTGAGGCTTTGCTTGGGGATTCTTAGGGAGGGAGGCTTCCATCTCCCAGTTGGCACTGAGGAAGGGGAGGAGGGTGTATTGAAAAGAAATAACCCAATGACATCTTCCTGGTGACCTGCCATTAACCTCTGTGTCTTCTGTTGCTTAAAGCAATGTTGCACATGACAAAAAGGAAAAAAATCAGCAAATACTTTTCTGAGGGAATCAAAGAGTGTTGTTCTTTACCGGCTCAGATCTTTGTTGCCTGGGGCTATCTGAATCATTCTCCTTGCTGAAGTGTAAAGATGATTTGCTTTCTCCTTAGTGTGAAAAGATTACATTTATAAGACTCATGCATGAAGGACCAAAAAGCCTTTAGTTTGGCTGCACAGGAAAGCAGTGAGGTGTCTGCATTGCTTCATTACCTTCCTCTGGTTCTTACAAACCAGCTTCATCACAGCTCTTGCTGCTGCTAAAAAATCTGTGCCTGGGTCTCTGCAGGCTGACACATGCTGCAAAATGTACAGTTTGCACCAATTGTTACTGTGTGCTGGTAACAGCCGGCGTGAAAAAAAAAAAACCCACAACCTTCTCTCCAGGTCATATTATTAAGTTTGTATCATGTGGGCTTCTGTCTCTATTTCCCTGTTTTAGTAACTTTGAAAACACCTCATGGGGCAACAGGAAGCACCAGGGACACAATAAGGAAGAACAAGATCCTTGGGGAGCAGGGCTGGAGGCCACACCAAAATAAACCTGGAGCTGGGGTGGGCTGGGTGCAGCCTGAGCCAGCCAAGGTGGGTGCCCCTGCACGAGGGCTCCGTGTGTCAGAGTCTTCCACCCTCCTCTGAAATCACCCTGGTTGTTTTGGATGGTCATGGTTATCCTTCCCATGGCATCTCTGGGAGACTGAGAGGTAACAACAGCAGCCAGGTTGGTAAAAATTTCTGTGGATTTACTGTCAATAGCATCTAGCTTGCTTTCTTTCAGAATATTTTTCCTTAACTCCTTTTTATTTTTATTTTTTTTCAGTTAAGCCTTAAAAAAGGTTGGGAAATTAGATTTTATTGATGGAAGAATTGAATGTAAGCCTTTGCTTTCAACCTATGTTTTCAATGGAAATAAGTCTGCTGCAACCTAAATTCTTTTTCTGCTGGTGCTAATCCTTTTTGGGTTGGTTGCTCAATGCAAACTGAAAAATAATAACAATTTCATGAAAACTGGGGGGCTGTTCCTGAACATATCCTTTTGTAGAAGATGCCTCATTTCCTGGGGGAAGGGAAACATTTCACAAACTTTCAGCCTGTCTCGATTTAATTGTTGCTTTTTCTACATTCTGGCTCTGGTTCTACATCAAATCATTCAGTTTTGTCTGTGCCCCCTTGCTCCCCATCTGCAACTCTCTAATGGGAAATGAATCTCCAAGCTCCTTTCTGTTCCTTACCATCCCTTAAGTCTTCTGCTCCCACTGAATGACTGAGATCATACAGCTTCCTTTATAAAACACAGAAAGTATCACTTCTTTTTTCTCCCTAGAATCCCTTTTGTTTGGTGCAAATGCAGAAACTCTAGCAACATAAACCTCACAGATAAAGAAGTCCTTATGCTTCTAGTTGCAGTAAAGATCCTCCCTCAGTGGAGATGGATGTTTTGGCTTCTCTCCTCCCACCCATTCTACATCTCCATCCCAAGCCAGCCCCCTGGCCCTGCATATGATGTGACAGAGGTTGGCTCTTGTGTGGGCAGTGGTCACACCACAGGCCCTGTTTCTCTCTGATGTTTTTTCTAGTGTCTTCTAGTTTTTTCCTAACCTCTCCCAAAGCAAATAGATTTGGGTAACCCAGGTTTCCTGCTCCAGGCCATACTTTGGGCCATGACTTTCTCAGGACATGGCAGACCTTTCCTCAGTAGCAGGAGGTGGATCAGTCCTTGGTGGGACTGGAGTTTTTACAGTGGTTTCCAAATCACAGTTGTACCTGAAGTCATCTTCCTTGCTTGTACCTCCCACAGGAGCATGAATTCCCAAGCAACGTGGTGTGACAGCAGCTGGGACAGTGTCATGAACTCATGGTGGCTCTTGGAAGCTCCTTGGCTGTGTCACCCAGACCCAGTTCCAGTGCAAAGTGCATCCCTGGGCAGACAAGGCACTGGCAGTGTTCAAAGGCTGGGGAGCCATCCTTCTTCTGAGGAAAGGGCTTGGAGCAACCTGGTCTAGTGGGAGGTGTCCCTGCCCATGCAGAGGATTGGAACTAAATGATCTTTAAGGTTCCTTCCAACTGAAACTGTTCTATGCAAGGCACCACAACCTACAAGGCTGCTGTTTGGTGCCCAACGTGGGGCCAGAGCTAATTAGCTCAAGCCCAGTTCAAGTTTTGACTAATTTGCCTGAATAGTTTGAATTCCAACTCCAGATGGAGGATATTGATATGGCTTTGCTGAGCAGGAATCAGACCTCTTTCTTTGGAAATTTCATAGGGTTGGAGATGAAACCAATCTTGCCATACCTTTGGTATTCAGGGAATGTGATACGTGTTTTTGCAGCTGGATTAGTGTTAATATGTGGTTTATTTTTGGTAAGAGCTGCTTAAGTACCCTTGTTGCAATCTGGTCTTCAACATTGATGCATATTGTGGTGCAGGGTGCAGTGGTGTTTCATGCAGAGAGAAAAAACTTGGTTGGTAATTACACTTTCAGTTTTAATTTGGGAAACGATACCACTCCATCTTATTTTGGACTCTGCCAATTTCAGTAGCAATCCTGTTTAGTAGCTCTCCTGTTTATCCAACTGTTCTGGTTCATTTTCATCCATCCTGAGCACATCCACCTGCTGCACCGAGCAGGGGAATGGTATGCAAAGGGATCAGGAAAAAAGCATTTGATTCCTGGCAGGGAGATGGAAACGCAGTTTTCCTTCTCCTCTCGTGCCTCCCGGAGAACATACTGAATGCAGAAGGTGACCTTTTGTCTCCTTCTTCCCCACCCAAGCTGAGAGAGCCTGGGCTGACACATCTGATGACAGATAGATACCAGCATGAGCAAATTGTGCTTGAACTTGCTCCAGAGAAAATTGTTGGGAGGCGTGTGCAGGCTCAGCTGCATTAGGGAGAGCACAGATCACAGGGAAATGTTTGTGTCATTTGCAAAAACCACTGCGAGGGGATGGGGAGGGAGGGACAGATGAGTGGTTTGAACTCTAAAGGTTACTGGGGAGAACGTGAAATAGAGCTCTGTGTTTGACTTCTGAAGAATATTCTTCATTTGGGGAAAGTTTGATGGAAATCAGATTGATCCTTGCCACCTCTATTTTTAAATTTCATCTTCTGGGTTTTCATTGTTGTTGTTTTGTTCTGAAGTTGATTTCTTGCTTTTGTTTGCCACAGGAAGTTCCAGAATTCACCAAAGCTTTGGTTAATGTATGTGTTGTATCTTTGTGGTATGAGTAGAAACTAGGGAGAGTAGATACCAAAACATTTGGAAATTGTAGAAACTGTTTCTGAGAATAAAACTCTGATCACAAATCCCAAATTAAAAAAATAAAAAAAGGAAAAGGGGAAAAAAAAAATTGAAGTAGAAGAACTTTGAAAGCATATCCTTGCCTGTCCAAATAGATCCTTCCAGGTTGATCTGCAGAAAAGGCCCCAATAGCTCATTAACTTACCACAATATAGATTCTGGTCACCTCCATCACTTTGCCCCTCTGGTCTGAACACACTCAGTTTCTTATTGTCTTCCTGAAAATGCCACAACCTGAGCCCTGCTGAGATCTGCTTTCAAGGTATCTTGGGGTTCCTTCAAGCATCTTGGGGATTGATTTGGGTGTGATTTGGGAATTGAATGAATACCATGATAGCGATACAACTCTTTTTTTGTCTTTCTTTTTGTCATGATTTTGTGTCTCTCCATCCTCTGAAGCTAGAAAGACACTCACAGAGGGGACTGGCTAATGCTTGGCCGTCCTGTGGGATGTTCAGAGATGTGGGTTCACTCCCTCCACCAGACACTTGTTTTATCTGCTCAGGCCATGTCCCTTAAAAAAATGGACTCTGCAGCCAAAAGGACAGCAAGAGATGGATGGTGCTGGCATGCAGCCACTTCAGAGGACAAAGGCACATCAGCCTGCCCTGGGCAGAGGCAGACTAATGGAACCTGCAGGACTGGCATGCAATTACCTTGTTTGCCAAACTCATTATAGAGAAGTCACATATTTCCTGTATGCTGCCCTTGGCCTCAGAGGCAAAGCTGTCAGCTGGACTCGGAAAAGTTCTCAGCCAAATTCAGGTAAGACTGGAGCAGGTGTAGATTTGATGAAGTTGGTTTGCTTGGCCTGACTGAGACCAGAGTCTGGTCCCTTCCATACTAGTCGCATCCTCAGGATCTCTTTGGGTGGCCAGGACCACTGGGTTACATGGGAGTGCAGTGCCCCTTGTTGTGCTGCTCCAAAACTCCCTAGAGCAGCTTGCTGCAGTAGCATCATCACCCCAGCACACATGCCTTGGAGTTTGAGCCTTGGTGATTCTCAAAAAAACTCAAAAGTACAAGCGTGGGATCATGAGCCAAAGCTGATTTTATAATGTTAGCATTAAAACCAGCAAACTCCACAGCATAATAAAAAGCCTTTTTGTCTCATCAAAGTGCAGCAGTATTTGGATTATTTGGGGAGCTGCCTTTATTTCAGGTACCAGGTACTATTTTGGCCTTGGCACGTTGGTGAAAGTGCAGTTCCCATTTCTTGGTGGTGGTGGGGAGGTGCTGGGCTGTGGCTTAAGGCAGAATCTAGGTTAAAAAAAAACCCCTTTGTAAGAGAAGACATAAGGAGCTACAAAGCTAACCTTGGTAGGGCCAAATCATGCATTTCCAAGCCCCAGAACCACGGCATCATCTTCCTGAGTTCCATCAACTGGCACTTGCCCAGCAACTCCTTACCACAAGGTCCTCATCCCCCGGTGTCCCTGCTGGCATCCCCCTTGGGTCAGGTCCCCTCCAGGGTGCTGTGGGCTCAGTGTCACCCTGGTGGTGAGTGGGTGGGCATGGGGAGGGGATGGCAGCTCTGAGGTGTCGTGTGTGGCTTCTGAGCAGTGACCCCAGGGTTGGCATTGCTGAGATGGTCCCCAAACACTGCTCCTGCACAGAGTCCAGACAGCAGCCTGGAGCCTGAGCCAGCAGCCTGGGCAGCTGTGGCAGAGACAGCAAAATGCACTGGAACATGTTCCGTGGCTGTGAGGGTTTGTTTGTGGGACTTGTCCTGCTGATGGGCTCTCCTTGGAAATGACACATCGATGTTGAAAGCCTTAAATGTTCCTCGGGCATATTGACAAAAACTGCATGCTTCTCCTTAAGCTGCTGAAGCAACAGGGAAGAGAACATTTCCTTTCAGCTAATAAAAGCCAATTTTAGTTGTTTTTGCTTTGTTTTCTTTTGCCACTGCTGCTGCTGTGGAAAAACAACCCATCCTCCTGGAGTGCTTCAGTGGGCTGCAGACATGTTTCCCATCATCTCATTATATCCTCAGGGGTTTTCCTGGATGCATCCTGCCTCACTTAACCCTTGCCATGGTCTTGATGCTGGTGGCATGTCCTTGTCCTTTATCCATCAGGTAGGTTGCTGGCATCTGGCACCTGGACTGCTTCAGATAAGGACAGGAGTCCCATCCCCAGCAAGGAATGATGGTGACCTCCTGACCAGCTTCTTTCATTTCCACTTTATTCCATGTTCACCTGCCTAGCTCAGGTGAAACCACAGCAGGACACTACAGGAACCAGCAAGGTTTCATTATTCAGCTGTCAAAGGCAGACACCAGAGTTCTCTGTGGAGTCTCAGCATGGAGAAAAAGGGGAAAAAAGTGGCCTTGTCTTCCCATTTTACTCCTCAAAGTGGTAACACGTGTAACTTCGTAACATGTAGTAATGTGTAGCTTTGAGGAACCCTTTGGAAGTGATACTGGGAATCAAACCTGTCTCTAGATATTTGCAAGAAAAAAAACAACCAACAAAAAACTAAGTACATAACTTCAAATTAGCTGATTCAGCTACGTGTATATGTGGCAATACACAGATATTTCTGCTGCAGTTTTGCTCTGCTCAGTGCCTGAGCAGCCCTGCAGGGTTTGTCCCTGTTCTTCTTGGGTCCTTCCCACAGAATACAGGGGGGTATACAGGTTTGCTGATTCATAGGTGGACTTCACTGTGGTGCTTGGTAATGATTGGTTTTTTACATTATTTGGTTTTCCCATGCACATTGTGCAGTGTCTTGATTTGTAACTGAGGCACAAAAGAGCCATGAACAGTGTCCACTGATCTTCTCCTAACTTGAAAATTGCTGGAGCTGATCATGTATTAGCTGCACTGTTTTTTCCTAGTGGGCTTCCACAGCTTCCTGGACATTCAAATCTACAAAACTCTCCCTGGCTGACTCAACGAGAGGGAAAAATTAACCAGGGGAGCACTCAAGCCTGGGAAGTTTTTTGCCTGGTTTGTCTCATGGCTTTTGTGACAAATAACACCATAGGATCCTATGGACAGGGGTCATCTTCCCACAGAGCCCTGATGTGAGGGCTTTGGTGCTGTTGCTGCTCCCTGACAGCTCCAGTTTGACACAAGCAGAACTTTGTGGCTGGAGTCAGGGGATGATAGATGGGAATTTTGTCAACATTTTTCTGCTGAAACTGCTGGTTATGTTCAGAATGTTTCTTGCCTGATTTATGTACGTGGCCCAAGAATTGATTTCCTCTGGAATTAATTGCTTGCCTATTTGCCCTTGCTAATCTGCCCTCCCTGTTTTGTCTTTTATAGCAAGGGGCTTGGTTTTCAAACATGCAGCATCTCTCATTCGTTTGGGTTTATGTTTCTAGATATTTCATGTCTTGTCTGCATTTAGGAAGACAAGTGGTACAGCCCGGCCTGGCTGCAGAAAATTCTGCTGCATCCATCAGTGGTGTTGGGCTGCTGAAGCAAGACTTTGGTGGTCATTTTTCTTCTCTGGAGCCATGTTTTTTGCCTGAACTTTGAGCATTTCTTGTCCTGGGGGTGGGGTTGGGGCAGAGTAAGGGTTTTAAATGGGCTGTGATTTCTGTGGGAGCTGGGAACAACCTCTGGAAGATGGTGACAGTAGCCTGTAGTTCAGTTCACTCCTTCCTTCTAAAACTCCAGCCTACATTTTAAAACTGATCTAACAGCTTATCCAAGCAGCTTTGAAACCTCTCCGACATCAGTATTCAGCTTCTTTCCCCTGTTTCTTCCACTCCTCACCCTCTCTGAGCTTATTCATCTCACTCATCCCCCCTCAACTGCTTTTCCTGCAGCTGGCTTTCAGCTGCTCCAGGCCACGAGGAGCCCCCAGTCATTCCTGCCAGCAATTTCTTGAATTGTCAGTGTAATTTAGGATGCATTTCTCCAAAAATACCTTTGCCCTAGAGGGATTCCTGTGAGTTGGAAGACACTGGTGGCCTTTCCAAAAGGACTTGTGTAATGTAGGAGCCTGGGTCTCAATGAACAGCAGTAATGAGGGGTGTCTGCTTGTTGTCTTGAAGTGCTTCAAGCCAATGATAAAACATCAATATGCAGGGATTTGCATTTCTCTCCTGTAGTCCAACCCTGAATATTATGTAGACAGGAGACACTGTGTTCATGGAGACAGTGAAGTTGCTGTGCTTGTGGTTGCCCAATGAGTTTTCTGTGGGGTTGGATATGTGGTTTGATGAGAAATATTCAGGGGCTGGAGGTGTGAGGTGGAGTAAAAGTGCAGTTTCCCATCTGTCTGATCAGGAGATGAAGTGACACTTTGAGGATATACTCCTCCTCCCCAGAAGAAGCAAAACTTCTTCAAAGTTTCTAAAATTTATGGTGTGTCTCCAGGACTGCCACGGACCAAGACCATGGGTTCTATGAACTTGAAGCTACTCTGTAACTGCTGTATGAGAGACTCAACCAGCTGAAAACCTCCCCCTGACCCAACCCCAGTTGCACTCCAGGGATGAACTGCAGCAAAGAGCAGGGTCTGCTGCAATGGCTTAGCAGGTGGAGCAGAGGGTGGTTAGAAATCACCCAGTTAGGGGAAATCTGAGTCATGAAAACCATTGGGTAAATTTAAATACATTATTCAAGCTTGGAGGAGGAGGCCATCTGGGTAAGTAGAAGGATGTGTGTCTTACTAAGGGATGAGGCATTTCAAATTGCAGAAGAACTGTCCTGAGCCTGAAAAATCTTCCAGACCCAGGATAAAAAAGACCATCTTAGAATCAAAGTGATGTAATGTTTGCATGTCATGTGTGAGGTATCACTCAGGTGGAATTTTGAATCCAGAGTCCAGCTAAGGAGCATAACATGAAAATATTTTTAAACATGATAAGAACCTTTTGCTGCTGTTTGCCAGCTATATGAATGAGGAACACCTAGAAATTCCATCAGAACTTCACCTTGTAAAGTGCCTATTAGAGATTTTTAAAGTATTTGAACTCCAGATCCCATGACAGCTCTGCTTGAAGCAAACGCTGGGAAAGAAATGAGAGGATCTCCCTACAGCCAGATTTCCATGGGCTCAGCTAGGCTGGTGAGACAACCTGGTTTTTAACTTGGTTTTGAGAGTTTAGTGTCTGGTTTGCCACCTGGCTCATCCCTGCAGGCCATGGTTAGTGGTTGAGTAGCCAGGGGGTCTCCTGATGGACGTGCTCCATCTCTGCTTGCCCAGGACCCTGTGCCCCCCTTCCTGGCACTTGTGTTGGTTTCCTAAACCACGTCACCTGTACGCTCAGAGCAGCTCCAGTCCAGCTCTATTCATTACACAAAGAGCAGGTTCTGCAGGATGGAATTCCTGCTGGACAGCAGCTGAGAAGTGGGAGAGCCAGAGGTGGAGTGGAGATGTGGTCTGACCCATGGGGAGAGGGGTGGGAATTTTGTGTTGCAGCCAGCACTGAGCTGTGCTTGGGAGTGGGGAAATGATCTGAAACCAGTGGCTCCATCACACACAAAGTGCAGAGTCAGAGCACCCTCTGTCACCATCTCCTGTTGTCTTCTCAAGGCTTCCAGGTGCCACCACTCCTGAGGACCCAGTGACAACAGCAGCCCCCGGGGAGTCCAACCTGAGCGTGGAGCCCTGATTGCCAGGAGGGATCCAGGTCTGATGCCATGGCAGGAGAGGATTTGCTGAAAAAAAATCCATGCAGGTGCTGCTGCAAAATACAGCAAGGCCCATGGGGCTTCCTCTCCACCCTTGCTCTAGGCAGTAATGGTAATTGTAAGTTTTATTGTATTTTTTACAAGGATGGATCTCAAAAGCCTATGGTACAGACTCATCATTATCATCTTACAGATGGGGTTGCTGAAGCATAAAGAAATGAAATGACTTCCCTGGAACCATTAACTGGGCAAATGACAAGGCTAAAAATAGAGTCCAGATATTCAACCTTTCACACAACCCATTGCCAGCCCTAACTCCAAGGAAAGATGCCAAGGAAGTCAGCTAAAGCAGGTAACAACTAAACAACTGAAGGCAGTTACTAAATCCTTTTGGTAAGATGCTTTCTTGAGGTGCTTCACCTAGAGCTCTCCAAGAAACCAACATATTTTTGGAGGAAAATGGGTTGACAGAAAGGCCAGCGAGCCACATATGGCTGTAGTGCACGTCAGTCACACAAACCCTAATACGTTTGGAAGTTCCAAATGCCTTTTAAAGCTAATGGTCTGTGCACTGATAGCTCCTGGCCCTGGCATCCAGGCTGGCAGCTGGTGCCACTAATTGGTAGCCCCGAGGATGGGCACGCGTGCAGGCGACCGGATTTCGGGAGGGGTGGAAGGATTAGCAGTCTTGCCTTTGCTAATGCTGTCGTTCAGCAGAGTTTTTAATCCAGATGAAAAGTCAAAAGACCATGAGGGGCTACCAAAGAGCAGCTTTACCCCATTAGCAGAGCTCAGCTCGCTCTGACCTGACAGGCAGAGCCTGGAATGGCCGGGCCAGGGCCAACCCCTTCCCCTTCCACTGCTGGAGCTGCAGCTGCTCCTCTTCCCTGTGGTGTCTGCAGGACTGGGCTAGAAATAACAGCAGAGAATAATGTGGCTGTTTCTGGCCTTTTTGGGGATGCGAGGTCGATTATTGGAGGGGTGGATGTCAAGTTGTATAAAAGTATCCAAACACCTCCAGCTAAGCCCAGCAGATACAAACAGCCTGTCTGGTCCAGGCGTGTGACGTGCTGGGGGAGGCAGTAGCATTGTGCTCCCTCTTCTCCTCCCTGGTCTCTGCCTTGCAGAGCATTGGAGGGACGTAGCCTTGTAAGGCAAGGCCACGACAGAAAGAGCAAGAGCACTGAAGTGGCTAAAGAAGGTTGTCAGAGAGCTGAAGCTGTCCAAGAAGATGCTGGGTGTTGCAGAGCTGGCTCTGAGTGATCCAGCCCCTAGCTGGAGGGCCACTGGGAAGTTACTTGAGCTGTTCAAAGCAATTGGGTACCACCTGCTTTCTTGATGGCAGGAGGTTATGAAGCAGCCTCTGATGTCCTTTTTAACCCTGATGATTGAGGTTTTGATGTTCCCTGTGAAGCTTTAACACAGCTTGGAATGAACCCATTTGAACACCATCCCTCTTTGTCTCCTTGAGCGCTGAGCTGGCCCAGACTTGGTACTTGCAAAGTCCCTGCAGCTGCTGAGAATCTCCTTCTGATGTTCTGCAGAGGTCTAGCGCCCACTCCAGCCTCCTGGGTACATTGGAATAATTTCAGATTGAAAACCCTTTAGGGAGATCTCTGCATTGCTGACTGAGGTTCTGTAGTCCCCAATTCCTGTTGGATCCCAGAGCTCCTGTTATGTTGCCAGGAACTTCCATTCAGTGGTTCTAGATCACAAGGTAGAGACCAGAATGTCCCAGTGAGACACAGAAAGAGATCAGCAGCTCTGAGCACACTCATCATTAGCCTTCCCACCATTCTCCAGAAATATCCTTTCCCACTATGCTTGTGACAGAGTCTGAACCTTGCTCCAGATGGCAGTGGGCTGAGGAGATGAAATTTTGCTGCAGTCAGAGCTCAAAGATGCGCAAAGGAGGGAAATTGTGAAATTGAAATGACAGGGTTGTTTGGGTAGCTTGTGATGTTCTGGCTTTAGAGAAATCCATGCCTGATGTGTCTGCATGGCAAGGTAAACTACAGACCATATAAATCTATTTAAGCTTAACATAAGAGGAAGAAACCCATGTCTCCTGGACTCCTTGCTGGCTGCAAGCATTAAGCATCACTTGTACATGCCTTGCTCAGTCACTCCTCCATGTTAAAGAGCTTAGGATAAGGAATTTCTGGGATTTGGTTACTGCAGAGCTCAAAGGCCCAGCTCTGCCACATTCACACTTTCTTTAGATGACATCATGACCAGGCACAACGTGACAATGCAGGGTTTCATGGAGGAGAAAACCTTGGTCCTTGCACTGCCCTGCCCTTTCCTCCTGCTCTCCTGCTGCTGTAGAGAGATCTCCCTGCTTTTCTGCTCTGCTTGTCCTGAGGCTGAGCTGGAGGTGAGGGAGGAAAGTCCCTTCCAGAAGCCAGGTGACACCCAGGAATGGGCACAGTTTCACATGATGGCAGGATGAGAAGCTGGTGCTTGAAGTGCAGGGGTGAACTGCTCATCTCAGGCAAGGCACCCACGAGTGGATGGTGCCTTGTAGAGCTGGAGACTGAAGGGAAGGCAGAAAGAACCTTCCCACTTTGAAGGGTGAGATGCTGCACTGAGGTCTGGGTGTCCGGGGGGGACCCCACTTGCAGGACAGAAGGGGAGTTGGAGGAGTCTGGCTACACCATCAGCTCTGCCTCCAAACCTTCTCTTCCTCTCTCTTCCTTTCTCCTCCTACTTTACTTCCATTGGCATTTGTCACTGTATTTTCTCTCCCCACCTTCCTCTTTTCTTTCTGATTTGTTTTGTTCTCCTGATCTTAACAATCCTCTTTCCAAGCCTGGAACCTTTAGGAATGTTTGAACTCAGCAAATACTTTCTGTTCATCAGGAGACTTTTTAAAAGGTTAACTGTGCTTTAACACGGCAGCACCAGGAGCAGTGCCTAGAGGTTATTAAACCCTGGTGTATTACACATGCTAACAGACACCTTTCCCAATAGCTGCCTCATCTTTCACCCTGTATTAATAATGTCAGGAGTTCTAGATTGTCTGTCCCTGTCAGTGCTGCTGCATATTGATCCAGACACAGGCACTGGCTGCTAGAGAGCAAAATACGTGAGGATGTTCCTTGACCTTTTTTATCTTCTTCCCACCCAGAATATTCTATAGATTCTCTGGCAACCCACACTGTAGCCTGGCAGCAGTGGTTTGGTAATGTTTGTAGTGAGGAGTCAGGGTATAAACAAGTCCAGAGTGAATGCCATTCCGAAAGGTTATGACAGTGCAGACCTTGATGCTCCCCTGATTCCTGATCCCCTCCCGTGCCAAGCAGGGACATCTGGGTCCTCTTCATGTCTCTGATCTCTGTCTTGCATCACTGCAGGGTACAAGCATCCATCACAAGACACAGTCCTACCTGGAAAGCTGGAGGACAGTAGAAAGGAGGGTGCAGGGAACCTGAGGAGTTTTTGTAGTCCACCCCATGACACTGAGGTTACAGAAGGCTTCCATGGGGGTTTTTGAAGACTGAGTTTGTGGCGATGTGAAGTCATGCATGCCTCCTGTAAAACTCCTTTTGCTGAAGAGGTGGGTGGGAGCTGCATTGCTGAGCTCCAAGTGTGGGCAGAGGCTGTGCAGAGGGGTTGGGTTGTCTGCCTACAGCTCCCCAGCTGCTGCTGCTGCATCCCTAGGGAAGGTCCCTCTCCTGTCTACAAAACCAGCTCAGCCCCTAGGAACCTGGACACCCTCCTCATGCACTGCAGTATCTGTTTAGAGAAGGAAAGCCAACCCTCTATTTTTCTTCATGAAATCCCAGCTCCCCCCACCTGGGTACCTGCAGGTGGCAGGACTGAAGTGGCTGGCATCCTTTCGTGCCATTGTCCCTGCAAGGAGGGCTGGCCCCAGTGATTATTTCCAAGCATACAGTGTGGACAGGGGGGTCCCAGGTCTCCATCTGCCTGTCTGGGCAGTCACTGGCAGCTGCTGTTGGGATGTTCCAGCTGCCCTTGCTCTGAAAGCCACAGAGCATTGCTGCCCATAGCAGGGGGGTTGGAGCTGTGATGATTTTTTGGGTCCCTTCCAACCCAAACCATTTATGATTCCAAATGCAGTAGTGACAATTGCTCCTCCTTTAGTCTCCATTATACTCCTGGGATCAGCAAGACCCCAGCTCAGGGATGGGTTTTCCCTTCCTGGCGGCAGAGCTGGAGCTGTGTCCTGCTCGTGGGGGCAAGCATGAGGAGACCCTTGTCCCCAGGGGACAGCTCATGGGAAAGGTGACTTTGGTGGACAAAGGCATGCTGGCACCCATGGGCAGAGTCACAGCAAGGGTGCTGGGAGCCAGACCCTGAGCAACAGCTGGGTGGGAGTGATGGGTGACCTTTTGCAGGGAGATGCTGTGGGACTTTCTGGAATAATGAGGACAAGAGCTGAGCCTCCCAGAGCTCTTCCAGGCACTCTGGTACATTATAGCCCCCAGACTGACGTAATTAATGAGACATCCCACTTTATGTAATAATGGGTTTTTGTGTGACTCACCCTAATGAGGAAAAACAATGGTATTGAGCCTCCTAATGGGACTCCTGGTCTTTATGTCCCAGTGTTTGCTGTGAATTATTTAAGGCATCTGGAGGGGTTTGTGAGTAATGAAATCTCTGCTGATTCTGTGTCACCTCAGATGACTCTGAAAGTCTGGTTAAGCAGCTTTGGTTGTGTTTCAGGCTCATCCTTCACCTGCAGATCAGCCAGGTTGAACATTTCTCCATGTTCTTGTCCTCCACTTTCAGTTAGCTCATGTCTCTGTTTCCTTTGCCTTCCTTTGACTTACAAAAATAAGATCTGTCTCTGTATCATCTGTCTGCCTTGGGTGTGCTGGAGTTTGGTCTGTCAGACAAGGAAAGTGTGGTCAAGGTGTGGTTAAGTATCTTCAAGCTCTTGGACCTTATGGGTCCTCTTTGTATCATTTCAGGTGGAATCCAAAGGGCCAGAGAATTACAGGAGCAGCCAGGGCTCTGGATTCCCTTTGCTCATGACCATATGAAGGTCAGATGGTCAAAAGCACCTGGAGATCTTTTGAAGGGCCTGGTTATAGGGTCTCTGATGCATACAGCAGTATGTGTGAGGGTCATACCCACCTGCAGGCTCAAGGCTGGCAAAGTGGATGGGAAGTGCCAGCTACAGTTTGTGAGAATCATTGCAAACCCAACAGCTCAGTGGTCTGTGGCTGGTGTTTCTCTTGTAATAAAGAATTTAAGGAAGGACAAAAAGGATGAGGAGAGAGTGAAGCACTGGACTTTGGCTTGGCTTTGGTGTTAAAAGGAAGGAGCAGATGAAGCCTCATCATATGGGGAAACTGGCAACCACTTTAATGTCAAGCTGGGGCTTTTTTGTGGGTTTTGTTTGGTTTTGTGGGTTTTGTGTGTGTGTGGGGGGGGAGTTTTTTGTTTTTTGTTCGATTTTTTAAATGCGAAACTTTCACGTTGGCTTTTTCACCCCATGCCTTGGGGTTCCGCTGCACTTGTGGAATTTGAGGCTGTATGAAGACATTCTTCTAGCTACAGCCTTGGAACAGGAAGCCTGGAGTGAGTGCTGAGAAGATTATAAATTCCTTCAAGAGAAGGAACAGGAGCAGACAGTGGGGCTTTCCCAGAGCCAGGGGCTGGTGCAGAGCTTCAGTGCTTTGGAGCATCTCTGAATCTGCCACTGCCCATGGCCAAAGGGATAAAACTGAACATCTGCCAGCTGTGGCTTTTGACCAGAGAGGTGATCCTCCTTGTTCCAGAGAATGAGAGTCTGATTTAAAACAGTTCATGGCCTGTTTTTACTGACATTAAAAGGGCACAGATGCTAGGGTATTGTTACTATTTTTAGGAGCCTGCTTGAGATTACAGGCGTACAATAGAGGAGTGGAAAGGGAGCAATTCTCCCTTGAAGGAAA
The DNA here is from genome assembly GCA_038090715.1 of Florisuga fusca. Taxonomy (NCBI): domain Eukaryota; kingdom Metazoa; phylum Chordata; class Aves; order Apodiformes; family Trochilidae; genus Florisuga; species Florisuga fusca. The sequence goes on from JAAWXA010000023.1 coordinate 11,030,627, forward strand.
TGAGTTCAGAGGCTTTTGTGGAAGCCCAAGTGAAGGGATGGATGTTACAAATCCACAGTGAGTGGGGCTCTGATACAAACTACACTTCTACTGGACACATATGCCTCAAGTTCTTTGCCTTCTCTCTGGTTTGGTCCATGTTCTCTAAATCCTAAAATACCTAATCTGTCCAATGCTCATAAAAGCAGCTTAGGGGACACCACCTTGAAAGATCTGTCCTCAAAAGCAGTGGCTAAGTTAAACAGGTGCAGTGGGATATTTTTATTGTTTTTCCCTGAGTAGGAGGATTTAAGTTCACTTTAAGAACAGAGCCAATGTTAGTTTTCAGCACAATTGAAATAGCTCAGAGTTTTTCTACAGCCATCATGGCCCATGCCTTTGGGAGGTCTTTGTCTCACACAGGGGACTTCTGCTTTAAAGCCAAGGGGGTCTCCGTGTCCAAGTGGGTGGCAGGGACATGTCCTGGGTATCCATGGGGCCTTTGGCAATGGTTAACTATCACTTTTGGTTCAAGAAGTCAGGCTGGGTGTTTAAGTTAGAGCAGGAGCCAAACCAGGGAGCGTGGTAAAAGCTACTATTGCCTCTCAGCTTCTCTGATGTCCCTGAACCAGTGCTGGCAAGGTTTGAAGGAATGGCTCAGTGCAAATCCCTGGCCTCAGTGATCTTAATCAGACATCCTTCCATTCTCACCTTCTCATTCCTCCTCTCCTCAAAAGAGCCCCAAGAAAACTGATCTATCTTTCAGTATAGTTAAAAAGAATGCAAATAGTCATGTTCACACCATTTGCATTTATTCTTAGTATCATTTTCCCCACTAGGGAAATTTGTCTTTAACTTGACAACGGGCTGCAAATGCTTTGTCCACTGGATTGATGTGCTCTGTGAATTAACAGGTCTTAGTCAGAGGATGACTGGGCTCTGCTCCCCTGAAAGCAAAAGCAACATATGGGATATTATGGGGGGGGGAAAAAAAAAGAATTAAAAACCTGAAGACTATAAGAACAGCATGATTGCTAATTCTTCCCAAGATGCAAAGTTTAAAAACAATTAGATGGTGGCACAAACTGTGCTAGCAAATCCATCTCCATGTGCAAAATTTTCTGTTAGCATTTGCAAATTGGACAGCGAGTTGCAATTCTCCCCTGTGGAGAAGGGGAAAGCACAACGGCTTCTGGCCCTCTAAAATCTTGTTTGTCTCTGTGGTACTTACAGAGCCCTCATTAATGAAGTATTTAAGCATGTTACAACCTTATTGCAGCCCATGAGAATAGCTTTCATTTTGCAGGCATAAATTGAAGTCGAGGAGCTGTGTTAACAGTTACCTTGGCTCAGCTGTCCTGGGAGCAGCAGCCTGGAGCATCCGAGCTGCATCTCCACGTGGCAGTGCTGGAAATCCCAGCTGCTGCAGCAGAAGGTGACAACATCCTTTTAAGGTCCTTGGGACACTTTATCTCCCCAGCCTCAGCTATCAGTTGAGTCTTACAACGCAGAGGGTGGGGGGGGGACACAAGGAACAGCCCTGGTGGCCCATCTGCCCTGTGCAGGTACCACAGCTGATCTGCAGCCAGCTCCTCCTCCAAGGGAAGAGCCATGGGCCTGCTGTGTGTCTGGCAGAGGCCAAGGCTCAGGGATGATCTTTTGAGCAGTCCAAATGTGTAATCCTCCTGCCCTGTCCAGGGGACTTCCAGGGATCTTGTGGGAAGGGAACCAGTTGGGGCAGCACACTTGAACCAGCCTGACCAACAACTCCATCACTATTGCTGCCTTTCAGCATCCCGTGCCTATCCACTCATTCTGGCTCATTTTGTTCATTTGATCATCCTTCCACTTGTCTGTTTTAAAAATCCAGCCCTTGTCCCAACTAATGCAGAACCAGGAGCACTGGGGAAACCTGCTGAAGCACCCCAAAGCCAGGAGACAAAGCAGCACCCTGCTCAGAAGCATGACAACAGCTGGACGTGGAAATACTCAAATGCAAACCTAATTAAATTCTTAAAAAGCAGGGGAGAGCTTGCAGCAGGGAGAGAGCCAGCAGCCATCACTGGTGGATGCCCCGTGCTGGCAGGAGGTTGCAGCAGCTTCTCCATGGCTCATCATCTTAATAGGCACAGCATAAAATTCACCTAAAGCCCAAAGCAGCCTTGGGCTATGAAATTCAGCAAGTCCAAAGAATTCTGTGGGGAGAGTAAATGAGGAGAGTCCTTGGAACTCTTTATTGCTGTAGAATACGTGCTTTTTGGAATACGATTGTGAAGAACATAAAATATTAGCAGCCTAGAAATCCATTTTCTTTCACACAGTTATTCTTGGTTCTGATCAGTAATTTTAAAATTCAGAAATTGGTTCAAACTTTGTTCCTCACAGGGAATATGTCACCACAAGGCATTGGAAATCTTCTTTACTGCTTTCCCATAAAGACCAGTTGACAAATATACGAGTTGTCATGGGAGTGGGAAAGTTGATTTACATTTTTTCAAGACATACCTAAGATCTCCTTTTCCCCTTCCTCCTACTTTGGCACTTTTTTCCTGAACTTCTGTTAACACCAGAAATAAAAAGGGAAGAACCTACAAGGCTCAACCTGTGCAGGACAATCAGCAGTAATTGTAGCAGTTTCCAAGGTCTCTGGTGGGCCCAATCCTGTTCCTGTCTGCACCCCAGCCCCTCTCAGCACCTTGCAGGTACAACAGACCCAGCAGCAGAGCCTCATGTGAACTGGGTTTGGAGGGACAAAGGGTAATGTCTTTAAAGTAGAAGAGGGGAGGATTTAGTTTAGACATTAGAAATTCATTGTGAGGGTGCTGAGCCCCTGGCCCAGGTTGCCCAGAGAAGCTGTGGCTGCCCCATCCCTGGCAGTGTTCCAGCCCAGGCTGGATGGGGCTTGGAGCAACCTGGGCTGGTGGGAGGTGTCCCTGCCCATGGCACAGGGTTGGGACTGAATGAGCTTTAGGGTCTCTTTCAGCCTAAACCATTCTATGTTCTTGTCTCTGCCTCTCATATTTTGCAGACACCTGTATTTTTGCAGTATCCTGGATGTGAGTTCTTAATGTTTCTCCAGAATTATTTTTACACCCGTTTCATGACTCTAGGTAGCAAGGAATAAGAGGATGTAAAAGACCTTCACTGTAATTGAGAATCAGATCCTATAGCTCACAAGAAGTCTGTTAGCAAGCTCATTGACATGTTGTAATTAGAGGTGCTTAGGGGTTTGTGTAGATGGATAATGCACTCTCTGTAAAAAGATCAAATTTTCCATGGGAAAAAAAAATATTCTAAACCAAATCAATGCATACACTTTTCTGTCACCAAGATTTAAATGAAACATATAATTCCAGAGTAGTGGATCCACATCAAACTACCTTGGCATATTAAGCCAAATCAAAACATGTTATTTTCAGTGTATTACTCATTTCTCTGTGTTTTCCACATCTGGAAGAGTGCCTGCAGGAGCTGTAATTCTGATGTTGTGTGCTGTCCTCCCACTGCCACAGAATGTGGTGGCTCCACCACAGAGATGCTCAGAGGGCTGGAGCAGCTCTCCTGTGATGTCAGGCTGAGAGAGTTGGGGTTGTTCAGTCTGGAAAAGATTTCCTGGGAGATCTTAGAGCCCCTTTCAGTATCTGAAGATGCTCCAGAAAAGCTGGGGAGGGACTTTTGACAAGAGGATGGAGGGATAGGACAAGGGGTAATGGGTTTAAACTGGAAGAGGGGAGATTTAGGTTGGACATCAGAAAAAATTATTTCCTGTGTGGGTGATAAGACATTAGAACAGGTTGCCCAGAGGAGCTGTGGCTGCCCCATCCCTGGCAGTGTTCCAGCCCAGGCTGGATGGGGCTTGGAGCAACCTGGGCTGGTGGGAGGTGTCCCTGCCCATGGCAGGGGGTTGGGACTGGATGAGCTTTCAGTTCCTTTCCAATCCAAACCAGTCTGGGATTCTGTGGCTCCTGTTGCTCCCCAGGACCAGTCTGGGCAAGACAGAGGGACAGAGAGCTCTGCCCTGCAGGAGCTGAAAGCCCAGGGGAGGTGGTGAGCTGCTTGGCTGCTCTGACAGTTCAACAATGCAAAGCAAATTTCTTTTGATATATGTACATAGAAATATTTCTCAACAAAACCCGTTAGAGTAATCCTATTTTCTGATGGATGAGAACTCCAGTTTGCAATCTTCTCTATCAGCACTTGCCTAGGACTCAGCCTAGGTTTGTTTTTTCTTTAGGAAAAACTGTGCTACACCTTGCTGTCCTGTGGTCTGAGCCAGCCCCAGTCAGAACAGGAGAGAGCACATACAAACCTTCTTTTTGCAAATCCTGAATCATTTTCAGATTCAGCCATTGAACTGAATCTGAATTCAGTTGGATTCCAACCAACTGAACTCCATTTCTCTCTTCACCTCCTAATTTGGAAATTTTCACTGGCACTTTTGTAGCCATAGGCTTGCTCAGATACTTGAAACCACACGAGCTGCTCCACTAATAAAAGGTGCCTAACACACTCGTAATCAATAGTCTGTGTGCATCTAAGGGGCTGATAGAGTCAAATCCACCTCTAAACTACCTTCGTGGAGTGAAATCCTCTGGATCTCCATGAATTTGCACAAATATAAATCAGAAGCTTCACTGTGCATGAATTAAGTTGCATGACTCCATCTACTGAAGCACAGGCTCTTCCTACACATACACTTGCTAAACACCAAGTTGTGTTCAAGGGAAATATCCATTGACTTTAATCCAAGCTTTGCCCCGGGGGAGGAGCCAAGCTCACAGGGCTGCCCACAAGGTCAGATTTTGCTCCCCAAACTGCACTGTTAAAGCCATGGAGGCTTAGGATGGCTGACAACCCTCTTGTTTGCCTGAGTAAATGAGTAATGTTGACTTTCCCTTCCAGGCCCACTGGGTGTGAGTGTGATTAAAGGCAAGTCAGAAAGGACTGCGTGCTATTAATTCTATAGAGGAAATCTCTTGCATTATTCAGTGGATGTATAGGGCTTGTTCTAGGAGGAGAGAAAATAGAGAAGCACCTTTGGTTGTATTGTAACATCTGTGAATGCAGCTGGCTCTTTTCTCTGTGTTCCACTTATTATGTGCAATTTGGATGTTTTCTTCTCCATCCTCAAGATTTAAAAAAAAAAAAAAAAAAAAAAAAGCAGCTTTAAAGAGGAGAAACTTGCAATGCTTGTTATTACCAGGGCAAGACTCCCACTCCTCCATCAGAGACAGGGACAGCCAAGCTTTGGCTGTAATATCTGCTATCATTTGTCAGCCTTCACGTAATCAGGTAATTTAATGTAATTCCTACACTTTCAATCAAGCCTGGGGAGCAGATGGTAGAACTCAAGCCCATAGATTTTGTCTAATGATGCAGTGTGATTCCAGACCTGAGGCTGGCTGCTGGGGCCATCAGATCTGCTTCTGTTGGATCTTCCCTGGGCTGAAACACCTGGATGGAAGCATTAAAAGATTCTTCTATTGGATGGCTGGAAGCATCTCTTGCCACATGCCCACAGAGGGAAGGTGATGGGTGCACTGGGATGAGCAGCTCGGGGTTCCTCAGGGTGCTGGGACTCAGGCACTGCAGCTGCACCTTCTTGTGTGTCAGCACCCTGGGAACTCTACACCCATCCCCTCTCCTTGCCAGAGGAGGAAGGGGTTGGGGACCACTGATCACCCCAAGGCTGAAGGGAGCAGGGGGCTTTCTGGTGAGACTCAGGCTGCTAATTCTTCCAGTGGAGCTGTGCTGAGTGGCACTTTGTGACACTTACTGACAGCAATTTGGACAAAAGGTTGATGGTGTCTTCAGAACAAATACTTTCCAGGCAGTGGGTAAGAGAGCAGTCCCTGTCTGTCAGAGCCATGATGCTGATGTGGAGCATCTCAGCTGATGCAAAGGAGCAGATAGGTGGGGATGGAGGAGCACAGGTGTCAGGGGTTTGTGTCACCTCTGCTCTGTCTTGATTCATAAGTTTGGTCAAGAAATGTGATGTCCCATGTCTTATTTCTCCTATCTCTCAGGGCAGACGGAGCAGAGGGCTTGTAAGGTGAGGCTCAGGCTGCTGGGTCCTCCAGTGGAGCTTCACTGGGAGGCACTTGGTGCCAAGCACAGATGTGGTAATGAATGTGGATTTCTGCTTAACTGGAAAGACTAAAAGAGGTTTAAAAGGTCTCCTCAGAGCACTCCTGGCTTCTGAAGGAGTAGTTGTTTTACCAGTGACTGGAGCACTGCAAGCAAAAAAGGACAGATGCATTCACACAGGGAGAGAGAGATGGATGGATGGATGGATGGATGGATGGATGGATTTGTGGATCTCTGCACTTGTGGGGCTGTGGGACCATGTTCACTGCCACTTCCCAGACACCTGGCTGGCTGGAGGCAGAAGGTGAGCTGCCTTGTGGGGCTCATGAGCTTTGTGGGCAAAGCTTAACCAGGCTATGGGAAACCTTCCCCAGGGCCAGGGGAGATGCATTTTGTCCAGCAGGAAATACAACAGAAAGAAGTGAGGAGACATGAGGGTTTCTGTGTTGCTTTTGTTGAATGTGCTCATGTTTTGATGGATTGTTTGTCCTTCTGCTCCCAGGTGCCCATGGCTGCTCTCCCAGTGGGTGTTGTTGGAGGACTGGTGGTGACCCAGGGGCTCCACTACCACCCTGCATCCCCCTCCCTCCTCCATCCAGAGATGAGAGAGTAATCCTCAGCTCTGATAATCATTGTCTCCTTGTGAAGGTTCATCAGGTGCAACACAGACTCAAGCTTCTCTGAGCCTTGATGATAAGCTCTCCTTGTTAAAAGCCATTATATTCCCTACTAGCTGAGTACAATTCTGACTGACTACTGCAGTTCTCTCTGCGTGTAATTGAATTCATATTCATCATAAAGCAATGAAAAATAAATTGTGTGTGTGTTTTTTTCCTCCTCATAAAGCAAGGCACGCCGCTGGCTCTGCCTTCCCTGTAATCTTCCCCTTTGCAACGTATTGTAATAGAATTCATGGGAACAGAACAGCCGAAATAGATTGTGTGGTTTTGACCCACCTAGCAGAAAGAGAACTTTATTCCAGTGCCAAGGAGGAATGGATTAATTCAGTTGGCTTCAGAGGAAAGCTAAAGTCTCAGTTGAAGGTGCCTCAATACCAAAGAGCAGTGCTGGCTAAGGTGCAGGCTGACTGGGGTTGTGTGCCCCAGGTTGTGGGGAGGGGGGGTTGCCAAAATGTGCAATAGCTGGTTTGAGTCTAAGGTCATAAAGACTTTATGGGTTTCCATGCAAGGTTTCTGGGTTCAAGCCTCTATAACTCACGTGCTCACAGCGTGCAAAACATTCAAAGGTCCAAAAGGATCTGCTGGTCCTGTGTGTGGTGCCGGTGGGTCACTCCAGGGAGTCCATTCTCTCTGGTTCTTTGCTGCCTTCATGGTGAGGACGTGAGCTTGGTGCAGGGGAGCAGAAGTGGCTTGGGGTGGTGGCAGCCAAAGCAGAGGGCACTGGGCACTGCTGTGGGGAGGGCTTGTTCCTTCCCTCCTCATTCCTGCCCTGCAGCTCGTGGCTTTCAGTGCACTGCAGCTCTACTGCAGAAATTGGTCTGCTGCAGAAATGTCCTCCCCTGGAGCAGATGTTGAGCCACTGGTGCTTTCTAAACTCTGTTCATTCTGTTCTGTCCCTTTTTGTCTGAGCATCTCGCAAACAATGGATAATTGCTGGGGAGCTGCACAGCTGAGGCCACTGCTTCCTCCTCATCCACATTTACCTTTTCCTGTTGTTCTCCTGGCTTTGATAGGATCTAAGGAGGTAATGGTGCCTGTGAGCAGGGCTGCTACTGCGTGGTAGAGGCCCATCAGAAATGCTTCTCCAGAAAAAAAGAGATGTTTTCTGTGGCTCCTGGCTCACTGCCAGCTGTGGAATAGCTGCTTCAGAGACAGACCAGCCCAGACAGTCCTAATGGACCATAAAATCGGTGAGTTTTGTTCAGCAAAGGGTCTGAATGTCTTTCCAGTTTTTATTAAATTATTTAATTTAATAATAATTAATAATCACTAATTTCATTGTGGCAAAATCATTAATTGCATTTTAATGCTGAAAGATGTTACTTCTGCAATTCATGGAATGCATGTTAGGAAAAGAACTAAAGAGGAACTCATTGGGGCTGAGGCCTGGGAGCCGAGTGTGAGCAGCAGGAGGTAGAGCAGTTGTGGTCCTCTGTGGGGCTCCTGCCTCCCAGCACACAGGGAGAGGGTGCTGAGCAGCCCCATGCTTGCCCTGCCCTGCATGGGATGTTTGGATGGACTTTCAGTCCTAAATCAGTGCTAGATGTGTGCCAGCAATTCTAAACCTTTCCTTAACCTCACTCGCTGTCCTCCCTTCCCCCTTGCAGTGAAATTTCCTTAAACGAGTGAAAAAATGTAGTGCTGGGTCTTAGCCTTGCAGGTTCCTGAGGAGCCTCTGCAACCTGGAGGTGTGTGGCTCAGGAGAGGAAGATGCAGTGATGCTGCTGGGCATTTGACAGTCCTCTCTAATTTAGAAGTCTCTTTTGGTAGCTGTTCCTTGGAGTATCCTATTACACGTAAATACTCTTTCTGTTTTCACCTTTGCTGTTTTGCTGGTTTCTCTAGCTCAGTAAATGTTTGCTGCTGGAGATGGGAGTTGCCATGCAGCATCAGAGAAGCAGTTTCCTTAGGTCAGAATTTTTTCCAGGTCAGTAAAGACAGTTCAGATGCCACCAGGTATAACCCAGAGAAGCACTTTAAATTAAATTTCTTTGCAATACAAATGTATGATCCTGTGGACTGTTCAGTGCTTAACTTTTTGTCAATACCTCTCCCTCTTCCTTCCAACACTCTTAAGAAGTGACTAGGAAGAAAACCCAAGGTGAATCAGTGACTCAGGTGGAAAAAAGAACCAGCAGCCCTGACGCCCAGTTCCTTCAGGAGAGAGATGACCATGAAAAACTGTTTGGACTGCAGCCTGAAATTTGATGTTCAGGAGATAAAAGCTTAGCACCTGGATTTTCCCCTAAGACCACCAGATGAGGTAAATAAAATTGGATGGAGAACGTGCCCAACTCCTCCTGCTCCCACCCTAACCACCCAGGCTGTGTATCCTCTCCTGGTGGCTGCCAGCCCACCTCCCCCTGAGCCACAGAGCTGTTGGAGAAGAAAACCTGCACTTATTCTCAGATGCTGAGGCTGATTGCATCCATGATCTGCCTGGTCAGCCTCTGAACACCACTTCCCTTTACTTGAGTTATTTAATCACCACCTCCAATCAGCGCTATTGAAGAGAGCAACAATAGGGTTCAGAGCTCAATCACCTGCAGAATCCTCTCCCTGTCAGCACATACGTCTGCCTGGAGGGCAGAATTCCTTGCAGGTGAGATGCAGGGTGGTTTTGTGATGGAAATGTTCACTCCTCTGTCTGTGTATTTCCTGAGCACACGTATGACTTTGTAGACATGTGTGCTTTGCTTTAAATGTAGACCAGGTGTTGGGAGCAGCATGCAGGCAAACGAGGGACTGTGCGTTTAAATAGAATTTGCAGCCTTGAAATATTCAGTCAGATGAGGACTGTGCTCAGAAAACAACAGTGCTGGTGGGTTTGGGGTGATACTGGTCAGCATTTAAATGAACTCAGTGGAGAGGGTTCAGTTGGGGGCGAGTCTGTGGTAGTCCCTGTGCTGGAAGGTCTGCCCGGTGCTAACTCTCCTTGTTTTCATCAAGTTGTGCAAGCTGCTTGGTTTTGTCCTTTTAAATTACCATGAACTGGAGCCTCAGGGAAGGTGCTCAGCTTTGGTCAGTCAGGACGACCCATTCCTGATCACGGAGATGCTCCAAGGAGGCTGGGAAGTCTCCTGCCTTCAGTCCCAGTGAAGAAGTCATCCGCAAGCTTTTATTTCCCTGTATTTTGATTTCAGGAGACGAATATTTCCCTGCAGAAACCTCTTCAACTGAAAAATTTCCAGCTCTAACAACTATGCATTCATTCTACCCCAACTTTCTACCAGGCTTTGTCTCTATTTTGTGCCTCCTGACATGCAGCCCCAGAGTCAAACCTTCCATGGTGTCTGTCGAGTGGTCTGTCTAGCACCCATCCCAAGTCCTGCCTTCAGGTTTGGGGACAACACAAGGACCAATGTCACCCCTAAGCTCTGAGACATGCACGCAGGCACCTGGATCATTCCTTAACTTCTGACCTGGCACACAGTGCAAGGCTGATGGGATATAATCCTCTTGTGATTCATCACCCAAGAGCCTCAGTACTAATTATAATCTCCCTCTTATGTATGCCACTAGCCTGTAATTTTAATCCCAAACATTTGTATGTGTAATGAGGCAATGCTTTTATGGCTTACATCCTGCTGTAAGCCTGTGATTTGTAACATGCTAGAAATACAAAATCAAATAAGAAGGAATGAAAAAAACAAAACAAAACAAAACAAAACAAACCCCAGCAAGTTTTTTTGCCCTTTGAAGCTGACATATAAAATGTGTGGTGATGACTTTAAAGTTTGCAAGGAAAACAACTGAACGTGCATATGTCTACATCTGTGTATTTCTGATTTTATAAATCCCTATAAAGGTAATTTCAAAGGCCAGGCTTTCTGCCCTCATGCTCAGCAAAGCAAATCCTAATCTCCACTGCCCCAGAGGGAATGCTGTGAGCAGGATCAAATCAGTCGTTTCTGCCTTTGACTCCTGAAGACAATGTGAGTACAACTCCTTGCACACTGAGCTGCTCCCCACTGAGCAGATGCTTTTCCTGGAGGCTATCTGGAAAAACTTCTCTGGCCCTGTTGGTAATTTCTGGGCTGACGCTGCAGCCTGGCCTGGGACTCAGGTTAGGGGATGTAGGGTCTGGTCCTGACCCAGGCGGTTCTGTTCTTGGCCTCACAGATAATTTTGAAGGTGCAAATGCAGCTTCTGCTCTGTCTGTCACCTTCAACAATCTGATTCCCACAACTGATGGCCACGTGAGCTCCTGAACCCATGGGATGTAGGGGCTGGGGAAGAGTGAAGAAATGGAAGCTGCCAGCAAATGAGGTTTTATTAATCTGCACCAAATCAGGAAAATGCTCCATAGGGAGGAATATAATAATAATGAAGAATCCAGGGATTCCGGGCACCTTTCCAACAAGGAGCAGTAGAACATCTGGCAAGGAGGAGTCTAGCTGGAGACTGGATGCCAGCACAAGAAAAGGAGCCAGGATTAGCCACACCAGTGAGTACAAGGGCAAATGTGTGGCCCTGTAACCTGTATCCTAGAATTTCTCGTGACATCAGGAGATCTGAGGGGCTGGAGAGTTTAGGAATAGCTTTTGGGTGAGACTGGACACAGGAGTGTTGCTTCTGCTTTACAGACTGCCCTGGGCTGTCCCTCAGCCCCTGCTTGATTGCTCCTTCCCAGCTGGGGCTTGAAGTCACCCCGTAGCCCCCTTGCCAAAAATGGGTCACAGCATCCACTCTCAGGTGGTTGAAGCTGAGGGACCAAGCCTTGAGGCTTCACAGGGAGGAACAAGGGGGTTGAAGTGTCATCCTGTGCTCTCCTGATGACTTCAGTAGGTTCTCAGGGAAAAATCCATGTTTGTCCTGGATAGCCCAGTAGTTTTAACAGATACATGAACTAGAGATATGTGTGGGGAGGGAGAGATGTGTGCTTTGTTGGTATATAGATTGTCCCTAAAGGAAGTATTTCGTTAAAAGTTGAGATGGCAGGAGAGAGCGAGCAGGCAACAAAAAACATTGGGATCTGAGGACTTGAAGAAGGAACCAGATTTCCTTGGAGAATGATGGCTGAGAAGGAAAAGAAAAAGTACCAAGCTGGAAACAATCAATGTTTTATGTTTTAAAATAGCTGCAAAAACTAAAACTCTTCCTTTTGGCTGCTCCTTCAAGCAAGCCACTGTAGATGGAGCATTTTCCCTGTAATGAAAATTATATGATCTCATCTTGGAGGTTGTAGTGATGTAATAACCACATAGGGAGTATTTCAATGGCTTACACGGGTCATTGAAAAACTACCTGTCAAAGTGGTTCATGGACTATAGGGGATGTTCCTGCCACTGCAGGAAAATTATCTGGATATAGCAAGTGACCAAAGGGTTTTGAAAAATCCCACCACATGTAGTAATTGTCTCTAGTTACAGTCACAGAAATACATCTTTTATTTTCCCTCTCTTATTTTTTGTTGCCTTTTAATATAGCCTTTCCTTCTCATTCCTCCTTACATCTTCATTTTCCCTCTGTATTAAACCCGATGATCCATTAAGGCAAATCCTATATTTTGAATTGCATCTAAATTGATAGTGAACATGGACCGCCTGCCTCAAAACCACTTCCAATTCTCTTCTGCTGGAGATTAGATGGATTTTCTTTCTGAAAACAAATGAATATTTTGATTATACGTGTCATTCAAGCTGCAATTCCATCTTATTAAACGGTTCCAGGCAGTTGGTGCTGGAAACATTGTAGTAAGGGCTCTAACATCTGAGACTGTTTGGCTGAATCTGTTGGCCAGTTCCATGCTCTTAGTCAGGAAATTTTAGCTGTCACTAAGTGTGCAAACTGAAAACCATGTGAAACAATGAAATTAAATGTTTTATTATGTCACTGATATTTAAAGTGGTTTAGGGTGGCAGCTGTTCAATTCCGCGTGTTTCACTGCCTTAAGGAAAAATGTTCTCTGGACTTCTGGTTTTCAGTGTGCACCTTGGCACTGCAGCACAATTCATCTTTCCTCTCTAACATCCCAGATGTCCCTGAAGTCATTGAGAAAAGAAACCACACGTGAAATAAATTCTGGCTTAGACTGAGAGATTACATTTCAAGTGTGTACTAATATTTTTCTGTTTCTTTTTTTCCCCCTCACAGGTGCCTATTTGTCAGCCTAGACCCAAGGAAGGCTGTGAGCTTGGGAGCTTGGCATTCTTCATTCCTTGGCATCAAGGCCTTTGAGAGGTTCCCAGCATCTTGGGAAGATACCTGGCTGTATTCAGCATCAAAGGAAAATCCACCTAGGACAGAGGGAGCCCATCCCAGACCTGCTTCTTCTCCATGGGAGCTCTACAGCCTGGAGATCTTTCCTGAGGAAGGTACTTCCATTTTTTTGTTTAGCCCTGATAAGGCTATTATTAATTCACACTTAAATGCACATCCCCAAATGCCCAAGGAACAGTCTGGGCTGTGTCTTGAGTCCCTACTAAATGAAATTTACTGTACAGAGAGGAGAAAATTCTTGGAGGGAGGAGAGGAATGAAAGCAAACAGGCAAGAAAGCATCACTGTAGGTTTGTGGAGGTTAAAAAAAATTCAAAAGGTTTAAAAGATTTTTAGAAATAGTGTAGATTGTACCAGTTTGCAGGTGTCACTGAGGCAAGGGTTGCAGACATATGTGAGCTGTGCAAATGTCCCCTCTCTTTTGGTTAGCTGTTGCAGCTGGAAGGGAAGCAGATTTGCTCTTGTTTTTTTCCAAGTCTGATCACAACTGAATGTGAAATGCAGCTGCTGGGAACTGCAAACAGCCCAGTGCAAAAGGGAGGTGCAATACTCTCTCCCAGTTCACCGGTTGAGATGCAGAGACCAGCAGCACAAAATCCCCACCAGTTTGGCACTTGGGTGGCTCCTGCTTGGAACGTGCACAACACCTTCCAGGGTAAAGCAAAAGGGCTTTGTTTTTTGTTTTGTTTTTTTTTTTTCCCCTTCTCAGCACTCCTTCCCCAGAATTCCATACAGGAGTAGATTTCTCCCAGCAGTGTCACAGCAGGCTGGTAAGCATCAGCTGGTGATTCAGTGAAGGTACCCACTGGAGAATGGAGGTGAGAAATACCTCCTTGCAAATCATTCCAGCTCCCTCCACCTTAGACAAAGAAGAATTTTTAGGAGCTTTTCTGGTGGTTTCAGTAAAATCCCATGAAAAGGCCAGCAGAGGGGGCAGCTGGCACTGCTGCACACCCAGGCATGCTGGATGGGGGTGCCAGCATGGCACACATTACTGCCATTATTTATAGCACTCTACCTATACTTCTGTAAATGGTGCTAATTACTAGATGGAATTAGCCTACTGCTCCCGGCAGCATAATTGTAAATAATTTCCTAACGGTTCACTCACTGAGTAATGAGTTTCTCCTGGAAATACAGAAGATGAGCTAATGATAATCTGGCAGTTTACAGCAAAATGACAAACATTAATTAGATAGGACTACGATGTGATCCTCCAATTTAAGTCAATTTGGCATTTCTAGGAAGAGTTAGATCTTAGGACTCACGTGGATGCTCTTGTCTGCAGCATTTTATGGTGCTTTTCTCCCTGATTTCAAGCTTCCTTTTGGCTTCATCATTTGCCCACAGATCTGGCCACCATCACCTACTTTGCAGGCAGAACTCTGAGGCCAGATTTTTCTTCTGAAAGATAGCTGTATAAATGTACATGAAAAATATGTACAGCATCAAGGTTAATTTGCATTGACAGCTGACCAGGCCAACAGACCAGACCAAGGCACGGATGGGGATGCAGATGGCTTTGGTTGCATTTCTGATCAACAAGCTGGAGGTCTGACCAGGAGATAGGGGATTTACTAAGGCCAGCTCCAGAAGAGAGGTGCCAATAATGCTGGGATACAAGATATTCACTGAATAAGGTCAGCAAACTGAACCATATCTGATGTTACCAAGGGACTCTGCTGACTGTTGATGGTCTGAGGGAAATTCCTTGGAGCTAAGGTGCAAATCCTAGGTTTTCCAAAATTCAAGGAGTTTTCTCTCTGATCACAAAGAGGAGTTCCATCTGCTGACACAGGCATGCTGCCTCCTAATCTAGGAAGTTTTTCTCAAGTTCCTCTCATCCAAGCACTGAGTAAATCCATCCTTCTCGGGTTACCACTCATAGGGAAAGCAATACAGACATGAGACTGTGTGTAATGATGTAGACTCAAGCTGAAGTTAATTTTATCTTTTAACTGAGATAAAATCATCCTTATATATTCTGAATCAGACCCAGCATAATTATAGTTTCTGTATTTGTAAGAAACTGCAATTTGGAATATGGCAGCCTTGCTGTTTCCTCCATATTCAATAGCTTTCTGTAGATACTACAAATACATGATAATCACTACTGGAACTCTTCACTAAAATGAGAAAGGAGGGTTTATTCACTGAAACAAAAAGGTATTCACAGCCACAGGTTGGCATGAAATCCCCAAGCATCAGGATATTCAGACTCAGTGTTTGGTTTACAAGTTTGTGCAAACAACCCCTGCGCCGGGCAGCAGCAGAGCCACTTCCTATTCCTGCTGCCATTGTTTGCTGCGATGAGATCCTGGGCCCCTAACAATCTTTTAGTTTCTCCATCTGCACCCTGGGGATAATGAGACTTTGTCATTTCCAGGCAGCTCCAGCTCTCTCTCCCTCCCGAGGTGCCAGGCAGGGCTGTGTTAGTGCTGCGGTAATTGCGCTGGCTGGGCTGGCAGGACATGAGCTGACTGCACGCTCCCAACACATCACCCAGGCTGCATCTGCTTTACCACTTGTTTTCAGGTTCCATCAACCCCCCTGGATCCCTTAGCTGCTGGTACTATACATACAGAGTGGTTTTCACTCCATCTTCCCAGACCTCTTCCAGTGCTGGCTCAGCTTGCTCTGATTTTGATAAATACTGCAGGCCGATGCTTAGACCTTTCAAAGTATTTTGGTGTCTGAGCCTTATTGATTTACAAGGGAATTAGTGGTTCAAAAGCCTCTGAAAAAATCTGCTCCTCGGGGCCTATTTGCACAGCTACATCTGCAGACTCAGCCCTAATAACCAAATTTGATACATCAGTACTCAAGCAGGGAGTAGTTAGGTAAAAGCTGGCTGATGTCTTTTCTCAGCAGAGTATTTACCATCTTGCAAGATGGAAAAGGAGAACCAGATCCAGCCTCAGGAGCTGATGTTTCCAATTTAAGAATCATTATCTTATCATCTACTTTTGCAGCTGTTGGCTGAAAAATGTTCTGACCTTTCCCTTCCTAGCAGGTGAACTGTCCCAGCTGTGGGTGCTCACCCAAGGGTGCTGTAACGTCCTTGGGTGCCATCCCAACCAATCTCCCAGACCTACCACATCTTGCAAGGCTTCTTCCAGCACCATAAGAAAGCAGTAGTATTAGTTTTCCTCTTCCTGCCACTTTTCAGTCAGTAGAAACATCTCTTTCCTCAATTCACCTAAATAAGTGTCAGGGCTGAAATTGGTACCTGAAGTAGAAATGTGTGAACAAGCTTTACTGATAGATTTTGTTATTTATGGGCAAGTCAAAAACAAACAGGCAGGGAGCTAGCTCAGCTCAAGGTTAGTTAATCTGTTTTTTGTTGGTTGGTCTTTTTAAAACCTAATAACTAGATATGGAACTAATTTTTTTTACCGCTCTGTCCTCAGTCACATCCTTCCTTTGAGATGAATCTTTTCTGACCCCTTTCAAATTACTGATAAAATCAAGCTTTAATTTTACTTTGAACCTTCAGTCTCCATCCACTCTGTGGGGGTCACTGTCACTGAGCTCCTAACCACATCTCCCTGAAAACTCCTTCTGACTCTGACAGACTTTTAAGTTTCTGGGTTGAAATTTTCTGCAGCAGGTCCTTGCCCCCAGCTGACTTGGTTAGAAAAGACTTCAGGCAAAACAGCTTTTACATTTCCAAGACAGGTGATAAGAAGGAATATGTTATTTTACTCATCCTAACAGAAAAAATAAATTAAAATAAAATAAAATTAAATAGAAAATCTAGAAGACTCTCCTTTCAGAAGCTGCACCGTGCTTTAGGGCTGGGATTTGAAACTTCTTTTGGGGGTTTTACCTCTTGAAATTATACTAAATATGTCCCCTCATGCATTCAGAAAAATGCAGGGCATGAAAAATGGAGATTTGCAAGGTCTTTGTTGCTGAAAATGCTGCATTCTAGTTTAATGTATCCCACAGGTGCTCAGGTGATGGAGAGAGAAGGGTGGCTAGGTAGGGAGTGTGAGATGCTGGGAACCTGCTGAAGCCAAAGGCACAGAGGGAGCAAAGAGCTTTCCCCAGCATTAAGACCCTTTCCTGGTACTCAGGCAGGGTGAAAGGAAAAGTTATCAGTTTCCCTTTTGGAAAGATAAGGAGCAGACCTGTGGGAAGAGCATGGTGAGTCTGGGCTGTGATGTCCTATGGGGGATGTGACTAATATTAGAGCTTGGTGGCAAGGAAGAATAAGCCATGCATAACCCCCCCCACCCCTCAATCATAATTTTCATTTCTACCCATTTGTGTTATGTCCTATCTTCTTCCCTTTGCAACCCTTTCATCCTTGTCACAACAACACTGATTGAGGCAGGACCTGAATCTAAATGAGGACATTCCAATCTCCAAAGCTGAGCAGTCAGTTCCTTATATATCTCCTTAAGTTGTGCTTATTTGGAATGAGAAAAGCCACGTTCTCTACTGGTAGAAGCTGTTCACCCTAGAAGAGCATTTGGCCATCAAAATCCTGTACTCTTTATTGCTGTGTTTTATTTACTATCTTATATAGCACCATCAGTAAATGACACTGCACGGTGAGGGATATCCATGCACATCCCATCAAGTCAATTCTGGAGTTTGGCACTGAGTTTTCTGGGCTGTTTTGCCTCAGATACCAACTTATTCTGACCTTGGGTGCATCAGGTAATGACCCTGTGCCTCAAAGAGCAGTGGGTGTGAAGTGGGTGGGTGAGTGGGAATTACCTGAAATGATGATCCTGTGAGACTCCACCAGTTCCCACTTTAACAGCAGCACTTCAGATATTTCGGGGAAAGCATGGCATAGAAATAGCATTTAAATCTGGATGGACTGGAATGACAGTCCTGCATTTTCTGGATTTGCAAGCGAGGGCAATAAGTTCAGCAATCATTTACTTATTCCCGAAAAGCTCTCGGGACATATCTGCATGATGAAGTGTTCTGCTAAATAGCCAAAGGGGCTGACAGGGGCAGAGAAGAGCTGGATCACTCTGAGGGGGATCCCAGACAAGTGCAAAATTTTTTTTTTTTCATGATGGTGATGCAGTGCTGGCTCCTACAGCTTTGCTCCCTGTTTGTGAATGTCTGGGCATTTCAGGGCTTCTTTACCCACAGAAAAGAAAGTTGAAATTCCTGAGCTCTCCTCTCCTCTCCTCTCCTCTCCTCTCCTCTCCTCTCCTCTCCTCTCCTCTCCTCTCCTCTCCTCTCCTCTCCTCTCCTCTCCTCCTGCCATCTCTCACTCATTTTACACTTCTCTCAGCTCCTGGCATCTTCCCCTTCTCTCTCATTCTCATGGACTGTCACATCCACCAGCATGAAATAGTCGTGTCGCAGCAACAGGGAGATTTTTGGAAAGTCACTTTTTTCAAAGCATTGCTGCTGAGAGGAGTCTCTTTTATCTGTGGTCTCCTTGGACTCACCTCTTCCTGACACCTCGCCCTGCCTCTCAGCATCTCTTCTTAAATTAACATGGACTTTTCAACTCCACGTGCTTCCTGAGCTCTCAGCATTGGCACCAAAGCACCAAGAAGCTGGGGAGGGTGGCTGGAGGAGGAAGAAAGCTGGGAAGGAGACAAAAATGACTCCTGAAGACCTGCCCCAAGCACCTTTTGTTCATGAGGGCAAGCGTGGCCCGGGAAGGAGCTGTTGTGTTGGCTCCAATGTGCTCTGAAACACAGAGGGTTTAATTTCTGGAGCCAGGTCTGCAGGCAGCATAGAAATGGGGTGGATCCTGATTGTGCATCATCTCATCCAGCCTCTCTGCTGGTGGTTGTTGGAAAGACCACGAGCAGGATGGATGAGACCAGCCTAGAGCAGACTAGCAGTCAGAGCCACTATAGGCACCCATTTATACCAACTAAAGATCTAGGCTGTGCAATCTGCTTGAACCTTAATTCCTGCTCAGGTTCCACTTTCCATTAGCACTCTGGGAGCGTTTAGTTGACAGCAGAAATTTTTCACTACCTCAGGAAAAGCGGTCACGTTTTGGGGAGAGCTGCTGCCTCCAGCCCATCCCTGCAGCCCAACGCACAGAGCTTAATTTTGCATAATCACATTGGTTCTTAACCATGGCAATATATTCAGATCTTCAGACACCTGACAGTCAGACCCAGGTCTCCAGCAGCCTCCCTGCTGGAAAAGCAATTATTTTTGTGCAAAGGCATCAGTGGAGACTTTAAAGGTACCTATCATCCTGGAGGGAGCAGAAAGCCTTGTGAGGGGCACGTCCCACCCAGCCTGGTTATCAAAGGAGAACTTAAGTCATCAAGAATAATTGTCAACCAGCTCCAGCAAAGGGAAATGAACTTTAATTTGCTAATAGGTGATGTGATCAGCTTGTCTTTCATCATGGGGGGGATGGATCTGCTTGTTGAGAAACCTCAGACTCTAAGGATGAAATTCCTTCTCTGCCCAAGGGGAAGCAGAACCTCTTTAGCTGAGGCAAGGGGTGAAAACAAACAAACAAGCACACCCCAAAAAGTAGCCATGTCCCACATCTCCTGTCCAGCTTTTGTGTGCAAACCAGAACACTGTAACACTCCCAGGCATTCCCTACTTTTGCTGACTTGGGCTGAGGCAGGGATGATTTGGTCTCCTGCTCACAGCACCGCGTTCAATAGGGCCCATCTTCAATCCTAATGAGGATGACACTTCCAAATTAAGAATCTCTCTTGCTGGATCCTGGTGTGCTCCATTGAGTTTTGGTGCTGTTCCTTCTGGTCTGACTGAGGATGTGTGTGGCTGATGTCTGTCAGGGATGATGCAGAGAGGATTCATCCTGCCCTGGGGTGAGAAAACCTCCTGAGGCTGCCCCAGGCCCTGCAGTGCAGGAGTCACACACGTGCTCTGCCAACCTCTCTGTATTGGAGTGGATAAAAGGAAAAGTCCTGCCATATGAGAGATGGCAATGACACAGAGCTGAAAAAATGTACTTCGCTGGTAGGAATTAAATAGAAAATAGGGTTTTCTTCATGACAGAGTGTTTGTGGACAGTGCAAACCACTCTTCTTTCTTTCACCATGTGAGCCAAGACCTTTAGTGGCATAAATGAGAAACTTAAGAAAGTTAGAATCATAGAAATGTTAGGGATGGAAGGGACCTTAAAGCTCATCCAGTCCCAAACCCCCCTGCCATGGGCAGGGACACCTCCCACCAGCCCAGGTTGCTCCAAGCCCCATCCAACCTGGGCTAGAACACTGCCAGGGATGGGGCAGCCACAGCTTCTCTGGGCACCCTGGGCCAGAGGCTCAGCACCCACACAGCAAAGAATTTCTTCCTAATGTCCGATCTAAATCTCCCCTCTTCCAGTTTAAACCCATTGCCCCTTGTCCTCTCACTACAGCCCCATGTCCAAAGCCCTCCCCCAGCTGTCTTGTAGCCCCTTCAGATATTGGGAGGTTGCTCTAAGGTCACCTCAGAACCTTCTTTAGGCTGAACAACCCCAACTTCCTCAGCCTGGCTTCACAGGGGAGATGCTCCAGCCCTCTGAGCATTAAGTTAAAAGACGAGAAAATATTTTGCTAGGTTTTTTTTTAACATAAACATTATTGGATTCAATATAAACACTTTTGGGTTCATAAACTATTGGGTACAATAGGCATGAATAGCTGCAGTGCTCCTTTCCCTCTCATCTACAATCAAAAAAAGGAAAACATCTAGGGATGGAGCCAGAGTATGATCTTGATTAGTGCATCCAGATGTAACACTGAAGTGACTCTTGTGCTATAAATACAACTGGTTTGGCCTCCCACTTGTGTAACAGAGATAAAAATCTAACAGAGGCTCCAACAAAATCTCCTGCACCTTCCAAGGCTCAGCCAGGCCCACATGCAAAGTCCAAAATAAATTGAATTTACTGGAAAATCACCAAGATTATGTCTAGAGTGATTCCAAGACTTTTCTTTTTTCCAATTCAAATGAGCCCTATTACACATCAGGAATGTCTGGAGGAGAAATACAGCCCATTTCAGAAAGCCTGATTATATATTTTAATGCACGCAAGGTAAACATGAAAATGTCTCTTGAGCATTTTGTTGCTTCAGTTTTATAATTTCCTGTGCTCTTTGGTTACTTACAAAAAGTCTTCAGAATTAAAAAAAAAAAAACAAAACCACCAAACCAAAAGACACTTTCCTGGTGTTTATTTTGCCTCCTTGAGGGCTGTAGCTGCTGAATCAGACTCTGTACTTCACGGGTATATTTTACTCACTTGCTTAATTTGATTGAGTGTCAGAATTGTAATGAATCCTAAGGAGTCAAGTGACACCACTTTGGAACAAGCCCCCAAACCAATAAGCCTGCTGCTTTCACACCAGGTACACGTTGGAGAACAGGGTACAAGTATCTTCTTCTGCTGGTGGGATGAGGTGCTTCTGGGTCAGTGTTTCCATCTCAGCTCTCTTTGTTAGGTGTAAAATTGAGGCCAATGCACAGAAATGAACAGAAGCATTGAGGGGCTTGGGGTGCCCTGTAGCTCATGGACTCATGCTCATAGACTAGAGCAAAAAGGAAATTCAGATTCTACCACAAATGGACAAAGACATGAAGAACAAAGCCCAAATCAGTTTGCTTGGAACGAGCAGCCCTGTAGCAGGATCCCATGGTGCTGTGAGCCAGGAGGTCAGGCTGACCCTGGTGCCCCAAAGCAGGGCAGTGGTGTCCACTCAGCAGCAGAATTCCTATACCTGAAATGGGCAGCGTGCAGAGGACAGCCTGGCAAAGCAATGGGTGTCTCAGAGGGAAGAGAAAATATTTCATCCTCTAGAGAGTGACAGAAACAAACTGCAGACTCCTCTGGCAGCAGGACTGAGGTAGTGGAGCAATGCAAATCAGTCAGAGTTGCTGTGGCAGGTTCTGATTGTCCTGCTGAGCCTCAGCTGGCCCTGCAGCCCCTGGCCCGGGGCTGAACTGAAGCTCCAGGGTACTGAGCCCCTGGTCCAGGTTGCCCAGAGAAGCTGTGGCTGCCCCATCCCTGGCAGTGTTCCAGCCCAGGTGGGGTGGGGCTTGGAGCAACCTGGGCTGGTGGGAGGTGTCCCTGTCCATGCAGGGGGTAGGGACTGGATGAGCTTTAAGGTCCTTTCCAGCCCAAACCAGTCTGGGATTCTGTCATTCAGAGCTCTGCCTCTGTCCTCTCCTACAGCTCTGTCTGTGTGCTGAAGCTGCCTCTGACCACCCTGCACCCTTCCTCACCTCCTGTGGGCTCCCCTGGGCTCTCCTGAGCTCCTTGTCTGTCCCTGCTCCCTTGTCTGTCCCTCCACCTCAGCCTGTCCCGCAGAGCACCCATCAGGGATCTCCTGGGTTGTTCCCTGCTCTCCTTTAGGACTGTTTTCCAGGGCAGACAGTGTGTGTGTGGGGGGGAATGTTTCAGAAGCAGATATGCAGAACTTTGGAGGTTCAGATACCAGGTAGAGAACCCCCCCTGACCTCTGGGATTCTGCCCCCTTTCCACACACAGGTGAGAGGTTCTCCTGGGTGGGGATCTCCAGGGTGGAAAGCTGTGCCCCAGGCCTTGGAGGTGATGTTTCAGCTGGAATGTGACCAGGCTGGTAACACATTTCTGGCACTGAACTGAGCTCAGGGTGATGCTGCTGTGCCTTGGTTCTGGAGAAGGCTGGTGACTGTGTTCTCTTTTTAGTAGCCATCACATTCCACAGACAACTTCCAAAAGGCAAAACTACATTTTTCTTTAAGGTGCAGAGAGATACAAGTAACCAGGCTCTGTCAAAAATATCTGTTTCACTTTAGTTCTGGCTCAGATAATGGCAGCTCTTGCACAAGGAAGAAAAGACCAGCAAGAGTCCCCATTACTCCCCAATCTGGAGAGCTGGAAATGACAGAGCTGGTAATGCCTGTTGGGGTGATTTCGATTTGATGGGTCATGGCTCTAACTGCCTTGCAGTGCTCTTCTTTTAAAATACAAAGGGCACCACTTTATTCACTGTGGGTGGGACTGATTCCCTTCTCAAAGGGCTCCCCTTAAACCTGGTAATTATTAGCAGAGAGCATGAGAGGGGAGGCACAGTTCTTCAGTCCTGTGAAACTTGCCTTACAGGCTTAGCTTTGTTTTCTCCACCTCTCAACTGTTGTATCGTTGTAAATAGGAGCTAAAAGCTAAAAGGTCTATGGAGGTAGGAAAGCTAAAAATCCCTACCCATGTGGCTGCTTAGTTACAGGGAAGAGGGTACTGCTTGGGCTGTGTTTTGGGAGGAAGTTTCAGGGGCAATGCACAGGTAACTCTTACAACAGGCAAGTACCTGGTTTCTTTAGGTCCTGTAAAAAACTTCTCAACCACTCAAGTCCTGCAGCTTGACTTCTTTCTCTTTGTATGTGATTGGGAACCTCTGGGTCTGCTGCTGCCCTGGTGTGATGGGGATGGATTCAGATGCAGATGGAACACACAGGCAGCAGTGGGTGTGTGGGGGGGCTACTCAGGGCTCTGTGTATTCCTGCAGAGATTACACCTGGATGTGCAAACTGCCAGCTCAGATGCAGGGCTGTCACAGATTTGCAGAGACCTTTCCTTGGTTTTTTTGTTTGTCTTTATTTATTTTATTTTATTCT
This sequence comes from Florisuga fusca, assembly GCA_038090715.1. Taxonomy (NCBI): domain Eukaryota; kingdom Metazoa; phylum Chordata; class Aves; order Apodiformes; family Trochilidae; genus Florisuga; species Florisuga fusca. The sequence goes on from JAAWXA010000023.1 coordinate 11,054,157, forward strand.
GCCCCCTCAAGTTGGTAGAGTGCAGGACATTTGGTCTTTGATCTGATGGAAGGATGGACTCTGCATTCCTCTACCTGCTTGAAACTATGGAGATATATAGATACATAGATATATATCTCAGAAGATTCCTAAATGAAAATTCCTTAATGAATCTGTGCAGATGTGCTTCTGCACCTTAAGAAACAGATAAATCGAACAGTTTCCAAAATCCTCTCTTACAAACTATTTCAGGGATAAAAGGAGAACTGGGTCAGTGGTGCCAGTGGCAGTAGGGTCCAGCTGAAGCTGGTTAGAGGTCTTCCCAGATAACTTTTTCACTGTGAAGCAGTGGCAGATAAGATAAATAAGAGGATAAGATGTAGGAGGAGTGAGAGAGGCAGCAGGAGGAGAAGGTGGGATGGTTTGGGCTGCAGTTGAGTCAGTTCTGATGCAGCTTTTATGCTCTTTTACTCTCCCACAAGTGGAATGACAAGAGCTGCAAATCTAAACGTTCATTTTCTTCCTGTCATAAAACTGTCACTGGACAAAGCAAAATGTCAAACAAAAATACAACTCCTTTCCAGATGGAGATGCAGCTCTGTGGTCTTGAGAATAAAGTACTGATGATGGAGCTTGGGGGGTTGGGCATTTTGGGGGTTGGCTGGGTGGAGTTGCTTATTTTTTGGCTTGTGGGGTTTTTTTTGTTTGTTTTGGGGTTTGGTGTTTTTTTTTTTTTTTTTTTTTTTTTTTTTTTTTTTTTTAACGTGCTGCTGACTGAAAGCACATGAAGCTGTGAAAGCTACCTACGTGGACAGCAAAACAAACTGAGGGCATTTGGGGCATAAAGTTGTCAAATAATTGCAATGTTGGAATGTTGCGTAGCAACGATGAAGATCCTCTGTGTTTTTAGAGTCAGTGGGCATTATGTCCAAGCCTGATTGGCCATTCTCTCAGGGAAGAATTACATCCAAAAACCTGAAGCCAGTGGGCACAAAATAACCAGGTCAGTCTGTTGTCTTCTGTGGTTTCAGTCAATGATTTCAATTGATTCCTCTGTAAAGCCCATCCTTGATAAAGTTGGTAAAACACAGCTCTCTAAAGCTCATAGATACTTTTTTACCCTCTTTGGCAAGGGAGTCCTCCACATCACTCTCTGTCTTGGATTAATCAGCCACTGATTAATGAATTTGGTTTCTGTAGCACCAGGTGCAGGTTCACACACCCGTACCAGCACCTCTTGCAGCCTCATCTTTAATTTGGATTCCCACCTGCATTTTGCTGTAATCTGTGTCAAGAAGGAATCTCTTTTTTTTTTTTTTCTGCCAGTGATGTGCTATCTGCTCAGTTTGGTGGGAGCAGTGATTACCAGCAATGTCAATTGCTAAACCAGTTAAATCAAAGCTCCAGGGGAAAAAAGTTCCCCACCCTCCCACACCACCAAGCCCACAGCAAATATTGGCTGCTTTGATTGGCACTTCATGTATGTGGCTCTGCCTTGGCACAAAGCACTTTGCATCCTGCTGTCCAGTTTCAGACAGCCTGGGCTCAGATAAAGGCATTTGCAATGGCCTTTTCCCCAGGGCAGTTAGGGGCCAAGATCAAATAAATGGAGGACACAGTTGTTCTCGTCTCCTTTGCAGTGATTTTTTTTTTTTTTTTTTTTTTTTTGCACCCTGTCTGCACCAGCGGGGATGGCTTGGACATAACCTGGAACCACTTCAGAGTTAATAGCAAAACAACCCCAACCCACCCCAAAAAAGAACAAACACCCCCACTCCCCTATTATATTAAAAAAACAAAAAACCTCCCCCCAGCTCTAAAGACTTTGGAAATCGTGTTGGACATAACTTTCTGTCTCCTACTGTGAATGTCAAAAAAGCAAAAGCTCTCTTTATTGTCACTCACCTGCAAGTGTTATGCTAGCAAAAGCCACCACTGACAGCCTTGGAAATGAAAGCTCAGCCTATCTGCTCCAGGTAATGTCAGTCTGGTCTTTCTCAAGTGTGCCTGTGCTGGCTGAGAGCCATGACTTAGTCTTCAGTGAGCTCCCTCTGGAAATGAGCAATCCCAGTAGGAGAATCCCTCAGTCTGAGTCCTTCAGCCTCCTGAGCACAGAGGGGTGTTCAGAGACCTCCCCCAACTGATGCAAGCAACCCACAAAGGGATTGGGATTCCCAAGCAGCTTTTGGACCAAAAGCTTAAGTTTATTTAGGCTGCTGCAACTCTTGTGTTGAATCAGATGAAGCTAATGACAGAGAGGACAAAACCACCTGGTCTTTTTTTCAGTCTTTCTACTCCATGCTGAAGGATGATGTTCAAATATTTCATTCCTTTTACTGCTAGGATCCTTCTAATTTCCAGCCTTAACTTATTTTCCTCCCCCAAGGCATCATTTCTTGTTTTTTCTTGTTATATTCTGTATCTGTTATATTCTATATCTGCAGCAAGGACACACTGCAGATTTAAAGAGCATTTTTTGCACTATTTACGGGTAGAACAGCTTGCTTGAAATAATTACAATGAAGTGACTGTTTTCACCTGAATAGCTTGAAATACACTGATTTTTCTCCTCCCATACTTCACATAAGTTTCTTTTTATCAACAATTTACACAGATGTTACTCTACAAGGGGGTTGCTGTAGTCGCTTTAGATCTTAAAACCACAATAACCGGTTTGTAATTATGTCTGATCATTTGTAGCACTGTCTATTGCTCTCTTGACAACATTAATTAGATTGGATATTAGCAGAAAATGGGCTGCCCAGTGAGATAGTTGAATCAGCATCCCTGGAAGTGTTTAAAAGCCACGTAGCTGGGGTGCTGAGGGACATGGTTTAGCACCAGACTCAGTAGAGTTTGGGTAATGGTTGGGCTCAATAATCTTCAAGGTCTTTTCCAACCAAAATGATTCCATGATTCTGGAAAAGAAACAGCTGAGGAGGACCTGGAGTTCTGTAAAATTACAGGGAGGAGGAAGAGAGAATGTGGACTGAGGTTGAATGCTCACTCTTTTCCCCTGTAAAGGAATTATGGGCCTCATATATAGACCCTGAAGCAGGCAGCTCCAAAACAAATATTACAAGCTGGTTCTTCTTCCATCTGGTGGAAGTTGGATTTGCTGGACTCCATGGCACAAACCAGGTGGATGCAGAAACATTGCGTGGATTCGAGGGGAGGGGAATTCATGGAGATGAATCTGAAGGTTTCAAATTATACAGAACTTCTCCCCAGTTCAGGAACACCCTGAGCTGGGAGCAGTTTGAGCCTGGGAGTGGGGGAGATGTGCCACATGGGTTTGCCTTGTTCTTACTTTGTCCTGGGCAAATCCCAGAGTCTATCTGCAATGAACCTGGGCAGAAGAAGAGCAGAGCTGCAAGGGCAGCTGGGGCCACAAAACCTCCTCAGACCTGACACACCACAGATCCCCTCCATACATTTAGTGAGTATCTTCACTTTATTGCCTGAATTTATCTCATCTCTCAGGCTATTTGTAACTTACCTAAAACGGGAAGCCCAGATTTTAGGGGGTATTTTAAAAGCAGAAGGCTTAGAGGTGGACAGGATTTTTCAATGCACTGAAGCACCTCCACTGATTTCAGTAGCACTCAGCTTTGTAAAAGTACCCAATTTACAAGAGCAAATAAATTATTTCAACAGTGTGAATCATTGCAGTTGTATACATTGAAAATCCAACAATATTTGCTTCTTTACTCTCTGGCTACTTAAAGACGTTTAAAAGTACCAAAGCTCTATTGTTTGTGCTATCACAGTAAATAGAAAAGCAGAGAAAGTTTGCTGAACCTATTCCCAAGGTTAACTCTTCTGAGCAGCATGTAATTGTTTCCACATTGTTTCTGAATCAGCTTGGTTTGAAAATGTCAGGAAGTCACTTTTCTTCCCAGTAAGTGTCTGTTCCAGGTATCTTGCTGCCAGGCAGAGGCTTGTGCAAATGCCAGTCCTTGTATCCCACCTTTGGGTCATTATTTCACTGCTGGGTGCATTTCCTTCCTGCCTGGTGGTGCCTTGAATTTGAGCAGCAAGTCCAGAGGAATTGAAGGTAAGAAATGTTAATTCTGCCGCAAACATATGGGGAGACGGGGAAGTGACTCTCCTAGGCACATCTGTCCTCTTGGATGCTCAGGAAAGTAAAAAGGAAGATAAGCCAAAGGGTTATATAGTGAGGAGGTTTTGGCAAATGGGTTTTCTCATTGCCTTGCTGCTGTTGCTGGAGTCTTCCTTTCTGAAGTAGTGAAAAGGGCAGGTGACTCCATCTTTTACCCTATCTGGGTAAAATAGAATCAAATAAAATTAAAATAAAGGAAAATAGAATTAAAAAAAAAAAAATTAAAAAAATAAAATCTGGTCTCTCTCAAGGCAGTTTTACACCAGCACAGTTTTGTTGGCTTTTTGTAGAAACTCCTTGCTGGCACTGTCAGGAAATATGCTCAGGACCAGGTCTGGTTTTCTCAGTGTAAGAGAAGAGTACAGCTTTGGTTTGTGTGATCTACAGCTACCCAGTGGCTGTTGGTAGGATATGATGGGCTGTTTTGGGAGGAACTGTCAGGGTTGGGCCCAGGATGGAGAAATGGAAGGGACATGGAAGTGGTCCTGAGGGATTTGGTGTCACTACAGGATCAGCTGTGGCTGGGGAAGCTCAGGACAGTGAGGAAATGGAATTCTCCACCCTGCTCTGGCCCTTCTCTGGGCTGATAATGTCATTTGCTGGAAAATGACGAAGCCCAAGGCTGGAAGCTGTGATGCAGGTCCAGATCTCATAGAAAGGTTGGGGAGTGGTTTCCAAAAAATCCTTTAGGAATCTACACCTGATCTATCCATGACAATTTAATGGCTTGGGCTTGTGAGCCAGCACCAGCTATGGTAATTCCATAGCAAAAAAAAGAAGTGGTATCATGGGGTAGGAGGTGGGGATTGCTCTGAGTGTTTTATGGATTCAGTTGAGGAGTTATTGATCTGCTCAATAAATGCTGAAATCTCTGAATTTCCTCATGCACTCAGAAGATCTGGTGTCCAAAATATTACATTTTTCTCCTGATATGTGTAATATATTGTGTTGCTTATAGACTATTTGCATCCAGGAGGGGGATTCTCCACCACAACCTCTGCCTGTGGCACAGCCATCACCTTAAGGACCCTGACACCATCACACAGCAACCTCAGCTCTCTGAAGAGATGCCAGCACAGCTGGGACAGAGGATGAGGTGGTGGTTTTTCTAGCAGACATCTGGCAACAGGTACTGGGAAGCTGGCACATGGCAATGGGGCACAAAACTCCACAGTGGGGGAAATGGACAGTGGGAGAAATGGACAGTGGAAACAAAAGGTTTATTTTTAGTCTTTCTTCTGGGCTGAATCCAGAAAACCAGATGATGCTCCTTCTGACAGGCAAATGTGTTTTAACTGGCTCCAGCAAACCCATATGTACTGCCAAGGAGTTATGTTTCCCTTAAGTAAATTCTCCTGATGTGAACTTCCAGTCTGAAAAAGTGGTTTAGCTACAGGACCTTCTTAGTGAGCACATCTGCTCGGCACATTTGTGCAGCATCACATCTGCCATATAATTTAACAGAACCTGCAGAGCTCTGGGAGGAAGAAAAAAAAAAAAAAAGAGATAGAAAAAGGGATGGGTTCATTTGTGGCTTGCACATTGCCAACAGAATGAACTCAGGACAAGATGTAGCTTGAAGCTGCCTCAAAGACCAACACTTTTATCTTCATGCTGGTTCTGCTGAGCAGCATATTGTGGGGGAGGGCTGCAGCAGAGAGAGCTGAGCCAGGATCCAAACCTTAGGGACACTGCAGGAGGAAGATCCTGCACATTTGGGGCATATCTGTGTCCATCTTACCCCGTGGTTCATGTGCTGTTGCCATTTTAAAACCCCAACCAACAAATCTCAATTAAGAAACCCCCTTGTATTCCTGTCACAGCCATTACCAGCACTCAAATCCTCAAATCCATGTGCCCGAGGAACACCTTCCTCCTCATTCGTTGCTCCCAACCACAGTCCCCCTCTTCTTGGTGCCACCACAGGAGGTGCAGGGGAGAACCTTGGGGCAGAACTGGTGGCTGTGAAGGGAGCAGTGGTCTCTGGTGTCCATGCAGAGACCTCAGAGGGTTTCTTGTAGAGTCATTTCTTCTGCCACCTTTTCCCAGTTGTCCACACACCAAGACACAAGTGCTCCTGTGTCATTGTTCACTACTCAGTGAGTGACAGGGAAAAAACTTCTTTCCTTCCAGGCTACAACTGCTGACAGTCACCCTTCAGTCACATAATGACCAACCAGTGTGAAACTGTTAAAATTACCTCATAAATAACTCTTAATGCACAGAGAACGAGGAGTTGCTGTTGCTCATAGATAAATTACTCACTGCCACTATGGGACATTAAACCATGGCTAATATGGAGGTCTCCATAGGGGTTTCATTAAACACCAGAGGTTTCCTATAGATTTAACCATCGGGGAGCTATGCAGCTCTTGCTGCTTGTCAGCTCTACTGTGTTAGAGGTAATGCACTCTGCACAGGAGTACCAGGGATGCTAATGGCTGGGAAAATGTCTCTTAATGAAAAAAAAAAAATAAAATTGAAAATAATATCCCAATGTTGTTAACATTCAGTAGCAGAATGCTGTTTGTAGGAAGGTTTTTGATCTCTGTTGAGTTTGGAAGTTTGTAGTCTTTTGCATGAAGAAATTAAGGGAGTCTCATTGCAACTGCTCCTCTTCCAATCTGTAACCTGAGGAAGGGCAACACTTTGGACTTGGCTGCCCTGCAGCTTCCAGCTCATGAGAGGTGGTGTGCTTGCAAGGCACCAGCAAAGGCCAGAAGAGCAGATGGTGCCTCCCAGATGAGAACTGGGGAGGCTTAATGACAACCATGGAAGTATTTATAGCTTCATCTGTCAACAAATTCATTCATTACCACCAGCACAGTACTCATTGCATTTCTAGAGTGTATTTCCCTCCCCCCTCACCCTTTTTTTTTTTCCATCTCTTTTATTGCTAGTGTAATAGACTCTATTTTAATAATAAAATATTGAAGTAACAATTTATTTCTTCACACATTCAGTCTTCGTGTTAAGTTGGAGTTTGGTCCTTTTTGGCACTCTTGTGAAGTTGTGCTTATTCTCAAAGCTGTGGTAGCTGTCATTCATCTGTAATTAATGTGATTTCCCCATTGATGACTCCACTGCCATAATTAGAGGTGTGAATAGGAGTCCACACCCAGTGATGTTCCCTGTTGTGTCTCCTTTCCAGCCATTCCAGCCCCGTTTCAGCTAAAAAGTGAGTAGACAACTAAGTGTAGAAAAGTGCTGCATCCACGGGAGACACTGCATCCATGGGAAAAACTTTTATTTTTCCTCTGTGCAGTTGGTACCTGCTGAAAGTTGCACTGGTTGGGTGGACTGACCTACTGTGCACTGTCTGGATAACTAAATGTGGAAAGGGGAAAGCTCTCCTGGTTCCCAACACAATCCTGAAGGGATTCAGCCATTCTGGCTTTGTGTTTCTAGAGGAAGACTGCCAAGGGATGAGGGTTCCTGCACCTTCCTGTGCAGGGATTAGGTGCAGGTGTGGTTGGGAGTGCAATCCCCATCACTGCCTCCTTTAGGGATGTCAGAGCCCAAGCTGCTATGAGGGGATTTGCACTGTTTAAGCTCTCTAGAGACCTGGAGGTTGGTTCTGAGTTAGTCAGGGCTATGGCTTGGGCCACCACTCATCTCAAGCCGGACCAGCACCCTGAGCAGGATGGGCATGCTTAGGGATCTTTCTGGGCTGCTGGTTCTCCCAGGAGGAGGTGACAAAACCAAACCCCAACCCCCTTCTGGAGAGCAGAAAGGGAGGTGAAGCACAGTGCAAAAAGAAGAGAAATTGGAATAAGACAAAGTATTGCTTATGAGTTTTGTGGTTTAAGCACAGTGAGAGTCTCTCCCTGGAGTAACCACCTTGTTCCATTGATTAACTACAGAAATATGGCTGCTGGCATTAGGAGAGTAAATTAGGTGATGTGATTACTCCTTTAAACTCAAATCAGATACTTATTCTTCTGCCCCCCTGGTCTGTCTGGCTTCTCTTCCATCCCATCCTCAAAGTACAAATTAAAAAGATGAATTATTATTACTTAAATAGTTTTCAAAACTCTGGTTATTTTTCTGACTCCCATTTCTCCCTCAGCAGGATAGAAATGACGCTCACTCAGTCTGGAGCAAACCCAACCCTTTGCCATGAAAAAAACCCATAATCTGAGATCTGAAAGGGGAAGATAGAGGGGGAAATAATTAACTGTGCTATTGAATGATCAAGAATTTTAATCCTTACCTGCAGCTGGGCTGTGTTTTGCTGATAGGGGGAGGAAAATTCGATTTGTTTTTGCCAGTCCAAGAGCATCCCAGAGCATCCTGCTGAGTCCTTACTGAGTTCTTGTCTTCTGGTCCATTCCCATGTGCTGGCCTGGGCAGGATCTGGCTTGGTGCAACCATTTCTAGGTAATTTTTTTTCCTGCTCTGGCACACTCATGTATGAAACAGGTGAAGAGAATGTGTAGGAATATTGCAAGTCTTCAAAAATATTTTATTGTGGTATCTGCATAACCCTGAGTGTGCCCTGGTAAGGTTATTGCAGCAAATAACTGATGAAACAGAATTCAGTGGCCAGTTTTTTTAAAGTGCTCCCAATCTAGTTTGGTTGAGATGAAGATGATAAGTAGAGAAATGCACAGATTCACATCCACAGGAAAGCCAAAATCACATGCGGCAGAGATAGTCAGAAACAATAAAGTCCAAGACTGAAAAATGAAAGAGAAGGATAAAGCCTTGTGGCTTAATATGAAAGAAAATATATGACAGAATCTTTCATCTCTGACCGTGTTTGCTGCAAAGTAATAAGATAATGTTGGCTCTGAATGGAGAAGATAAGAGACTGGGATAAAAAGCAAGCTTCAGTACACCAATCATGGGAGCTAAATTATTGCCTTGTTTTTATTCCTACAGGCCCAGAAATACAGTGGGAAGATGTAGCCTCAGGAAAAAACTCCAAGAGCTGACAGGATGGGCTGCAAGCACTTGGGATAGGCTGTGAGAAGGGTGGGTGCTTGAGATATTTGCCTCTTGTAAAGCTCTCAGAATAATGCTGCCTGAGGGGAGGTTGAGTGTCAGGAAACAGTGGCTGGAACTCCCAGATTTGAGTGGAAACGCTGAGAATTTGAGCCTCCTAAAACAAGCTAGTAACACCATTCAATGTGTGCCAGAACTGAGATCAGGAAACAGCCAAAACCAAAGGTTCCTCACAAGGTGCCCCCTCCCCCTGCCACCCCAGATCTCCCAGGGCCCCAACCTCAGCCCCTCCTGCTCAGTTCCATTTTGGAGACCTGTGAGGGTCCAGAGGTTCCTTTGTCCCCATTCCAAAGCTCAGGAAGTAGAAATTAAGCAGAATTTCAAGGGTGGGAGTGTACTGCTGCCTTCCAAACTTTGCAGGCAGGTTCCTAAACAAGCAGCCTGATTTTCCAGTGTGCTGCACAGCTTCTGATGCTGAATGGAAACTCATCTGGAATCACAGCTGGGTCACCATGGTGAAAAGGGCTCAGGATGAAAGGCACTGCCTGAAAGGTTCTGTCCTGTGGTTGCTCTGACTTCCCAGATTTCTAGACAGCCCCTGAGGCTTAAGGAAGTCTGAAGATGCAGGTACCAGGCAGCACTACTGGGGTTTTGGATCTCATACATGGCAGGTGTGAAATTTTAAAGAAGTTGAGTATTTCTCATATTATAATTTGTTGTCCTTTGCTCCTGGGACATGAGTTTCTACTTGCGTGTGTTTCTGATTTGGTGGCTGGGAGATGCTCATGGTGTCCCTCTCCTCTGGCCAACCCCAGCACTGCTCTTTACTCACCATGCCAGAGGAGATGTCAAGCAGAGATTTCAGATCCAGCTCCCAGAGCATCAGGGAGGTTCAGACTTGCAGCCAAACATTTGGGCTTTCACCCATTTTTAATAGCAGATCAGACCAGGCTTTAACCCAAATCTCCCTGCTCAGGCCAGTTGGGTTTGGAGGATGTTTGGCCCCTCAGGCAATGTCCATCCACACTGTTGATAGATTCCTGATGTTCTCCTGCTCCTGCTGTCCTCCTGGTGGTCCACAGCACACCTCATCTTGCAGCTCCATGCACCCCAACTCCTACCACACTTGGTGCTCCCAGGTACCTGAGCTGGTGCTGGTTATTTATCACAACCCAGAGCAAGCAGCACTTTGCAGCCCAAAGAAGCCCAATGAGCAATAATTTTATTGTTTATGGTTGGACTCGATGATCTTAAAAGTCTTTTCCAACATAACTGAATCTATGATTCTAATATGTGGATTAAACAGCATAGAGTCCCAATCTGGTTTGGGTTGGAAGGGACCTTAAAGATCATCTAGTTCCACCCCCCCCATAATGGAGAGGGACACCTTCTCCTAGACCATGTTATTCCAAAGTCCATACAACTTGGCCTTGGATTTCCATTGAGGAAAAAGCTTTCAAAGGACCTGCTGAGATGAAAGTTAGAAGCTGAGTTAGCTTTGGACGGGAAAAAAAAGTGAGTGTGCATCAGACTGATTGCATGGTGGCAAGGAATGCAGAATTGCCCCTGTGCTGATAAGGAGTGGGACCTACCAGGCAGCAAACACAAAAACTTAACCACAGTTCCCAGGTGATGGGGACTTTGAGGGGGCCTGACCTGTCGTGGCATGGCCATCTCCAGGACAGCCATCCCCCAGGCCAGGCCCAACACCAGCTTCATGGCCACATTTTTTCAAACCAAGTGGTGTCTCCCTGCTTCCTCCCAGGATGCAGAATCCAGCAGGCCAGGTGGCCATGGCATTTGTAGGAGTGACTTCTCCATCACTCATGGCTCTCCTTTTCCCCAGCAGTCTCTCCAGGTTGGAGCTGTGCCCATGGATTCAGTGACTCTCCTGGAGCAGGGCTGCTCTCTGGTAAGAACCACTATGGGTAGGAGTGAAATGTTACACTCGAGGGCTGAAAACACAGGGCACTTCAAAGAAAAATTTTGGTTTTGAAGCCACAGTTTTCCTCGTTTGCTAAGAACATCACAAGCTCAGGCATCTCAGTTCCAACAAGCTAGAGCTGAAAGTATTTTTTTCACATATGAGGTGATTGTTTCTGTGACATCAAAATATTTAATTTCTGGTTTTTAAACCACTTATTTCAAAAGTCCTTTTGAAATGCCAGTTCAGGACAAAATGCCAGTTCAGGCATTTCATGGCAGATCACTCTTCCCAGATTGCTTCCTTTATAAAACAAAGTTTTGTAAGGTTGACAAGCATGTTTTAGTTTCAATAGCTTCTTTTAGTTTGAGATTTCTTTTGTGAGAAAAAAAAAAAATATCCCATGGGTTCTACTTAAGACCTGCTGTTAGGTGCATTTAAAAAAAGAAAAGAAATCCAATTTAAAAGAGTCATGAAGCAAAATGGGTTTTATTTGCCCCGACAGAAATTGCAAGTATAACAATGCCTGTGACAACTGGTGAACTGGGGAGAATTTTTCAAGCACTTCAGTGTGTCAAGAAAACTGTACACCCATGAGTTACTTCTGCTACAGCTCAAGAATTTTCTGAAATAGAGATGTTTAAAGAATTATCCATAAAGTCCAGAACAAAAAGTAATCATGTTTTAATTCAGAATATGAGGCCAAGCCCATGCTCCCTGAAACTTTAACAGAAATTTGTGAGCTGTGTGTGGTTTGGGGAGTGTATCTGATCCAGACCAGCTCTTCTTGTGAGTTTTGCACTGAAGTCTCACAAAAGAGCTTTAAAGCCCCTTCAAATCTTATTGGTTGCTATTGCACAAACATAAAATAAATAAACTGGTTCTGGAGTGTTGACACCTGGCAATCTAAAGCCGGATCTGGAGGGCAGAAGCTGAGGGTGATGCTGTGTGGTGGGTTGGCAGGTGATGATACAGGGCTGGGTGTTCAGTCCTGAATCATCCAAAGTGTGAGGATTTGCCTGCTACAAAACTTGGATTTAGAGCATCATTGTTCTACACCCACACACAATCAAAAATCAGGTTCTCCTCCTTCCAAAACTTGGCACTGAGTGTCTCTGTGCTTGGTGTGACACAGCATGTTCTAAACGTGAGGGAACACAGGTACAGATTGCATGCACATGGCTGACATGGATGTATTATATATACTTAAATGTGTGGGTTTGAACAGCATGGAAACCTGATCGTTCTGTCAAATTTTAAATACATATTCATTGAAGTATTTTGCAGGTGAATTTTGGGAAGTTTGGGCAACATTTTGTTGACACAGAGGAAGACTGGATACCACAGAAACCCAGCTGGGGATCTCCTAGTATCTCCTCCCTTACCTGTAAGCAAAACTAAATACCTGGACTTCCAGTCCTTCAGAAAAGTCTTTTGACTTGGAGGAAGACTTTTTATTTTTATAAATACCACTGCAAATGGCTTTTTTCAGGGAAGAAGGAGAATGCAGCCATCTGGGGCTGGATTGCATGGGGAATTGGAGGGAAGGAGAAAAGGAGATGTAGAGGAGGGACCATGAGAAGCTTTGCTGGCCAGGTCTGCAATAAGTTTTAATGCCAATGCCAGCTCCAGGTGTGACAAGCTGGGGTTTGCTGCTGTTGATTTGAGCTAATTTGTTCTCATATCTAAACAGGTTTCTGTAGCTGAGTCTCACCTGGGCTACAGCTGCTCCCAAAGTGGGGAGAAAACACCAATGGCAAATGGAGATTATTTTTAGTCAAAATCTGTAATCCTGATATACCTCAGTTTTCACTTTCTCAGCACATTTTATTCAATTTTATTAGGTCATTTAGCAAATAATTTTAATTTTCTGCTTATATCTGAATTTTTGAAAGTAATGTACTGTTGTACAGTTAATGAATCTGCTAATAAGCTCCAAGAAAATGTGATTTGCAAATGATTCCAGGACATAACTGTCACTCAGACCCTGTGCCAATTAGCATAACCATTAGCAACTATCCCTAAGAGGTCCTTGAAATTTAAATGAGATTTCCTAAGATCCCTTTTCCTAGGGAGCTTGAAGATTCTGCCTGGTATGGAAAATGCCAATAATTCATTGAAGACAAAGGATAACTTTAGACATAAATGCCCACCTGGTTCTGAAGAAGCAGCAATCTTTCTGTCGTGCATTTCTCTGTTTGTTTTCTCTTCCAATGACCTTAAGAGGTACCAAAGCTGCCCCACTACTGGACCAGCAGAGAGCTGCTGGCCAGACACTGACACAGCAACAAATGGGTGTTTTTTTTGTTGCAAACATGAAAAACAGAGGAGCAATAGTGGTGTTGAGGGAGTAATAATTACCCCCCTGCTTTACCACATTGGTCTTACTAAATCTTGCTGGATTTACTGACTTGGTGAACTTGGTTTTCTTGACCACAGCCTCGAGGCTGTGTGAGGTTGTGGCCCAATGCTGCAATGCTCTCAGGTGCTGGGGGTCCAGAGCTCCTCAGGGTGCAGGTGAAATCCAGCTGCAGTTCCCACTGGAAGTCTGTCCCAAAGTCTGTCTCTGCAGACCCCCACCCAAGAGAAAGGACTTCCATGAATAGTTAGCTTTGGGTTGTTTTTTCCAGCTTTTCTTCTCTTGTTTTTTCCCAGTACCAATTCTGGCAGCTGTTTTAGGATGAAATAGAGCCTCAAGGCTTTGGGTGGGACAGCAGCCTCACAGAGATGTTGCCACAAGAGGGATGTTTTCCCACAGGTGAAACTTGAGCCAGGCTACCAGAAAAACACAGTGCTTCAGATGACAGGCAAGTGCTTTGGACTCAGGAGGAGGCTGCTGTGGCTCAGGAGTATCAAATAAAAAGCATGTCATCTTAAACACTGAGCAGAGGTATTAACTTAATCTCTCCTCTTTTCATCTTGCCTTATCTCATTTACAAAATGACAAATCCCTGTGCTTGCCCCTGAATTCTACCAGCTAGCTGGGTGTCTGTCAGAGCCAGCTGATGGGCTGATGCCCTTGGGCCATCACTTTTCATCCCTCCTGGAGATGCCCAGGAGAGCCCTGGGTGCAGGATGTGAACCCCAAAGCTGCACACCTCTTGTGTCTGTGTGTCCCTGTAGACCTGTGAACCACACAAAGTCCATGTGGTCCCTGGGGATGCAGCCCAAAGGTGGCAGTTGGGAATTTGACAAAGAGGAATTTGAAACCTCTTGCTCAGGAACGTGGGGCTGGAATTTGCTCCCTTCTGGCTAGAGGTGGGGCTGGGTGATGAGCACAGAGTGATATGGTCTCCTAATTGTCAGACTGACTCTGGCTCACTTTTAACTGAGCAAATGAACATGAAACACAGGATTAAATACAGCAGAGAGCCAGCAACTGATACGGGTCATCCAGGAGAGATTAAGATGCTCCAGCAAATGAACAAAGCAGGTAACAGGCTAAAAGACGATCATGTTTGTCAAGATCAAGGAATGGCCTCAGAAAATAGCGTTATGGATTAGTGACACAGAAAACCTGAGCAATAGGCTGAGCACATCCCTTTGGTGTCCTGTGAGGAGCTGTTTTCTCAGCCCCCTCCCCAGGGATTCCCTGCTCCCAAATTGCTGCCTTGCTGCAGCCCTGCTGGGCTGGCTTCTAGCAGCTCACCTGCTCCTGACACACATGGGCATTTGTCTTCCTGTTCCTTTCTTGTTTAGAGCAACACTGAGGGCATTTAGGACTGGGGAAAAGATGTCCACAGAGGCAATATCATGCAAAACCCAACAGCTGATTATGATGGTGATTATTAATAGTAACATCAAGCAGCAGCTGGGACTGGATTGATTAAAGATGACTGAGAGGTCCAGAAAGCCTTAGAGCACTTTTCAAGGTCTATTTTTGCCTTTTCTGATGGAGCCCAAGCAGCTGTCACTGGGATGTGGCAGGTTTGCACAGCTAGGTCCCCCTAACCCATTTCATGTCTTGCCAAGGCTCTGCTGGGCAGGTACAATCTCTCCAAGCTGTCAGCAGCTGTGTCTCAGAGGATGCTACAGCTCCATAAATACCAGGGATCTTTATTTAATTGGGAGACCCTCTGGAAATTCCTCTTTTCTGTAGCAAGCCTGGGTGAGTGTGGTTCTTAAGCCATTCCCAAGCCTTATTATGTGGCTAGAGTTTTATTGGCTGTGTTGGCTGCTGATGGATGAGCATTCACCATCTTTTTTTCTCTTGATAGGAAAAGCCAGGGGCATATAAATCATATTTTCATGCAAGAGACCAGGTACAGATTTTTTGGTATTTGCCCTTAATTGCCTTCTCAGTTTTTGTTAGACAAGAAAGGATATTAACTGGATTGCACGATGGCCAATTAGTTTTAAAGGTTTTTAGTTCCATTACTTATCTGGAATAATTTGTAATCTTTCTTTGACAAAGGCAGCCGAGGAGCCCTTTTTGATAATAACACTAAATCAGGCTGCTAGAGCACATACCCATTAACATATACAAGGGATGTTGCACCAAACAGAAATTCAATTTAACAGATCTCACCGCTCCAACCACATCCCAATTATATTTATATCCTTCTCCAGACTTCTCTGTTTTACTCACTTATCCCCATCTTCAGAAGTCTCAGCACGAATTTGCTCATATGCAGCCTGCTCACTACCCACCAATTTTTTTTCCACGGTGTCCTTTGATCTCTTCTTTCATTACTGAGCCCTCACAATGCTCCTGGCTACAGAGGTGACTGTTCCCAGGGAAGGAGGAGAAGGCACGTGCACACTTGGACTTTTCCCTGTGTCCTAGGTACATGAGACAAATGCACTGACTTTGCTGTTGGTCAGTCAGCCAGGGTCTGGAAGCTGCACTGGTTGATCAAGACTATTTAAGCAAAGGACCAGCCCTCTCATCTCTGACCCAGCTGGAGCTCAGTATCCTGGGGAGAGGTGGCAACCCCTGGATCCCAGGACAGGGCACTGGGAGGGCTGGTGGGTTGTTCAGTTGCTTGAGCAGAGTAGAAGAAAGTGAAGTGCAGACCCCATCATACTCAGACAGTGCACCAGGGATTTTCTCAAGCCCTTCCCCAGGCTGGGAGCTGTCAGATCTTGGCCATTTGCCAGCCCCTGGCCTTCTGTCTCTGATTTAAACCATTAAAAAGCCACATGGCTACCTGGAAAAGGGTCTTTCGAAAGAAGTCTGATATCATTGTCCTCACTACAGTGCAAATAGGAATGATTTTTTCCCTTTTGACCACCGGAGAAGATTTGAGAGAAAAAAAGCATTGAGTGGAACAAAGAAAGCAAGAATGTGTTGAAGACTAAATAGAGCTGGCAGTTTCCCCTAATAGGAAGTAAAATCCTCACTAACAAGCCGGTATTCCTTGAAACAGCAGAGGCTGAAGTGAGTTCATAAGGAGCTGAGGCACCTAAAGTGCATCTGCAGACAAAGCTCATTCTTATTACATCATTTCTTTCCAGCCTTCTCATGGTATACCAAGATACATCTTTGGTGTCAGCTGAGGATACTGAAGTGGAGGGTTTCCCCTCCTTATGGTGTGCAGATTATGTCAGCTTTATATATATACATATATATATATGTATATACATACATACATATAGATATATAAGTACACATCTATATCTATATGTATAAATGTTGTCCTTGTCAATAAAGAACCAGCCACAGCAGCAACACCAAACAGAGGACAAGAGAACTCAGCAGCCAAAAGTGCCAGAAGGACTTAAGTTTCTGTCCTTTCCTTCCTCCCATAAATCACAGAACCACATAAACCTGGAGAGATCAGTGATATGACGTTACCTCCAGCTTTCTGTTTTCTTTCCTTCTGTTTTTTGTTTATTTGTTCATAAGCTGGGAAGATTTCTTAAGAGCACTGGTGAGTGTTAGGGATCAGAATGAAATGCCATAGGGACCAGGATCAGCTCTCACCTCTCAAACGCCTCCCCGATGCTCCAAGTGTCCCACAAGTTTCTCAGAACGTGGGCAGTTGCCTTCACACAAAGCATTTGTCTGGGGCTGAGTTCTGCTTTCAGCCCAAATGTTGTCTCTTACTATAAGGTGACACAGGCAACAAAATCTGCTGCTTTCAAAAAATCAAATTGGCAGAACAAATGCGGAGCCAGCGCGTCCCTGGTACGTGGCAGGTTCTGCTGCTTGTTGGTTGTTGCACAACCATGAAAATTGAAACCAATTTCAGCATGCCTGCATGCCAGTGAGCTGGCAGAGCTCCCCTTGCAAGAAGAAAATGAGGATTCGGTCTGACTTCATGTGGAAAGGATGAAGGTTTTTTGTCTCTTGCTTACCTGTAGAAAGACAAGAGCATTTCTACCTGTAGAAAGACAAGAGCATTTCTACCCTTTGCCAACCTTCCTCAGGCTTTTCCATCCAAGCAGTAGATTTCTTGTGGCAGAGCCACCTCTGATAATGCATCTGCCCTGCACAGTGCCTCAGTGATGGGGACCAAATGCCTGGTCTGGGTCCTGCATCTCAGAGGCTGCACAAAGCATCCTCAGATGCCGACAGGCACATGGGGCTACACCTGCCTGTGACCAGGGCAAGGTGCTCCTGGGAAGGTGCCATCAGACAGGCTTTCAAGGCCTCTTGCTCCACACTGTGTGGCTCCCAGTGCCATCCCATGCACAAGGCACCAGCTTTGCAGCAAATGCAAATGCCACCCCTGTATCTGGTGCAGGGTTTTTGGATAACAGAAATCATAAGACACCAAGGAGCACTGCAGTGCATATCATGACTGTAGGAATATCTTTGGTCAATAGTCACACTTCACAGGCAGCAGAAATGCCAAACACAACACACAAAACTGTAGGAATGAGGTTTCATCAGTGCCACATCTCATAAAACTGCTTATTATATACTGTGCCTCGCAGGATTTATTGTCACCTGGTCCACATCTGACGCGGAGCGTTGACCTGGGACTCATGAATCCACAGCTCCCATTTCTACCTCTTCCAGAGTGCCAAGGTGGACTGATTTCCAACCAAGTGATTTAAATGAGTCACCAGGGAACCGTGATTTAAATCATCGATGTTTGCTTTTTACACTGGCAGGAGAGGTAGCTTTAGTGACGTATGGTCCTACTGCTGTGTCTGAAATCTAAATTCCTGGAATATTCCCTCTAGATAATCTCTAAAGTTCATGTATTTGCCTCTGGCTGGAGAGTGTCACACGAGGGAGGGGATTTTTGGCAGGGCTGGACAGTTTGGAACTGCTGAGCTTGTATTGGCAGCCTGGAATAGGCAGCCCAGAGTGAAGGTGCCAGACTGGGTGGTATTAAGAGGCTCTTGGCTTCTGATGAACAGAGGACTAAAAAGAAGAGTGATCCAAAGAGCTGGAAAGCACAGGAAGGGATTGGCAAGACTTTGAGCCATGCCCCATGGTACTGAGCAGTGACTGCCCCGCAGTGGGATGGGGAGAGGAAATTGTGGAGATGCTGATGAAGGCAGCTCAGGAGCAGTGGATGGGAAGGTATTTGGGAAAAAATGTTGGGCCTGGATAGAGGGACAATTTACAGTTTAGATATAATATTATTTTTTTAAAATATCTTTTTTTCCATGGAATACCTTGAAAATTTTGATACTTACTAAGGAAACAGGTGGTTGGTGTTCAAAATGGCTTTTCTGTGCTCTGCTCACTAACGAACGCCCAATGCTCAGACAAAATGGTTTAACAAGTTATTGTTTAACCACACAGTAATGAATCCTTGATTTTTACATTTTTAATGTTAAAAAAGGTGAACAATGTACTTTTTTACCATTGGATAATGATCTTCTTCCATGGGAAGTGATGCAAAGTGGGACTGAAGGATGTGAAAAGTCAGTACTTTATTTCTGTGTCTGTATTGTTAAATAAGTAAGAGACAATGCATGAGAGCAGTATTTCTGGTGTGAAAAAGTTGGATCTTTTTCTCTCACCATTAATTTATACTTTAAAATTGAACACATCCTGACATTTTGACTTTCTGTGTTGGCTGGTCACAGTACTACAGCAGTTGAATAAGCTGAAATAAAGCAAGATGGTCTGTTAGCTCTTATGGAAGTGACTATGAGTTTATCCTCTTTTGTGAACATCAGGTCTGGGTGAGACAGATTACTTGGTGTGACCTCCTCTTATCTGCAGTGACAAGCGTGTGACATCCAGATAGAGCATTTTTAGTTTAAGATGTGTAATAAATTGGAAGAAATGGAAAGACTGGCTGCTCGTGGCCTGGATGAGCACACAATCTGTTGGATCAAGCATTGGCTGGGTGGAAGGGCCCAAAGGGTGCTGATCAGTGGAGTTAAATCCAGCTGGTGGCAGGTCACACGTGGTGTTCCTCAGGGCTCAGTGTTGGGACCATTTCTCTTTGACACCTTTGTTGATGATGTTGATAAGGACATAGTGTGTATCATCAGTCAGGTGGCAGCCACCAAGTCAGGTGGGAGTGTTGATCTGCATGGGGACAGGGGGACTCTGCAGAGAGACTTGGACAGACTGGATGGATGGACCAATGTCAACACAACGTGAGGGTCAACAAGGCCAAGTGCCAGGTCCTGCACTTGGGCTACAACAACCCCAGGCAGTGCTCCAGGCTTGGGGAAGTGTGGCTGGAAAGCTGCCAGGCAGAAAAGGACCTGGGGGTTCAACTTGACAAGCTGCTGAGTATGAGCCAGCAGTGTGCCCAGGTGGCTAAGAAAGCCAATGGCATCCTGGCTTGTATTGGAAATAGTGTGGCCAGCAGAAGTAAGGAGGTGATTGTCCCCCTGTACTCAGCACACCAGAGGCCACATCTTGACCACTGTGTCCAGTTTTGGGCAACTCAGTTCAAAAGAGACATCGAGGTGCTGGAGTGAGGGCAGAGGAGGGCAACGAAGCTGCTGAAGGGCCTGGAGAAGAAATCTTATGAAGAATGATTGAGGGAGCTGGGATTGTTTAGTTTGAGGAAGAGGAGGCTGAGGGGGGACCTTGTCCTTCTCTATAAGTACCTGAAAGGACGCTGTGGAGAGGCTGATGCTGGACTCTTCTCACAGGTAATCAGTGATAGAACAAGAGGGAATGGATTCAGGCTGCAGCAGGGTAGGTTTAGACCGGACATTAAGAAAAAGAATTTCACAGAAAGAGGGGTCAGACACTGGAATAGGCTGCGCAGGGAGGTGGTTGTGTCACCACCCTTGGGTGTGTTGAAGGGTCCTTTAGACGTGGTGTTGGGGGATATGGTTTTGGGGAGAACTTCGTAGTGTAGGGATGATGGTTGGACTCCATGATCCTAAGGCTCTTTTCCAATCCTTATGATTCTAAGTTCACACAGTCAGCATTTGATCTTGGAATCTAAATAGGCTTTTAAAATGCAATTGTTTTGATTGTTTTTAATGCAAAAAAATCCTTTACACTTGGAAAAATTGTTTTTATTTTTTTTTTTACTTTTGTTTTTATCTATCCTGGTGTGAGTTTGCAGGCAGCTCTCCCCCTTTCATGTTTTCCTTTCTCCAGCCATGAAGTGGAGAAGACATTTACCATATGAATCTAGCCTAGAGGGACTCCCTAGTTCTAAACCTGTAATTAATGCTAACTACTATCATTCCTTTATTGCAGAAGGCACTATTCACACCTCCTGTTATTGAAGCAGCACGATACAGATCTCACCATCTCCCTTCCATTGTGTGCAGCATCCCTGACCTTTCCAGATCATGCAGAGATGATTAACACCACCCAACACACTAGCAGTTCCCTGACATGGCTTCCTGAGGTGTTCTGTGAATGCAAAAAGCTTCAGAAAATCTGTTAGCAAGGAGAGGTGCAAATGTGCCTCACACTGTGGGAGTCAGTGTGATCTGGGACGGTATTTGGTGCTCTGGGCTTCAAGGCCAAGCATCTGATGACGTGGAGTTCTCTGGTCTTCTCTATCTCCTGGCTTCATCCCTGCAGCCATGTCAATAGCATGTCCTGTGGAAGATGTGGCTGTCATGGAGCACAGGGCATTCCCATCTCTGTGACAGGGAAGCTGAGGAGCAGGAGCTGCCTTTTCACTCTGTGGTTGGGTTAATGCAGAGAATGGTGCAACAAGCAGTGCTGGTATTCCTCCTCCTTCTCCTTCTCCTTCTCCTTCTCCTTCTCCTTCTCCTTCTCCTTCTCCTTCTCCTTCTCCTTCTCCTTCTCCTTCCTCCTTCCCTCCTCCTCTTCTTCCTTCTCCTTCTCCTTCTCCTTCTCCTTCTCCTTCTCCTTCTCCTTCTCCTTCTCCTTCTCCTTCTCCTTCTCCTTCTCCTTCTCCTTCTCCTTCTCCTTCCCTTCCATAGAGTTCCCTATCTGAGAAGGGAAAAACTATACAAATATTCATAATTTCATTATGAGTTCCAAAGCCAGGAAGCCTGACTGGTCTTATTATCATATCAATGATAAAAAGACCAGTCAGGCTTCCTGGCTTTGGAACTCATAATGAAATTATGAATATTTGTATAGTTTTTCCCTTCTCAGATAGGGAACTCTATGAAGGCAAGGAGAAGGGGAAGGGGAAGGAGAAGGAGAAGGATGAAGGAGAAAGATGAAGAAGGAAGAAAGGAGAAAGGAGAAGGAGAAAGAAGAGGGAGAAGGAGAAGGGAAAGAAGGAGAAGGAAGAAGAGGAGGAGGAGGAGAGAGGAGGGAGGAGGGAGGAGGAGGAGAGAGGAGAAAGGAGGGAGGAGGAGGAGAGAGGAGGAAGGAGGAAGGAGAAGGAGGAAGGAGAAGGAGGAATACCAGCATTGCTTGTTGCACCATTCTCTGCATTAACCCAACCACAGAGTGAAAAGGCAGCTCCTGCTCCTCAGCTTCCCTGTCACAGAGATGGGAATGCCCTGTGCTCCATGACAGGGAAGCTGAGGAGCAGG
>JAAWXA010000023.1:11076991-11187188 GCA_038090715.1 Florisuga fusca
CTTTCTCCTTTCTCCTTTCTTCTTTCTTCTTTCTTCTTTCTCCTTTCTTCTTTCTTCTTTCTTCTTCATCCCTCTCCTTCTCCTTCTTCTTCTCCTCCTTCTCCTCCTCCTCTTCTTCCTCCTCCTTCTTTTCCTTCTCCTTTCTCATTTCTCGTTTCTCGTTTCTCGTTTCTCGTTTCTCGTTTCTCCTTTCTCCTTTCTCCTTTCTCCTTTCTTCTTTCTTCTTTCTTCTTTCTCCTTTCTTCTTTCTTCTTTCTTCTTCATCCCTCTCCTTCTCCTTCTTCTTCTCCTCCTTCTCCTCCTCCTCTTCTTCCTCCTCCTTCTTTTCCTTCTCCTTCTCCCTCTTCTTTCTCCTTCTCCTTTCTGCTTTCTTCTTTCTTCTTTCTCCTTCATCCTTCTCCTTCCCCTTCCCCTTCTCCTCCTTCCCATTCCTCTTCTCCTTCTCCTCGCCTTCATAGAGTTCCCTATCTGAGAAGGGAAAAACTATACAAATATTCATAATTTCATTATGAGTTCCAAAGCCAGGAAGCCTGACTGGTCTTTTTATCACTGATATGATAATATGTTGAGTAGAGAAATTGCTTTCATCTCTGGAGATAGTGAATAAACTAGATATGTATCTCAGACTTGACAAGGATTCTCAAGGATTGAAGTCTTTTCTGAACGTCCTAATCTCTCCAGTTCGTAGGTATCTTTTGAAATTTGTTAACACCCCCCACTCCCTCTCTCTGGCACGGGGCTGTAATTGTGGAGAAGCTTCAAAGAGCTCTGCTCCTGCCTTCTTGAGCTTCTGAGGAAGGTTGGGCACCACGGTGCATTTACAAACTGCCCCTTAGGAGAAGCCAGAGCTATTAAAAGCTATCTGTTTCAAACACTGTGACCAAAGAGAAGAGTAACACTTTGGCCTCTGTGACTCTTTTCATGTGTGGATCTCAGAGTGCTTTGGCGTCACTAATTTGAAGCAGAAATCTTGCTAATGAGTGTTTATGTCTGGGATGGAGGGATGTGTTTTGCCAGTCAGTGGTGACGTGAGCAGTCTTGGTTTATCACAGAGGAAAGATGATAACGTATGGCAGAGCAGGCTTTGTTCATTTGTTTTGGAAAGCTCAGTTCACTTTGGTTACAGAGAGAGATCTGCAGCAGGGTCCCCAAAGTGAATGGGAAGCCCAAGCATAGGATAGAAATATCTGTGCCTGAATCCTTTCTCTTCCTAAGGCTGCACAGATGTGGAGGAGGGGATTAAAGTCTAGGTGGCAATTTGAATTTTTTTCCCTCTGTCATCTTCAGTGGCAGTAGTTGGCAACTGAACTCAGAGAAGTTGGATGCTGAGCCTGTTCTAACTCAGAGCCATGGCAAGTTTGGGGTGTTGTGTGTTGGAAAATCAGATTTTGCAGAAGGCACTCCTGGGAAGGAAAGGCAGGGTTGATTTGGAGATCAAGGATGAGAGCTTGGGGGGATGGTGTTTTCTGGGCTGCACAGGAGCTGCACTGGGTAGTAACTGGTGATGGGTTTCACAGCATTTGCCAGCAGGGACAGCAGAAACCTGGGCACAAAGCAAAACCCCCTGGCCAGCCTGTCCTGGCAGCTCTGCAGTGCTCAGGGAGTTGGGTGACAAGCAGCTACTTCTTCACCTCTAAAAACTAATTTGCCAAATCCTTTGTTTACAGTATCCAAAGCACAAATTACCTA
The DNA here is from genome assembly GCA_038090715.1 of Florisuga fusca. Classification (NCBI taxonomy): domain Eukaryota; kingdom Metazoa; phylum Chordata; class Aves; order Apodiformes; family Trochilidae; genus Florisuga; species Florisuga fusca. The sequence goes on from JAAWXA010000023.1 coordinate 11,078,681, forward strand.
AACAAACCCAAGGAGATCTGTGTGGACAGCTGGGAGAAAAGAAGCCTCTGGATCAGGCAGGCTGGAGCTCTTTATGTTGTTTTTGCAAGATGATTATTTCCTCCAAGGCTGGCACTTGGAAAGCAAAACCTGAGAGTTTCCGTGCAGTTGGGGCGATTCAGCTGGCAGAGCTGCTGGTTCTGCTCAGCCTGATCCAAATCCTCAGCTTCCTCTTCTAGACCCAACAAGCAAAGCCTAATAAGTCCCCGAAATACAGTGGTATAATAATGAAGAATGCTGTGCAGCACTTTTAGCAATAGAAAAGCATGGGTAATGAGGGACTTAATTTGGAACATATCATTTGTCAGATAATTTGGAGGCACATCCCTAAACAGTGCATAAGAATGGAGTTTGCTGCAGCAGCTAAAGTCACCCCAAGTGTTCTTTCTTTGTTGTAAATCTCTTTTTAAATCTAAGCCTTCAGAAAAAGAACCTGGAGCCAATAAATGGCATAAAAGGCTAAATGTTCACAACACGTGTTTTGGGTTCGGTTCAATCACAATATTAGAGAACTGAATTAATTGTGTTTGTATCAAGCCCAAATATATTTTATGAAACAATGAGGCCTCTTAAATGCCTAACTGCTTCCCAGAATATATTTCCCCTGAACCAAACTAGATAACAGCATATCCCTCTTAAATTGGGCAGGAGAACTGGCTGCCAAATGACAATTCTGTGCCTCATATTTATTCACCATCTGTGACTTCCACATCAATTTGCTCATTTTAAAAATCAAAACTTGATTTCTTTTCCTCGAAACCCCCTCCCCCTTTTTCCCCCTTCTCTGCCAGAGCTGCAGGGTTAATCGAGTGTCTGAAAATCAAGCCAGGTTCCTCTTCCTGCTGCAGAAGTGGCTTCTGCTGACCATGCCTGAGGCATGATGGACTGAGGTTTTTCCTTTGCAGCTCCAGCATCTTTGTGGTGTGTGCAGCAGTTAAGGCTTATTCATTCCATCAGGCTATGGATGGGCAGCAAATGGAAGGAATTCCCTCGAGTGACCTCCCTTTCCCCATATGGATGGTAGAAAGCATAAGAGAGAAAGGGGAAAATTTAGGTTGTCCTTTTGTGTCATCCTTTAACAACCCCAAAGGCTGCATTTGATTGATAAATGCTGGAAGCAACCAGCTCCTAAAGAGGAGAAACAGGGAAATTAGTTTGGGATTCTAGTGATCCAACATCACTACATGTTTTCTACTTCTCTTCTGAAAAAAAACCCCCATGAGTAGAGAGTATTCATGGAGCTGCTTAGCACATCATCCACCTGCCATGGGCAGGGAGCAGGCAGGACCTCTCTGGGGCAGGGATTAAGTCTGACAAGTGTGGCACTAACTGATTAGAGGGGTTTTTTACACAAGAAACATGGAGTGACTCAGGGGCATCAGTGACAGCTAAATTTATGACAAGAACTGCTGCTTCATGCAGAGTTTTATCATCCCACGACATCCCCATCCCCACTACTGAGTGGTCAAGGAGCTGAATTTCAGTGGTGATCCTGGCCCTTCATGTTACAGCTGAAGTTATAAGCACTCATCAGAGTACACAAAGCTCCTGCTATAAAGTTCTAGGAAAGGAATACAATTCACAAAAGGAATTTCTCTTGTTCTTCCACCTCCTTTTTTTTTTTTTTGCATCCACTCATTTGTAGCTTTGCACACCTGTTACTATAGTAGCAGAGTTGGATATTTTTACCCTGAGCTGATATTGGCCACTCTCAGAGAGAAATCAATCCACCACAGCAAAGCCAAGGCTCCTGCATTTGAGAAGAGACAGCTGCTATCAAATCATCAAAGTAGCTCAAGCTTGGCTAAGAGGTCTCAGATCATAAATAACAGCAGGACATTTACATTCTGGGCAGAATTTATGATTGAGCTGTAGACGAAAACATTCTCTCCCAATTACACGTTACTGGTAGGCTGATCTCTTGCAACTCCAGTGGGCGGATCAGTTAAACACTCTGTACATTTGTTTGTTAGAGCTGGGAAGCCAGCTTGCTTAGCACAGGTTTTCCCTGAGTAGCTTGACACGACTCTGAGCTTCCTCCAGCCTTCTGGTTCTGTTTGACATGAGCTCGGCTCGAAGTGAGCAGATAACTCTCCGTATCTCTCTGCACAGATTGCATGAAACACAGCCCTGAAACTTGGGCTCAGATTTTATGAACCTGTCACAGAACCACAGAATGTCTTGGGTTGGAAGAGACCTTCAGCATCATCCAGACCAACACTGTAAATTCACCACTAAGCCACGTCCCTAAGGACCAAGTCCATGAACCATTTAAAACCTCCAGGGTTGGTGACTCCACCACTACCCTGGGTGGACTATTCCAATGTCTGACAACCCTTTCAGAGAAAAAAAATGTTTCCTAATATCCAGACTAAACCTTCCCTGGCATAGAGCATTTCCAAAATGCTCTGTGAAACTGAGGTAAGTGTCAGCACTTTTTGACAAACGCCAAGAACTGATGTGCTTTGCTTTGGTTTTACGTCGCCCTGCACTTACTCCTTATGGCTCTAAATCAGAAACCTATCATCTCAAAAATCACAAACCTATCTATCACAAACTTATCTAGAGACATGAGGTGGGAACTTCACAAAAAAAGGCTGCCCCATACCATTTCTAGCACTTAAAAGGCTTTATGGGAACTATCAGCAGAACTATTTTTTTCTCAGACGTGTCGGGATAGTTCCACTCCTCCTGCTAAGGCTATTTTAACTGTAGCTATGAATCAAAATTTGTCTTTTGGATGGATGGCTCAATCAGTTGTCCTTTTATCTTTTCTATATCTACACAGCTATTCTGCAGATGGCAGGAGAAAAGTGTCATCTGGAGGGATGACACTGGCACGACGGGAGGTGACATGAGGGTGGGTGCAGGGCTGTTGCTTACCTGCCTGAACCAGGATCAAGTCAAATGAACAGGGCACTGAAAGGAGATGAAGGGAAAAGGAAACAGTCTCCCAGGCATTTTCTTGGAGGGATAAAATTACACGAGGAATGATTGACAAATTAGAAGCTCTCTGCACCTAATTTTAATGTGTTCGGATCTTAGGGAGAAGAAATATGTTAAGTTTCAAATTACCCACTTTTTACCAATTGCTGCCTTCTCTAAAATCAGAATCAACCTAGGCATTTGGTGCTAAATCTTAAAGAAACAAATTGCTTTCTATGCTACACTGCATTCTTGAAACAGCTTTATTTGAAAGTCCAGCTGAGCAAGTTAATTTGGGCAGTGAGCTGGTCCATGACAGTTGAGCACTTGTTACTGGGCCTTGTTACTCCTGTGAGGACAAATCATACCACCAGGTAAACTTAACCTAGACCTAACCTTGGGCCCTAACTCAGAGCAATCTGATGTCCATGAGTAACTTTCTATTGACCTAATGGTTCCTGAAGTAGCTCTCGGGTGACACCAGCAGTCAGTGGTGGCCTCACTTGATTCACCATCCCCAGTGACCCAGTGACCTCCTTTCTCTGACAGCCAGTTCTGCTGCAGCCCCAGCACCATCCTACAGCCAGTTTTATACCTCTGTCCTAAGGGAACCTCCTGGAGGTATCTTTGGAGGTTGTGCCTGCATTCTGTAGGGCCACATAAATCCATGCTCCCAACGCCAGAGCTTTCAAGGCAGAGGAAGATCTGAAATCAGCCTTTAAAGTCCCCTTCAAGCTGGGCTGGTCCACTCTCTGTCTTTGGAACTCTTTCCCATGACCTCAGTCCTTGCAGACCTGCTGGCAATACGATGTGTCCATTTTATTTCATGTCAGTGATCTGAAATAGTCACTTCAACATCCCAATTTAGTAATGAGACTTATTGAAGCTGCTTATATGAGCTGCTTTGGCTTGCAACACAATTAAATTTTGGGAAAGAGAAAATATTCCAGTGAGGCTAGTGGATTGGTAATAATATTTGAGGCTTAATGCATAATAAAAATCTGGCATTTAAGGTTTAATATAATATGCAACAGCCCTCAATGACCAGTAAAAACATTATGCAGATTTTTTAGGAAGTTATTGCCTCCCATAAATGTCAATTTATCAATGGCTTGTAAACAAAGGGCTTTCCTTGTGGTTATGAACCAAAGAAAATGCAGCAATGAGGAGGCAGAAATGGGCTGTGGGACGAGGAGGTCAAGGGAAATCTGTACAGTAGGAATCAGAGTGGGTCTCACCCCCAGCCAGGGCAGGAAAACAAGGCATTATTTTTCCTCTGTCTCCCTCACATCTAAACCCCCACATTTGCTTAAAAATAATGAAGTCTTTTGTAAACACAGTGCCTGCAGTTTACTTTTTGTTCCTCCCTTTTCCACTTTTAGTATTTGTTAAAGACTTTCAGGTTTTTATTTGTAAACTTAAGGGTAAACCCATTCCCACATTTATTGTCAGCAAGCTGCTTGTGCTAGCACATGAATCTGATTTACAAAGCATCACACTGCAAGATTCTCAATTAAAGTTCTCAGGGAGTCCTCTGGGGACATCTGCTTGGTGACATTGTCACCTCTAGGAGAGAGGGGCTTGCATCCATCACTGCAGTGTTCCCTACAGAGCTGGCAGAGAGGGTTGGGTCTGCCTGGAGAGCTGGTAGCTGTGGGTGGAGGAATAAAACCACAGCACAGTTATACAGTGATCCCCAGCTTAATTTTTTAAAATAATATTACTTTTGGGCAGTGTGGATAGAGCTGGGCCCCCAGAGACAAGCCCATCATATCCAAGTGCCTGGCATTAGAATAGGTTTTGAAAAATGTTTTGTCTATTATGGAGCTCTTTTTACAGTCGTGTCATCAATTCTGGATGAGAAGATATTTTATTTTAAATGTGCTACCAAGACATGGAGGCATTTGCATTGTTAATTTCTCAGATGTCAAACAAACACCATTATTGCAAAATGAATGCAGCTACCCAGCTGAGAAGCAGATCCATTCACTGCAAATAAGTGAAACTTAAAAAATGAATGAGTTCTGCTGATTGCGAGTATCACCAGAAATTAATAATGCTCTAGGAATTTTTCACACAAAAGATAATGAAAGTGTTGTGACTGTTTGTTTCCAGTTGTTCTTCATCCCTCCCTGAGGTGCAAGCGTTCATCACAGGCTTCAGCTTTAAAGGTCTTCAAGAAGAGCACTGGTTTTGTTGTCAGTCTGGGGAACTGATCTTTCCAGTGACTTTTGCTGTGACCCTCAAGCCTTGACAGCTGAGGCAGCTTTGTGTTCCCCTGGCCAGCTGGAGTCCAGAGCTGGCCACTTGTCTGCCACCATTGCCTTGTCTACACCAGGGCCTTCTCAGTTTGCAAGTATCCATGCAAGGCCTAACCCTCTCTTTCAGAATGAGTCTTCTTTTTTTATTTCCTCACACTGCACCCTTCCTTTTGGCAGGTACTTTCTTACCCTCCTTTTCCCATGCCCCTTTTCTCCTTCCCTAGTCTGCTCCTGGGCCATGATGTTCTTTATGTGTTTGTGTTTGTTTGTCATAACAACTTGGAAAATTAGGTGAGGTGAACTTGTGATGTGGCAAATTAAACACAAACAGCTCTAAAATACCATTTTGAAGTATTTGTCTGTGTCTCTATGTTCATCTACGAGATGAATCACTTGAGTTATAAAAAGTGTGGAAGAGAAAAATCGAATGGAAATGATAATATGATTACAGCCCATAATTCTCACAAATCAAGCATATCAGTTATCTACAAGGAGGTTGTCTGAATGCCTGTGGAGTTTTTTATTATTATTATTTTATTATTTTAAGCTGATTAAATGACTGATTGGAGGCCCTTCCATACCTTGCCACACAGCTGCTACTTAAAGTGCAAAGCATCAGGCAGGTATTAGTTTTATGACCATGCAACACTCAAGCCTCCCAGGGCCAAAGGCTGTGTGCCCTTCTCTGCGTCATCTTGTTTCAAATATTGAGAAAACACAAGAGACACCTTGATTTACAGATCTACTTACTGAGGAGCTAATAAACTGGTCTCCATGTCAGCCTGTGTTTTACTTATTTATTTGGCCTTTGTTTGAAAGCCCTTCCTCTGTGTGTTGAGCAGGCACAGTTAAGGAATTAAGATCCCTTTTCTGCATTTAATGATAATATCAAAGCCCATGGCTGAAATACAGCCAACACCTTGCAGAATTAGTGAAAAGATTCAGACTTCATGACTTTTATCAGAAGATCCTAGCACACCCAGCAAATGCTACTTAAAAATATTCAGGTATGAAGACAAAAGCCACAATAATGAGAAGTTATTGCAAGGAGAATGGCTATTAATTGTCAATAAGCTCATAAATCTGTATGTTGATTTATAGGTTGAACACATAGGAGAAGTGCATTAAAAAAGGTGTTTATTCTTTGGTATTAATTTTTAAGCTGAAAGAATTTATTGCAAGACAACCTAGCTACTGTTACAAAGGAATGTTCTGAACAACCTGAGTTGCAGATTTATCTGCCTTGCTCACCAGCAATGCTGTGATACTTGGAACAGGCTCTAGTGTGCAGCAGGAGGAGAGAAACCAGGAAAAACTGAGTTCCCTTCTTCCAGCAAAGAGGAGCCCCAGCTGTGCCATCACAAGGTACAGATGGGCTGGGGGACAGCTGGGAATGAGAGCTGGGGGAAGCTGGGCTTGCTGGGGCATCACCCATGTGCACAGCACGTGGTCCAAGGGCAGGAGGTGTCCCTCTGGAAATCAGCAGCAGTCCTATCACCAGAGGCTCACATTCTTCTTCCTGATTTTTATTTATTTATTCATGTGAATGGTAAAAGAGAGGCTCTGTCCTGCATGGCAGCAATGGGCTGGCCAGCCCCCAGCCCTTGGGCCTGGCAAAGGAGGGCTCTGCCCAAAGCAGCAGCTCTGCTCTCTAGAAACCAAGCTGCAGGGCTTTGTGGCTGACTCCAACACTGTCTCTGCAGGGATTTAGGAGAGGAGACAGTGAGCCCAGGAAGCTGTGAAAGAGCCCAGGCTTGGGTGGAACCCATACTAGAAACCAGGGGATTAGTTCAGAAAATAAGCCAAGTCCTGCCTACAGTCAGTGTGGGATAGAAGCCCAAACACAGGTCAAGTCCTCTGATGTAATCTGTGAGGTCCTGAATGTATTTTTTTTTGTATTTCACGACCTTCTTGTCCACTCTTTGCCTGCCCCTCACTCAGCTCTGAGCACAGCCTCATGTCTTCTCCTGCCAAGCACAATTTGTTCAGCCTGGTCCAGGTATGCAGGACCATGGGATGAGGGGCAGCCAAGGGCCAGGTGAAATCCAGGCTCACAGAAGTTCACCCCCAGCAGCCCAGTTCTGCAAGTGTCTCTCCATCCTGAGGCTCCAGGAGAAAGACTGGGAGCTGCCCCTGACCTGGAGGTCCTCTGTGTTATGCTGCACCAAAGGCACAAAAGATGAATTTAAAAGCTTAAAGAGTTATTTCAGATGTGACCTGGACTGGTCATAGACCTACAGAGTGTGAATTTGTACATCTCTACTCTCATCCACTGAGTATCATCCTGAGAGGATGTTTGAGTGTCTCTTGTGGAGGGTCCCTGAATAATCCTTTGGATTCACCAAGGGTTTGTCTCCACGTATGTAAAAGGGTTGGTTTACATTTGAGAGCAGTCCTTGCCTTTCCCTGGATAGGATTTTGGCTTGTTCAGGTGTTGTCAGGCTTGATATTTGAGATCAATTAAAAAGAAAAGTCCCCTAATAATGGAGTTTGGGGCTACTCAGAGGAAAAGAAAATGTTCTTGATATGGAGCAATTCATATCAGCTCAGCTACCAGAACTACTCCAGCTGTGTGAATCATTAAGCACCTTCACCCAAGATACTCAGGCCTGGCCTGATTCAGTACACTGCTCACCCATATGCTTTCCAGAACAGGGTTCTTGGTGAAGAATTTGAGGCAGAGAGCAATGGATCTGGTTGTGCACACCCAGGCCAGAGCATCTGCCTAGTGCTCATCTTCTGTTGATTTCAGTAGGGTCAGGATAGGAGCTATTGGGATTATTCCAGGTTTGTTATTTCAGATGAACTTAAAAAAAAAACCAAAACACAACAATATCTTTTCATTTGTTTTATTTTGCCATGAAGTCAGTGGTTTCATCCTGCCAAAAGCTAATGGTAATGAGCTATGCAGTACATACTCATTAACTATGTAATGGGGTCATCCTGACCTGGGCACCAGAACCTGGGTACTGCACATCTTGTTCATGTGCCATTGCACTAATGGAGCATTTTGGAACTACTCCATTTCAGAGCTGGATCCAGATTTTAAAGCCAGTCTCCAAAAGGTGTCTGCTCATTTAATTCATTTGTGGTAATAACCTCAAATGAGAGGCATTCTTTTCCTCTTAACATAACCATATTATGAAATTCTACTGTGAATGAGACACGTGTAGGAAATCTTAATTATTTTTTAAAGCTTTACTTCCTTTCAGACAGACAGATTTAGAAGATACTTTTGCCCTTCTACAAATGAGCCCTGAATAGACTCTCCCAAGTGTTATTAGACCCCAAAACCACACAGGGAAAAACTAAAACAAACCACAAACAAAGAACAAAGCCTTCAATCAGAGTCGTGTAATCCACTGCTTTTTGGTAGCTGGAAAAAAATACACTTTGATAGAATTGATAGAATACACTATATTGTCATACAGGATTTTTTAAATTAAAAAAAAAAGTGTTGTTGGTTTTTTTTTGTTTTGTTTTGTTTTGTTTTTTACCCCTCCTACAGTAGTAACAGTTGTAACTTGACATGTTTGATAATGCCTAGCACCACTCAGGAGACAACAGAACTTGACAGCAACTGGGAACCATGTTCACATGCAGAAAAAAACCAAGTATTTCCCTTGTAGTAGACAACTCTTGGCCACACTCACACGTGCTTTACCACCAAGGGCAATCAGTCTGATATAGGTAGGGACTTCTGTCTTGCTTCCTAAGACACTGCCACACTGCTTCACCTTCAGGCTGCTCTGTATGTTGCTGTTTCAAGAGAAAAATGCTCCTGATCTTCCAGTTTTATCTAGAATGAGATTTGCAGGGGTAGTAAATGTCTTCTGGTGAGACGGCCTTAATTTTGCAACAATTTTGTATCCAATTCACGTAGGATATTTTTTTGCTAACTTGTTAAGCTACTGGGGGTCATCAGAAGATGCATGCTGCAGGTGGGATGTTTGTAGCTGGATGGACTTTTCAGACTGCTCCTTAGCAATCCCACCAGCAGTTGCTGCAGTTCAACACTTGAATTAGAACGAGTTCTGGCAATGAGACCTCAGGTGAGCCATGGGGTTTGGCTTCTCTGCTGCTGCCTGCTTGATCCTTCTCTTCAAGGAAAGGTGGGATAACACTTCTTCCACTCCCTGAGATGTTCAGGGGTTGCTGATGTAGGGTTTTCTAGAGGTCTCTGGAGTCCTGGAAGCTGCTAATGAACCAGTAGCTGATTCTCCTCCTGTCACAAACTCCATTTCTCACACCAAAAAGCCATTATCTGGTCTCAAGCCCTCCCAGAGCAGCTTCACAACCAGACTGAAAGAACTGCTAGGACAGCTCAAGTCAGCTTTGTGTGGCCACTCTGCTTCACAGAGCTGGGGACATCAAAGAAGTGGATCGAGAAGTCCCTAAATCATTCTTGGGGAAAAAAAAAAAGACCAAAAAGGGAAGACATCTGCTGTTGCACAGGCACTATCTTGGGGTGTGACTGCACTGGACATTTGGGGCACAGTCCATGGTGTGCAGTCTGTGTTCTGCTAAAGCATTGCCCACCAGCACTGTTCATTATGTGCCAGTTTAACATTTATTGTTCACAGTTAAATTTACTGTTGCAATTCAAGACAGATATTTCTGCTGCTTCCATTTAGGTTGGAACGGGGGGTGGGGGGAGAAAGGCAAGATAGCTCCTGGTTTTCCTGGTGAGGAAATCTTAGCTGCAACTGTGCATATGCAAAGGAACTGCCTCTGACAGCACAGAGGGGGCTTCCTCATTCATGCTCTGTGCTGTGCATTACCTGCTCTCTCCAGAGACCAAGAGTAAGTGCTTCATCTCTGTAAGTACTGCTCCCAGTGGAAAAGTGCTTTTTCTTCCTCTTATCCAGCTCCCTATCGTTTACCATTAGCACTAAAGACATTTTCTATTTGGTACAGTGCCTCACCAGTGCCATGCAAAGCCCAGGGATGGGTTAGGAGGAGCTGGGGCAGCTCTGCACTGTGCCCCTTCTTGTCTTTCTCTCTGTTTGGAGACCCTGTTCTTAGGCTAATGCTGCCAGAGGGCTTTCTGCATTTATTTGATAGATATAAATTCACCTAGCCAAGGGGAAGGTGAGGCAGAGAGCTGGGATAGGAGACAGAGCATTTTCAACTGGGATTCCAGTGGTACAAAGGCACAGGCATGTGATGATAATCCAGGGGATTTTTTTATTGTTATTATTTTAAAAGGGCTTGAAAGATTAATGCAGCCTGGAAAAATCAATAGTAACTAATCACAGGCAAAATCTGCTGGAACATAAAATCCCAGTGTGGGGGACAAAGCAAAATATGGCAGTCTGCAGCAGGGCTAATGAGCCTGTGATTAAAACTGAGGACTGGATGTGTCCTTCTCTTCCAAGCTTCCTGGGAGAAATGCCTCATCAGAGTCCCAGATCCTGAAAAGAATTTAGACACCTTTAAAAAAAGTAAAAATTAAGTCATTTAGGCTTCTAAATATGACTTGGGTATCATGGTTCCTCTTATCTCTCTGCCTCAGTTTCCCCTCTCTAAAATTCTGAATTTTCTTTTCTCTTCTTGTTGAATCTCTTTGTCTTCTTCAGATTGTATCCTGGGGAAAGGGAGAGAGGTTTTCCTGTCTGGATACACAGTGTCTTGCCCAGGAGACTCTTGGTCTTGCCAAGCACCTCAAAGTTCTGCTCTTAACAGAAATAATCAGGGAAGAACTTTGGGCTGAAATATGCTTGAGGGGCAAAAATCAAGTAAAGCAAGAACCAGATTTCTAAGAGAGAAGTTTGTAAATGAGTCCCTTAAAACCTCATCAGGAAAAGCATGCTGTAAGGGATGGCCTTGAACTGGTGGGAGATGAAGTTGTCTTGCAAGGTGTTTTGAATGGCAGTCTTTGGGAGCTCAAGGTGCCAGGAAGTTACATGAACTGGTGATATTATATCTCTCTTCCAAGAAGTCACTTGAAAAGAAAAAGCAATTTAAAACCACTGGATAACCTTTTAATTTTAGTGAATGCAAAAATAAGACAGAAACCAGGCTGAGGAGCATTTCTGGCACAATACTTTTGCAAGGTCTTGCTCAGAAGGAGAGAATAAAACTGTGCATATGTTGAGAGGCATTCTAATAATATTTATCAGAAGGAAAAAACCCTCACAAAAGCAGCTGCCTGGGCTGAATCACAATGTGTCAACATCCTACTGCCTGTGATCTACATCGGATCTAAAAGATTTGGCAAGAAATTTGGATCAGAGCAATTACCTCTGTGGCTATTTGTTAAGCGTTGTCTAAAGCACAGCACTCGGAGAAATTGAACTGTCAGAAGCTAATACAGGAATAATAAGAGGACATTTCATCTCCATTGGACACCAGAGAAGAATAGCAGGTAATTCCAAATGGGAAAAAAAAGAAAATAAATTGAATAGGTATTTCTCTTTAGTTTTTGTTAAAGGACTATAACATGAATAATGAATATTTTAAGGAGAGAAGACTGGGCCTTCAATTTTTTTCAATAATGTTAGTGTTGTATATACTGGTTTGAATAAAATACATTTCATAAAACACCTACACACATCTCTGCAATGCATTATGGATGGCCCCTCTTGAGAAATCTTACATTGCTTTCAATTTTGACACAGTGATACAGTAATAACAGAAAATTCAGGCATAATATTCAGCCTGCATCCTTTCTCCCCCTTCATTATTTTGTGCCACACGGGGTGAGCACAGATGTGCTTTCCTGATGCTTCCTTCGGCAGCTTGCCTGGAGCTGCAGGACTCCCAGGAGGTGGCAGGAAGGTTCTGTCCTGTGCTTTATGGGCTGAGCAGGGAGGATGGAGCAAGGTTTTTCACCAGGAGACCCACAAAGGAGTGGAGTTCCTGCAGAGAAAGAGGCCACCAAGGCTGGAGGAGCAGCTGCCACCAAAGCAGAGGGACTTGGTTGGAAGTGAAATGGTGCAGCCCAAGAGTTGTCACCTGGGAGTGAGGAGCGCAAGACTCCCAGGTGGTTGCAGGTGGCTGTCCTGAAGGAGTTCTCCACATGTGTGGGAGAGGAGAGAGTAGAAGCAGCAAGAAGGCAGCAGGGAGAAAGCTGCTGGAGAGCTAAAGACAGCGCTGGAAGGAGTTTTCCCATGCTGTGCTAGAGGAACCAGTTCCTGGTGGGGCAAGGTGGTCTGGAAATAACATGGGGCAATACCACTGGGTGATCAAAGGCCAGCATGAAACTCTGAGGTGTCTTCACCCTCCAACCTTGCCTGCCCATTGCTCCCAGCCCCATCAAACCTTTCACTGAGCCTCAGACTGCTGGGGGATGCTGGTTCCCTGCAGTGAACATGGAGTCAGGGTGTGAGTGGGGGGCCAGAAGCTGAGGGGACAAGGCTCTGGAGGTCAGTGGCCACTTGTTACCTAGCAAGAGGCTGAGAGGGGCTAGGCTGAGGGTGATGTGGTTCATTGCCATCAGGGATTTTGCATTGCAACTAACTCCCCAGTAAACCACTGCCCACATGTCCAGATGGGGGATGCTCCTGGAGCAGGACCACAGGGACCCTGACCTGCCAGGTCTGCTTGGCCAAAAGGACCCACAGACCCTCTCCCTTTGCAGATGACTTCACCCCATGTGCCCTACTTGATAAATCTAGATTTTACTTCCAGTCAGAGAACATACTGGGGCTCTTCTCTGNGGTGGGAGGGCTCTTGGATCAGCAGCAGGGCAGATGCATTTGGCTTCCCACCACACATGCCTAATTTCTAAGCAGCCCAATAATGAGGGAAATTGTGAAAGGCTGTGGGAAACAATCAGGCTTTTGAGCTAAAAAGGACTACGTTATTGATGAACAAATGGTAAATCAGGCAGAGCCAGCTCTGAATAGATTTGAGCAGCAAGAGGGCAGTGAGACACAAGGATAAGGCATTAAAGACAGTGCTCAGTTCCATCCAGGGCCAGAAATCACCCACCTGCACATGATGTGGCCTTCTGCTGTTGTCCCTGGGCTGTGACAGCTGCAGGTGCCGGTACTGGAACCACCCAGAGGCACAGACTTGATGTTGGGTTCTGAAGTCCCAGCGAGGAAAAACTCCAGCTTCCCCCAGCTTTTCAGACATTATTTTTCAGCATCTTTTCCAGGTCTTGAGTGGTCCCTGCTCGCTTAATCTCCAAGCATATAATGGATCATAAGTATTTCAAAGTAAAAAGGCTAAATACACCAACCAGCAGACCAAAATAGCAAAAATAGCCATCATCATAGTCACAGTCCCTAAGAACCACACCGCAGAAATTGGGAACAAACTGCACTCACAAACTGACATCCAGAGGTAAAGCATGATGTTGCCTACAAGAATTAGCAATCACAACATTATGTTCTGTCCCATTACTGACAGCCATGCCTGAGCCACCCACCAGGTAAAATTGCAGGGTTAAGCTCAGAAGTGTAGGGCTGCTGATGAGGTGAGAGTGCCCCAGGAGCTGTGCTGAATGGAGGGGGAGCAGGGCTGGGGATGGACATGGAGCTGGGGGCACACCAGCCCCACACACAGACCCACACAGAGTGCTGCAAGAACAATATTGCTGAAAGAATTAGGCAGGAAAACCTCTACTACTGACAGGGCTGGGGGTAAAGTTGGGAAAATGAAAGGTGCTTTGAAATGCAAGAATAAAGGTGGCTGGGAGTGGTTGGAGCCCTTTGATTTGCCTTTGACACATGCAGAATATCAGACTGTAAAGGCTCAAGAAATGGTTTGGGACCTCTAAGCATCTCCAGGGGACTCAGCTCTGCTCCTCTTTGAATTTCATCTTGACTTGTTTGTTTGTTCACTTGTACCAAGCCTTTTGCACTCCTGCTGCCTCTCCAGCAGTTTCCACTTGTGCTGGCTACCATGTGTGGGACTGTGAAAAACACAAAGAACAAGAGTGAAAAGAAAAAGGAAGAGAAATGAGGTAGGAGGAACTCCAAAGTTGCTGTCTTCCAGTATTCATGGCAACAGGAGGCTTGTGGGGAAGGGGGACCCCAGCAAATGGACCAGGGCACACAGCTGAATCAGGGGCTCAGGGGCTCAGGTCCAGAAGCCAAGTGCTTCAGCCAGAGGGAGAGCTGTGGGCTGGTCCACAAAGATGCTCAGTCATTACACATCCAGACTCAAGCCTAACAAAATCATCGAAGCAGAAAGCAAAAACTTGCCCAGCCCCAGTGCTCCCCAGCTCACCTCCTGCACTCTTAGAGATGACCCTGGAAGGGGACATAGAGGTCTTGTGCTATTAGAAATGTCATCCTCACAAGCAGCATTGGATAACACTCATAGGGATGCAATTATCACTTGATCAGGAGCAGGGGGATGTGGTAGGAGATTGTTCAGCCTGGCACTTTTGGTGTCCCTGCCCTGAGCCCTTTCCATTACTAGCCCAGCCAAGCAGGGAGCAGAAGACATACCCTGGGCAGGATTAGTGCTCTAGGGCAGAACAATTTAATAAAATAAAGCAGAGCTTCTTTATGTCCTCCCCATGTGTAGGACAGAAGTTTTTTTTTTTCCAAGCAAATGGTTCAGCATTATTTGTGACAAATTATCTGTGGGGAAAAAATATAATTTCCCAGTCAGCTTTCTTGCTGAATGCCTCTGCCTGGTAGGCAGCTGCCTGTCAACTTTTGCTAACATTGCTGGATCTAAAATTGTATTTGTGGGATAGTTTTTGCTGCTTGCCTGCAGTTCATAGGAGTTGTCCAGCTAGATCTTAACAGTGGTTTCTCCTGTCTAATGTCTTTTCTTGATGGTCACCACAGCAAGATGCTTTGGAGGGCTGGCTCTGGTCTCCCCTTATTCCTCTCTATGCAGCTGTTCTTCTCTTTTCTCTCCAGTGTCTTTCATTTTCTTACATCTCCCTCATTTGACATTTTCTTCCTTTTTTTCTGTCTTCTCTGCCTCCATTAAGTGATTCCCTCTCATCCATCTCACAGTCCCCCTTGATATCAATAACCACATCCATTTCTGCACTGGTACTATAGGAAGCTCCAGAGGACCTACCTGGGAAACAGAGCCACTGACTCCAACCTCTGCATGGAGCACGGGATCCTGGGAACAGAAACATGCAGTGCCCAGTCAAAAATGGGAAATATTCCAGGTGTGCACAAGGACACCTCAGGTTAGTGCTGCTTGGCATAATTGTTTGAAGTCCCCATAGAAATCCCAAGGGCTGAGTAGACCACGGAGGTTATCAGACAACATGGCTCAGGTTGATGATATTTATACTTTAATTGCAGAGAAACAAATGTAATCCTTGTGACATCCTAAGTATAACTTGTGCAAAGGCAATAACAGACCTGGGGATACAAGAGATGTTTTTTTTTTTAAAGAACAGGGACTAAATGCACAAGCTGTCTTTCAACTTGATGTTTTCCAGATACTACTGGAGCTTAATGAATAAATAAGTACAAAATTAAAGGCTCATTATCCACCCCAAAAAAAGTCCCTGTCATTTGTTAAACCTTTCAGAGGAAGCCAGGAACAGGGAGAAGTGCCCATTAGAAGGATAAACACATCACAGATCTGAATGTCAAATCAAATTGAGGAAAATTAATTAACTTGGCAAGTATTAGAAGAGAGAGGCTGGTGTCAGCAGAGCCTGTGTTTACCTGTTTGTACTTTCTGGGTAGCTCAAAAGGCACAAGGGGCTGTGCAGGAACTGATGTGTGCCAGGTGCAGTCCTCACTTTCATGGCAGAAACCTGTTTCTCATTTTGGAAACCACTTTTCTTCTGTCTTGAAGAAATTGTCTGGAAATGGGCTTCTCCCCAGTGCCAGATGCTCTGAGAACTGGGACTCCTGTGAAGCTGGGGATTTATTAACCCAAAGGTGTCCCTGAAATTGCTGTGCAAATCATTTGGACCAGGCTCCCAGTGCCAGCTGGGTTATGGCTATAGCTCAGCTTACAAACAATGCCCCGAAACTGAACTATATGTAACTGAGACTTAATCCCCTTAAAAGCAATAATTTCTGGTCCCTCAAACTGGAGTTTTGGTGATGGATGGTTGGCAGTGAGAGCCAGCTTTCTGAAATAATTCTTTTTTTCTCCCCTCTCTGAAACAAGCTTTTTTTCTATTATTATACCAGCTGATAAAACAACTGTAATCAACTCTTTTCTGCTCCATAAAATAGTTACTGCTAATTACTAATTATTGGGAATAAGCTTCCTAGCCTATCTGGAAGCATTCTAGTGACTGGGAGTTAACAGTAATCATTGCTTTTGGAAAAGCCACTATTCACTTGCAAGGAGTTACATATAGCACACCAAGGAGGTTTTAATTGACATAAACCCCAAAAACCAAACTGTTTGAAAGAAGTTGACAGCTATTAATCCACACACACATTTTGACATGTGTTTGTAGGTGTCACTGTTCATTGCAAATGGGAATTCAAGCCATTCCATCCACGAGATGCTTACTGGCCATTTGCACACAAACCCACGAAATTTGTGTAGACACTCACAGTAATTGTATGGGCAAAGAGTTGCTGCCTTGTGTTTTCCACATGCAAAAGTTGTTCTGGGCACTAGTAAGTGCTAGGAAGAAGAATACAAACTGACTGGGAAGTGATGTCCATGTTCTGGCAATGAGATGTTTCCAGTCTTTCTTTGCTGGGATGTCACTGCTTCTGAAGAGAGGAATTAATGAGGCTCAAACAGAAGTGACCCAACCGCAGAACAATCTTGTCTTTATGACTAGGGAAAGTCAATAATCTTTGTATAAAAACTACCCTCAGATGAAAATCAGCCAAATGGATAATAATTCACCAGAAAGCCCTGCTAATGCAGTGAAGAGTATATTTATCCATCAGGCCTGAGTGCAGTACAAGTCAGGATCTTCTGGGCAGTGCTGAGGGTACCACAGCAGGTCTGCAGGACTCCATGGCCTCCCACCTCTTCTGTCCCAGGTTGTCCTCAGGAACAGTGGAAACTGGGAAAGTGGAAACCGTAACACTCAGCTGAGACTTTTGTGCTCCTGAAAGGTCCCTTTCATTGGTATTTCCTAAGGAAGCCAAATATCTGGAAGTCCAAGAAGTCACTTAGGATATCAAGCCTACTTCTGCAGTCCCAAGAAATTACAACTCCAGATGGATTTCCCAAGTCCTTACCTAGATTAAGAGAAGTGTATGAGTAAGGATTGCTCCTGGTAGCAGTAGAGACCCACACAGTGAGTATGCTTTGCCTGTAGCTGAATCAGGACTTGTCTATAGGGTGTTTCAGTGGATGAATGCCTTTCCAATCTCTTTGAAATCCTTCAAAACTTTCAACAAGTTCAGTTTCACAAATTTCCAAAGAGGAGTTAATAAAAACTTTCAGGAGTGCTACTTTTGAGCTCTTCAGCATTGTAGGGACATAGAAGAATGAGCAGCTAGACAATATTTGTAACTGACCCTGAGGCTCAAAAATCACAACACAATAAGTGTTGAGTTAAGAGGACCACAAAAATGCCCAGAAGCCTAGCAACCCAATAATCATTATAATAATTAACAGTGATTTTGTGTAAAAGGCTCTTTTTCACTAGTAGACTTCTAAGTGTTTGACAAAGTATGTCATTACAGACCTGGTCAGTGTATTTTCATCTAAACTGTTTTTCCCAGGGAAATGATGTCTCAATAAACCTGAGATGGCCCATTATGGCCTGCCCCTTCTTTCAGTACTGCTAACACATGGTGAAATGCCGTACAAAAATAGGATGATTTAATAACATCTTTATTTTTTTATCTGAGCCATAAATTGTATTGGAAATGAAATTTGCAGAAATAGGGCCTGGGGCTGGTCAGGGAGGAATTTATAGTTTACAATAGATCTTTTAAATAGCTGGGTGTTGTTCCAAACCAGAAGAAAACCCTTCTCAAAATATTTGCCTCAATATTATCAGCCAATTATTTCAGCATCTCTTTGTAAATAGGGGGGGGGAAATATGAACCAAGTCCATGTCTCACAAGTCCTTGACTTCTGGGTCATCCAAGTTCACTGTCTGCTCAAACTGATGCCCTCACTGACCATTTACATCTGAAGGTACCTTGTAGGGGAGTGCCCCTTGACAAGTTGCCCTTGCACGCTTCCAATTAGATTTTGCAAAAAGCTAAAGAGATATCAATGCCTGTTAATGAAATTAAAGGCTCTTGAAAGCCCTTTGTGCCCTAGGCTTATGCATTTGTAATTTACAGAGAGTCTGCTCCACATTCAATCTTGCCTTTCAGACCCCAGCTCTTTGCTGAGTGCTGCTGCATGTGTAGGGCACAGATTGCTTTTCTTTCCTTCTTAAAAGACAGTTGTTAATCAGTGAGAGCAACCAGTTGCAAAATACCTTGAGCCAACTGGATTAAAGCGATTATAGGATTATTAAATGGATTAAGTTCTATCGATAACTCGTTGTCAGCCAGAGGAGCTAAAGCCCTCATCAGTTAGAGAAAAAAGACCATGCCAGCCACTTCCATTTCTGGTTCACCTTGAACTTAGCTGTAACTTCTGCTTGTTTCAGTCATGTTTCTATAGCAACCAGGATAATTGACATTAATTACCATATTTTATCTGTGGTTATTTGGTGTTAGTTTCATTTTTTTAATTGATTTGAGTTATAATGTGAGGCCATAGTAATACTCTGCTTTTCATAAGGTTTTGTGAGCATCAAGATGCATTCCTCCTTCCCTGCAACACCCACTCGTGAAGTCCCATCTACCTGGGGGGTCCAAGGGCCCAAAGTTTGTTCAGCTGGGGGAGGAGAAGTCTTCAGGGAATCTAACAACAGCCCCTCTGCGTTTCTGAGGAGGTCATCAAGAAGATGGGCCATGCTCTTCTCAACAACATCTGGTGGGAGGATGAGACACAAAGTGTGCAAATTGAAAGATTCATTCCCTCTGGAGATTAGGAAAAAATGTCTCCCCACGCAGCAGAGAAATATTGGAGCACCTTGCCTGGAGAGGCTGTGCAGTTTCTGTCCTTGGAAGTTTTCAATCCCCATCAGGATAAAGCTGTTGACTCCCTGTTCTGGCCTCTACCTGACCTTGCTTTGGGTAGGAAATTGAATTAGAGACCTCCTGAGGTCCCTTCCCACTTTAATTATCCTATGACCCTATGTTCCTGTAACCCTACAGTCATTCATTTCTTTCTTTTGTTGTTTGGGTGTATGAAGAGACGAGCTTCATAAGGGAAACCAAGAGGGGAGAACACCTCAGAAAAGCAAGATATAAACTATTATACATAGTGTGTCTGCAATGAGCTTCCAGGGTATTTAGATAGAGTGTATTTAGTTTTGCTGCTCATCTCAAATGTTAAGAAGAAACAGGTGCCTGTGGATGAGTTCATGCAGCTATTCCCAAGAAAATCGCAACCTTAGCAGTAGTGCTGAAAGATGGAGCATTTTTGGAGCTCAAGCCTTCTCTTGCTGCAGTCTCAGGGAGCACATGTGATCTCCTTGTAAGTCTTCGTGAGTATTTTCAGACTCCCTGCATAACTGTATGGATCTGTGAGTCTTCTTGAAATGCTGTCTCTGAATCACAAACCCCACAACCCTATAAGAAGGAGGGAGAAGGAGGCAGAGGAAGGAGAGCTCTAACTGAGGCTGCAACCAAACAGTGGCCTGGAGTTATTTTCTTACTTTCAGCCTTGCAACTTCCTCTTTCCTCTTTGATTGCTGTGCTTGATGATGACCTTGATAATGCCACATGAGGAGGAGGCAACAAGCCCATAAATTGCACCACGGCGTGGCCTTTTCAAAGGATCAGCATCCCCAGCTGGAAAACCAGGCAGCAGAAAGGAGGGGAGCAGATCTGGCTGATGGGTACCAGAAGAGATGAATGTGACATGGGATAATGTACTGCACAGAACTTCTGAAGAGCTTCCCTTAATGAACAAATATGACTATTAAAAAACATACATTTCATAATAGCAATTCAGTGCTGCAGTCAGATTCTGCAGTGCCTGAGTGATGGTCTATTAACTCAGACGTTGCTGCATAAAGAGCACTTGCAGTCTTTGGCCTTACACTTAATAACTCACTAAGCATGAATGGGTTCAGTAATTCATTCCTTGTCTTGTGTGGCTGCTCAAAAGCCTCATTGGGTTGAAATTTATGGCTTGTTCTTGCACGACTGCGAGCACCTTCTGCAGGTCTTGTCTCCTTAGCTGTGCAAAGACAGGCTGTCACATTTGTGTTAGCCTTTTGTACCAATTTGCACCCCCAACTTGCACTTTGGTCCTCACTGACCTTTAGGCTACCCTCTTCTTTCTGTGTCTGATATCATACAGTTCACTGCTTGGGTGATGGGGGGGCTGGAGAACAAGCAGATCAGGATCCAACAACGATAAGTAATACTGAAGCAGTTAAAGGGAACTGAGGATGCATGTCAGAGAGAATTATTAGAAGTTTCCTCACTTCAGGGCTTTTAATGGACTGCTTCTGGACGCAGTGAAAGTGGCACTCCCTGAGCTGGGGGACAGCAATTCCTCCTCAGTTTGGAAGTTGTGTTCTCCAGCAAAGTGAGGCCAGACTCCATATTTCTCATGACTGTAAAACCAAATCATGAAGGGAGGGAAACAAAACCTTAAAAAATCAATCAAGGAGATGAAAAACCTCCCTCCATGACCTAATTGATGTGTAAGGTTATGCAGCCTAACAGGGTGACTGAGGGCAGGACAGAAACACTAAACACTTGGTGTTTTATAAACCGGGGTCATCCCCCTCAGTGAGGGGACAGCACTGATGGGTGGAGAAGGATCTGCTCAATTTCTCAGCACTTTCAGCTAGAGTGAAGTCTTTCCTGGTGAACCATGCTGCCCTTGAATAGCTAGAGGAGATACAAGAAGAAACACAGAGCAGCAAACAGCCACCAGGTTCTGTACCATCCAGCATTGTCACTCAGTGATGGGACACCACAGCCCTGGCTATGAGCAGATGTGGGCAGACAAGCAGTGACTCTTGAGGGAAAACTTGAGATCCTCCAGTATAAACATAAGGCAATTAACTTAGTCTGTGATTTTTCTTGTGCTGTCCTCTTTATTCTTTCAAGATGGGAGTGGAGTGACAGACTCTTCCTTCCTGCTCCAGATCCTATTGCTCTCTCCTTGCAGTAATCTCTAAAATTGCCGTTTTCAAAGAGACTGAGGAAGTGAGAGTCCCCAAAGGGACAGAAACATCCAGTCCCATTGGGAAATCCCAGACTAGACTATCTTTGAACATGAAAGCATGGAGCATCTCAAACCTGTGAGGCAGAGATGTGATAGATGGCCAAGAAACAGAGAAGGAGGGGGTGTGATTTATTCAAGGTCACTGACAATGTCAGATGCAAAGCTGGGAAACAGCACTTGTATCATCAACCTCCTTGTCAGGATTTCAGTCACTGAAATATCTTTACCTCACAACCACAGAGGCTGATTCTTCACTCACCCAAGCTGGGTATAAATCAGGAGCAATACTACACAAGTCCCCAGTGTCACTTCATGAGAGAGGGGAGAGCTGAGGAGTATCTAATGCTGAGATGCACTGGGGATTTCAGCAGGAGTCAGATGCTTAAACGCCTTTGTGAATTGAGGCTTGAGTGTCTTCGTTCATTAATGAAGTAAAGGGGGAAAAAAAAAAAAAAGTAGCTGTAATTAGAGGAAAAGGAATGCCAGAAACTAGCTGCATGAATAGTCTCTCATATTGACAAAGATTGGCTTCAAGCTCACTGGTGCTTACGGGCATGAAGGAGAGTTTTGTTCATCAGTGCGTGCAGAAGTGTTCTGTAAGTCTGAAAACCATCATACCCAGTCCTGCTGCCATTTGGAGGGTGAACATCTCAAACTGGAAATCATGAGTGGAAAGCCAAGTGTCAGTCCCTAGGGGAGAACATGCTCACTGGCAGCATCCACTGGGAGGGTGACCCTGCCATGGCAGGGAACTCCATCCAACATGTGACTCGTCTCCAGCTTTTAACATTTTTACTATTGTCTAATGTTTTGTCTAATTTTAACATGAAGTCTAAATGTTAAGGACTCCTATTCAGCCCACAAGATGATAATAACCTGCGAGGGGATAAATGGTGTAATGCTGAGCAACCAGGAAAAAAAGTGACACCTCTGAGAAGTTTATGGGTGGGAGGAGAGACCACAACTGTTGTAACTGGCATCTCTTGGGCTTCCCAGGGAATTATTTTCAGCGTGATGCTAGTGGGCAACAGACCCTCTAACCACCCCAAAACTAGTCTTATTAGTTGTTGAACAAGATCCTACCAGGTCACATCTAACCAGTTTTGCCTGTTTGGAAAAACCGTAATGAAGTACCTTGTGGGCCAAACAATCTGTAACTGCAGTCCACCAGTACCACCAGTAGGTTCCCTCTGTTTGCTCTGTAAGGGCCACGTTTCCACACACGCACATCAGTACTGATAAGCTGAAGTTTTCTGGCAATTCTGGTGAGACGGGTGGAAAGCATCAGGCACTCATCAGGCAAGAGCTTTGCAGAGTGTAACAGATGTGGGAGCAGGATGATTTATTTGCCCTCGATGCATAAACAAGTAGCTTGTTGTTATTTGGGCACGTGGCAGCAACACTGTGAGATGGGCTGAGACAAAGTTTTTAATAGATATCTGCAATGTTTAGGAAGCTGGCAGCACTGGAATTATTTGTAAAGGTACAGTGATCTTGGTGACATAAGCTGATAGGGATTTAACCAATGTGACAAAGATCCTCACAGAGTCTGCAAGTTTTAAATCAAATGCCTTCAGTCACAAACCTTCAGGTTTCAGGAAGAGTCCTTTGGAGACTTCCCCAGGATGGCCCTGGCCCTGCCAGCTGGTAACCTCATTTTGCCAGACAGGGGCCCCCCTGCCAGCAGGAACACAGCTTTGATGCTCACTGGGCAGAGCTGGGGTGGGGAATAACTTTCCTTCAAACCTCTGGTAGAGTGGCAAAGCCAGCTGGACTTCCAAAAATCACAGCCCTTCTTTGTATATGGAACAGGAGCAGCATTACACAATGGCAAAAGATTCATAGGAACAATTTCTCTAAATTTAGCTTGATCACTTAATTTGATCCTTGAATCTAATAATAACAAATGCTAATTTTTCTTCCTGTTATCTATTGTGGGGATCCTGTGAATTTCTGAGGAGACCTGAATCTGGCTGTGGAGATCTCAATTTAGCTCAAGTAACAAGTGACAGTCCCTATCTAATCCCACTCTCATCTGTCAGCCAACCCTGGCATTTGTGAAAAAATCAGCACTTTCTGCTATATTCCCTCTTTGGGCACTCAGGGTTCTCCAGGTACAAGCATAATTTGTGGATGAAATACATCATTTTGTAAACATTCACGGGCAAAGCATCTGTTTGATAAACTTCCACAGTGTTTTAACCTACAATTTGAGAAGTCAAAACAAAGCCTCTATAAACCTCCTGTTAATAGCTGGAATTGCTGCAGTTTTTGCCATCAGAGACAAGGACAAATGAGCTCATAGATATAGAAGAGGGCATAGATGGAGGACATGAAGCAAAGAAGCTGGAAACTTTAACTGCCTTCAGGCTTCCTCCAGAAGTCAGAACCAGCAGTTTGCCCCACTGGGACAGCCCATGGCTAGTGGCAGGGGCTCAGCTCACTTGTGTCTTCACTGCTAGGCAGAGCCACCTAGGGTGACAAATCCTGACCCTGCATGGTGAGCTCCCAGGGACCCAGGCTCCACTTTTTCTTTTAGATTTAAGCCCAGTTCACTGCAGAGTAAAGAGGCTGATGAGGCTGACAGAGAAGCCTTAGACTTGTCCAAGTGTTTTGCACAGAAACATAAAGCAACCTTTGGCCTCGCTGAAAGTTTGGGAGTTAACCAAAAGGTTAACTTCCTCCCCACCAAAAATGCTCAAAAATATAATAGGGTATAAATACATACCTTCAAGTAGAGTGCTTTTTTTTTTTCCTCTTGCCTACACAGTAGATTATAGTTAATTAAACCTCTGCTCACATAAACAGAACAAGAAAGGATGTAAAAGAAATGAGCTGACAACACGGTCTGTATTATGTTGGGCTTCTAAGAGAATTTAATTTGGAGAAGAATTATGCACAGGCTGAAAGACAGTCCATTAAACTGAGCCAACTGTCTGGAAAGAGATAAAGCAAAAAAAAAGTGTTCTGCCTCCTGTGAAATAAATAGCACCCTGCACCTCACCCTTACCTGGTGGGTAGCAGGGCTATGGGTGCAAAGGTAAGTGGCCAGGAACAGGGACACCCAGCACCTGACTCCCAAACAGAGGTGAGGACTGTGACAGTGATGGCATGAACACTTGCAATGCAACAGTGTGAAAAACACATTAGACTGGACAAAATATTGGTAATACTTATTCTGGTAAAGCCCTGCACAAGGAGTAGATCCTGAGAAATCTCCCTTTGAGAAGCACCAGGTGTCTGTGCAGAACTGTTTCTGGTCCAAACCCATGTATAGTCTGCAAAGCAAAGAGAAGGTGATGTCTCTGATGATCAGCTATGATAAACTTTTCCTTCTATTATTATTTTTAATAAACCATGTTACAAGGTTTATTTCCATTTCAGTGGCCTTGAAGAGATCCACTTTAAAGACCTTTCTGACACTGACCCCAGCAGTGGCTCTGCACTTGCTCACTGCACTAGGCAGGTACTTCAGGTGCACTGAAGCCAGTGAAAAAAATGTGTTGTTCCCTTTGTGTCCCTATTGTTTTGTTCAGCACTTTTCCCTTTCCTGTGTTTCTGGGAAACTTCAGGAGGTTACATGATGCCTGGGCTGAAGCTGTGTATCAGCCCTTGACAAGCAAGGAACAACCTGCCTAGAAAATGAGAGAGAACGTTTCAATTGTCCTGGCTTCTGCCAGCTGGCCAGGTGCCTGAAGAAAAGGATCCAGGATTTGCACAAGGTTTGTGAATGGAGAAGCTCTACCTGCTCCCTCACACATCCCACTGCTTTTGTTTGCTGCCTGTTCAGGCGGGCACTGATGATTCCTATTGCAGGAACATTATCTCCCTGCTTCCAAAGGGATGAAATCCGGCAGAGTCCATTTGTTTGGTATATCGACAATAATCCCTTCATTTCCGAGAACCACAAAGGCCCTTAAAATAAATACCATACTCAAGGAAAAGAAAACTGTCAGCCTTTAGGTTGAACTGCTCAGAAAGTTGAGCGCTCAGGAAAAGCTCTGCGACGCAGAAGCCCCGGGGCTGCCACGTGTTCCCCGCTGCTCGCCGGAGGCTCCTGGCAGTGGTGCTGTGGCTTCATCCCCACCTCAGTTCCACAGGCAAATAAACCTTAAAGATTTAGGATGCTCAGGCATTTAGAACTGTGTCTTGTGGGGGAGCAGCTGTCTGCCATGCAGCGGGTGGTTAGCAGGTTGTCCTCTCCACCACGTGGGCTCCAAGGAAGGGTGAGGTGGTGGCAGCAGAAGGGGATGTTGCTGAGCACGGCTGTGTGTGTCCAGGACTGCTAAGGAACACACAGCACATCTCCCAGGGTTTTTCTTCTGGCTGCACTCTGCCACTCGGTCATGGATGTATGCTGAATTTAGGCACCCTGGGGACAGAGAGAGTCGAGACCTGTGAGTAGCAGAAGGAGCTGAGGGAGCCAGAGATGCAGGTGACTTGTCTTGTGGGACTGAACTCTGAGGAACTCTTTTTCAGTCTCCAGAGGCTGCAAATAGACCATTTCCAGTGAACTGTAGGATAGCTGTATGACATGAGTTTGTGAGGCCACATCCATAAGGATGCTCTCACAACATCTGGTACTTGCAGACTGGCTGGAACCTGAGCTGGGCCATAGCTGATCAGCTTTCTGACATGACCTGGCAAATCTACTCTGCTTTATATAAAGGGTGGCAGAGGAAAAGGCTGACTTGGTTTCCTAGCCTTGGAAACACTCACTCATTAGCCATCTTCCCATCCATCTCAGAAGAGCATTTCCATTAATGCTTTCCTGGTTCCTTTCTCCATTTAGGATGTCCAGTAAGAACCTGACACCTCCCAGCATCCTACCTTATATAAGCACAGGGTTTCCTTACAGCTCCAGGGTATGCAGAACAAAGTTATGGTGATGGAATGATGCCTGAATGTAGCTTCAGCCCTTTAGCCACTGCTGAAGGAGCCCACACTGTTGTGCACCTCTATCAAAGTTATCATGGAAGCAAACAAAAATCTTGTCTGATTTAACAAAATCAGAGAGAGCCTGCCAAAATGATGTATCCAAGGTGCTGGTGCTAACTGGAAACCAGGATGAGATCCCCTACCAGTAAACATTGATCTGTATTGGGTCTCTGAGCAGGATCTGAATCCTTCTGTGCATTTAGTTTCCACACAGCACCTCCAGGTTGCCACAATCTCCTCCAAGCCAAGGGCAGATGGTGAGGTGTGGAAGCTGTTGGCCATCCTGTTAGATCCTTCACTTGCTGGGCCACTGTCTTGTTGTTATGAGTGGGGGATTAGAAGTTTAAGGCCTCAGAGCTTAATGGCCTCAGTGGGTGGAGAGCATGGCACTAGCTGTGGAAATAACAAAAATCAATAGCTAATCCAGTGCAGTCAGTCAACCTTTTCAAAGCCTCATCCCTATCGATTTCCAAGTGCTGCTCTTCCTGTCCCTTGACGTAATCAGTCTGTCTGCTCAGACAGACTTGCTCACTTCCACTTTCCCCCTACTTTTTTGGGCTTTTTACACTGAGAAATGGATTACTTAGATCCTCCCAGCTTTTCGTCTCTCTAGCTGCTGTCAGAGGAATGATTAAAGGGAGAGGAAGATTGGGCACCCATCTCCAACAAATCAGGGAAGAACTGACCTGTGGTGTGATGGATGTTTCAGGAATGGGGGAGGTGGCTTCCACGTGGGAGGAACCAAGGACATCTGGTCAGGTTAGATAGTAACAGTCCAGGTAGTGAGCACAGAAAAAAAAAATAAAAAAAATTACTTCCATCTCCTTTCCCCATCACTTTGAAGATACATCAGGGTCACCACGATGCAATCCCCTTGGAGCAAATTTTCTTCTTTCAGAGAAAATATTGACCTTTTCCTTCATGTACCCTGCTCTGGCTATCTGCAAGCCAAATTTTAGGGGTGGCTTTTAAAAAAGACTCACCAATATAAAGAATTCTGTTGTTAGAAGCAGCCCAGCATAGTTGTACTCAGCTGAGATCACTGCTGCATGTGCAGCTTTCCCAGTGCCACACATCCCCACCTCCCATTGCCCATCCTCACAGAGAAAGCAGAAAGGCAGAGGGGAACCCTCAGCCACAACCTCAGAGCAGGTCAGATAGGAACTGTCCCATTTTTCCACTGATGTCCTTCCACTGCCATTAAATATGGGTCAGTTCAGAGGAAACTAGAAATAAAGACACCATCTAAAGGGTGTGATTGGTGATGCCTCTGAGAATTGAATTGGCCCAAAGACTAATATTAGAATAAACGTTGGAAAATTGTAAAGAAACCAAACCAACAAAAAGAAGCCCACACAGCTGTGACTGTTCTGCACTTGCTGAGCCACATGGGCATCCACACTACAGTCAGGGTATCTGCAAGAGCTGGGCTCACCTCTGGGTGCATCTGCAGTGTGACAGCAGTCAAAAAAAACCTGCACAGTGCTGCAAAAGACATGGGTGAGGCTTTCCTGGCCCATGACAGTGCCAGCTCTGTCCCCTGCCCTGGCAGAGAGGAGGACAATGCCAGCAGGTGGGGTTGGGGCAGGCAACAGAGGCTGCAACTCAGAGCAAGGTGATAGGTACTAGCCCTGCTGGGAAGATATCCCCAGCAGTTTGGTCTTGCAAACCAAACATGGGCAGGGGACAATAAAGGGATATTGGGTGAGCTTGGAATTCACAGCAGCTTTTCCTGTGCCCACAGCCCCAGACCTGGGGTCAGCGTTGCTGCTGGAGCCTGGTGGGTGTTGTCCTTTTGAAGACTCGTTCATTCAGTGCTCCAAGCTGACCTGGCACTGTTAGCATAGAAGATAAGGAAGCATAATTTGCTGTAATGTTTTTCTCCCCAGGCTGCTTCACTGTGCTTCAAACACAGCTGATGAATTCTGTCTGTCAAATCCAGTTACATTTCATTCCGTCTCCTGTAGCTGGGATCAGAGGGCAGACATTTATCAGGCAAGCAACTGAATTACCAAATTGCATTCCTAAAACAACTGAACAAAAAAGCCCTTCTGTGACTCTGTTCTGGGGGGGGGAAGACCCAAAACCTCAGTGTTTTTGCTTGCCAATTACACTGAAGCATCTTCTGTCATTAGAGCCACCAGAATGACTCCAGTGGAAGAGCAACTACAGAAGAACAAGTTCTTCTCAGCAGAGGCTCACTTGTAAAAACAATCTTAATGTTATTTCTGGTGTTAAAAACTGAGCCAGCCACAGAGACACATGACTTCCTGAGGCTCCAGGTGTCTCCAGCAGAGCCACCTCTGCTTTGGCCCCAGGAGAGAACAGCTCTGGGCTTCTCAAAGGCAGTGCTTTATAACACCTGCAGATGGGACAACCCAGCAGAGAAGGCTCCCTGGGTCCCTTTCCCACCCAGTTGGTGTTAATAGCCTTGTCCGAAATCATCTGCTACCAAACATAGACTTGACGCTGAAGATGAGCTTTGCAGGGCCATATGGCAAGGCCTGCTGGCCAGTCTGCATTGAGCTTAATGAGAAATCAGTGATCAAGTCCGTAACATCTTCAGCTGGAATGATCCAGCACACAAAAGAGAAGGAATTAGCCTGAAAAAAACATCTGCCTTCAGCAGATAGTTGGCAAACTTCTGACGAAGCATTTCCCCTCAAAGTGATTTCTCTCAAGGATACTACTGACTTAGACCCTGTCCCAGGCATCCACCTCCTTGTTGGCCTTGACTTAATAGACATTGAGGAAGAAGCTCTTGAGGAGACCATGGCCAGGAGCCTGTGCTGTCCAGCAGGATGGGTTGTGGGTTTGGTGCAGTTTTACTCACAAGCTGTCACTATGCTGCCCCACAGCCAGGTCCAGGCTCCTGATCCTGGGGATGTCACTCCTCCTGGTCCCAGCTGCAGGCTGGTGTCTGCACATCTCTGTAGTGGAACCTTCCCACCTGATGCTCTCCAGGTTTCTCCCTCTCTTTGCCACACACAACACTTGAAGATACTTTTCCTTTGGCACCCAAGAACCATATTTTCCGACTACAAAGAGAGAGCCCTTTCAATACAAAGAATGATGCATTTGCCAAGAACAACAGAAGGATGGCTGGGATGAACATAGAGATGATATTGCCCATAATCTGTTTCTGAAGGTTGGAAGCTCCCTCAGGAGCTCGTTGTGGACTGACGTATCCATGGAATCATACACTGCCCAAGGAACCAGAGCCTTTGCTCCTCTCCAAATCCATCTGCCTGCCATGGCTGACAGCTCTCCTCTCCTCACCCCTCTCTGCAGGCTCTGATCTGCAAGGCTTAGCAGCCCCCTTTGATCCTCAGCTTAGCCTTGAGAAGATGATGCTTTACCAGCCAGAAGGGAGATGCAGAAGCATCCCCCAATTAGTAACTCCTGGCTTTGTTCTTGTATGGGCATATACTCTGGCTTGGCTTTTAACAGCTCCTTTCATCTCCCTCCCACACCAGTAACTCATCAGAGAGGAAAGGCAGATGGGTAAGCAATACCCCTGGAAAAGAAACTTGTTTCTTCTCACTGAGGGAAGGAGCCAGTGCTGGATTGACTGCCCCAAGAGGTCTGTTTTCCTCGGGATAGGTCTGCCCCAACGCAGCCACCATTCCCCAGCCCTCTTCTACACACCCTAACACAGGTGTTTGCTTCAGTATGCTCATTCCCTTTAGCTCAGCCAGGCCATGGAGGAAACAGTCCCACAGTCACCAGAACATCCTTTGAAGGCCTTCTGCTCTCTCTAAGGGCCAGAAAAAGAAAGCAGGTTTTTAGCAAGGACAACTGAGATTGGGAGGTGATCTCTGCCAGGTTCCTGAAGGTGCCATTTTTCAGCTGAGATGCCAAAGAAAAGTCTTGACTACTTGTAATAAATAAAAATCCTATTTTTAATATTCTGGAAGGGGAAAGTTCTGATCCCAAGGGCAATGACTACATTTTCCCATGAGTGGAGGTGTTAACCTTGTTGTACTGACTACATTTTAGCCTAAATTATTGCTAAAAAATATGAATTTTTTATGTGATGATGACCTTTTCCAGGAACACTCAAGGCTCTGTAGATGCTGCACAATGCTTAAACTCTGCAGCAAGGAGCAGTGGTGTTGGGTAGATCCTGCTAAAGAAATAACTTAGTGGGACAAAATGCTCCTGTTGAAGTGCTCAAAATTAGATTACCAATTCTATCTTTAAGCACTACGTGGAAGTGCACCTCACTGATGAAAGATACATTTCAGAACCTGTTTTAGCCTCTCAGATTTGAAAATTCAATCTTAGTTTTCCAGTGGACATAACTAAAAGTGATGGCATTAACTTAACACTACCTAAACAGTAAATAGGGAATTATTTTTTTCATTTATTCATTAAACGTTAAACCAGCATTTATGCAAATAAGTGGCATACAGTAAGGCAGATTCATTTGGGATTCAGACTGCAAAGATATTAACTGACATTTAACAGTTTTGTAATTGATCTCTTGTCATTTTACATGTGGAAAATTTCTAAAGTGCATTTCAGCCCAATGGAAAATGGTTCAATGCAACAGTAAGCCTATCACCAAGATACCGGTGGATTGCAGCTACACAAACAAAACTACACAAGAAGTAATTTGCTAGGCCAAAACTGTATTCATCTCCAGTATTTTGTTCCAAGCCACCCACAGAATTTTAGGAGGCAACAGTTTTGCAAAGCAATTAAGAAAATGTGCTTATATGCAACAATGGGGCTATTACACAAAATGTTGTGTAATGTGTATACATACCTGGTTCATTGTTGCTCTCAATAATTATGTATCAGTGTATTTACAGAAGCCCAGACACTGATTTTGTGAGTGCTGATGTGCATAAAATAGCTCTATTTGTTATTATAATTGCCTGATGCAATTTTTAGTTAGAACATTTTTAGTTCTTATTGACCTAGGACTATGCCAAGCTATAAGCTAAAAGCCTGTTTGCTGCATGCCTGGGTATTTCTGAACAAAACATGGGGGGATTTTGTCCTGGCAAAACATTCCTGCCACCTTGGAGCAGGATACTGAAAGGTAGCATGAGGTTGGCTTTTACAGCAAGGAGATATCATTTGTTGTTTTAATGACAACCAAGTGCAATTCAGGCAGTAAGGGGCATGGCAACCTGGGGAGATGGAGAGCTCTTCCCACTCTGCTCCAAAAATAAGAAAGAAGAAGCATGAAGAGGACTCGATTGTGCTAATTACTTCTGAACATCACTGCTTGCCTCATGGTGAGCTGAGCACTTCAGGATCCAGGGTTCAGTCCTTGAGTTTCCAGCCTGCACCCTTCAAGCCAAGTCCAGGAGGTGAGCATGAGGTTACCTGCAGGAGGGCAAGAAGCTGCCTGGCACAGAACATTGCCTCCCCCAAGAAGGGCTTGAGCTAACTTCACTGCATGAACATCCTCCAGATGCTTTAACATCAGCAGAGATGGGGCTTAATTTATCCAGAGGTGCGTGAGCTGCTCTGGGGCTGGAACTTGTATCAGCCTCACTGGGCATTCCACCTGATATCACTGTCTTGTCAGAAGCATCACTGTTTGTCCACATCAAACTATCTTCTGAGGCTCTTCATAACTTAACTCTCTGTATTTAGCTGCAGTCTGGTTGTGTAGTTTTCTTCCCATTATAAGTAACCTGTCTCTGATGACTCTCTTCGTGGCTTTTCCCTCACTGACTTTTAGTCCTGAAAAATGATCAGCCCCTCCTGATCACCCAGAGCTTTCATCTGAAAAGCCATAGGACAAGGGTGCCATTCAGCATGGTGCTTCTCAGTGATTTTTTAAAGGGATCCTGTCAAACTGAATCTGACTCCTTTTGTGTATGTTTTAAATTTCCCATTATTTCCCAAAGCAAATCCTAAGAGAAAGGTTTGTTAAAGGTGAGTAAAAGGCTGGGACACTAATACTTCCAAGTCCTTGGTTTCCTATCTGCCCTGTGTTGGTACTTAGCTGATTAGCTGGTAGAGAAAACGTTTTGTGTAATCAGGAGCTTGGGTTTGATATGAACATGTTCAAGATTTTGGTATTTACAGATGCCTAAACCCAGTTTCTGTGCCTCTGAAGTAAATGTATTCAGTCTGCCACACACGTGCAACCTACCTGAGCATCTAATTTTGAAAAACAAATACAGAAGTGCTTACCCTCTGATGGCCATTTGTTTACTTTCAAGAGCTGCTGAACAATTTAAAAAATTGAACAAGACTGGCAAGTCCCAGGAGTGACCTGGGAATGCTGAAAGAATCAAAACTTAATTATAATTTGTGTGTGTTTGTTCTTAAGTTGCTTACTTTCATTTTTATGAGTTATGAAAGGCATAACTTTAGATCTAGGCATATGGACGAGTTTTTATACAAACAAATTATTGTGATTAACTACTCCCCTAATACCACTGTCAATGAACAGTAACCCAGAAAGAGTACAAATACACAGACCTCCAGCCAAGATACCTCTCTTCTCAGCAATGTTGTTTGTGGAAAGTCCTAAAGAAGAGCAACTCTGGACTATTTTCCACAAGAGAATGGTCTCCTCTGTGGCCTTGGGTTGCAGTCTGCAGAACTGAGAATATGCAAGAGACAGCAGTAGTCCTCTCATTGTCCTTTTCTTGCTTTAATTCATATTGTTGCCATTGCAAAAACAGGAATACAGCTGGGCCCCCTTCATCTGAGACCTTTACTGAATACTCAAGATGAAAGGGAGGAATAAGATGCAGTGTTATGGATATAAAGAAGACAACTGGAACATCCCTGCTATCCACAGCTGGAAGAGGGCAGTGTCCTCAGGCAAAGTCAGGAAGAAAGTCACCTCAGTAATTAATGTGAGGTGTAAGCCACTAGCTGAGCCTGTGCCGTGGTGTCCCCTCCTTCTTTGTCAGTCTGGCAGGTAAGGACTGAAGGGCTGACACAGAGTAGCTGTTCCCACTGTGGGTTGTTGGAGCTGAACCGTATAAATGGGACCTCCTGCTGCCCATGGAGGGCATCATGCTGCTCCCTAGAGCCCAGATCCTGAGGGCACCAGAGGATTTCAGGGCTCCTCTGAGCTACCATGGGCTGGAGAGCAGAAACTTTTTTGCTTTTAACATGTGAACTCATGACCAAAGGAAAAATGATGCACAAAAATGCTAAGGTATATATATATATAACTCATTTTGGCAAGTTCTTAGGTTCTTTGACAGGTTACAAGAAGTCCTCCATGTTGGGTGGGTGTTTGGAGAAAACAAGGAATGGTTCCTTAAAATACAAACATACAGGAGTGGGTGCCTAGTTCTTCAGCCAACCTGTCATTAAATTTTCTCTTCCAGTGATCTGGAGCTGGGCTGAGGAAAGTGACCCAAAGTGAATCTGTGTGCCTGTACACATG
This sequence comes from Florisuga fusca, assembly GCA_038090715.1. Lineage (NCBI taxonomy): Eukaryota > Metazoa > Chordata > Aves > Apodiformes > Trochilidae > Florisuga > Florisuga fusca. The sequence goes on from JAAWXA010000023.1 coordinate 11,112,338, forward strand.
GAGTGAGCAGGGTCCATCCTTAGGTGTGCTTTCAGGGGACAAATGACATCAGCGTGGTTGACCCCATGGTCCAGGCACACCACAATGAGAATCCTGAACTCCTAACTCCTCCAGAAGACAAAACTACTTTGCAGCTCAGATGAGATTGCTGTGCAGTGATGTTTTTTGCTAACATGCACTGTATCTGCAATAGCTTACTCAGAGCCAGTTTGGATTTTGTTGACTTAGCAAAGAAAAAAGATGCAGGGTCTGGCAGGCCAATAATCAGTTCATGGCTGAGATGGAGAATTCCAGAACTCTACAGGCTCCAGGAATGAAGTCAGTCATTTTCTCCCAGTAATGGAGACTGGTGAATTCTAAAGGGCAAACCATTTTTTTCCATTGTATCCATTCCTGTGCTGATCTGTGAAATTTCCATTAATACCATGACATTTCACAGATCTGTTTACTACTCAGTGGGCTGCGTGGGCTTGTGTTTCTACCAGTCAGCTGGATGCCAGGGAGGAGAGCCCAACTGTAATAGGTAAAATTAAATTAAGCCTACCTGTAAGAGAACAAACCTTCTTGTCACCAGAACAACAGAAAGAATCACTCCTATGTTTGTTCTTTATGAACAAGTAAAAAATGCTGATGCCGGCAGAGATGAAAATTTGTGCTTCCTAATTAAAAAGTCCTGCTCACTGATTCCTCTTCTTAGTTCCAGCCATTCCTCAAGATTTCTGTACAGAGGTCACTCCTTGTATGCTCAGAGGTGGAATTCCGTCAAAAGAAAAAGAGGAGGGGGAAAAAAAATCATCTCCTGATCAGATGAAGGAGGTGTTATTTTCCTAGAGGTCATCCTGTATTATCCCCATTTGCCGCTCAAGAGCCCTCATGTTTGGGGGAGATGACTTTGGCTCACAGGGAACTTTGCCCATTTTCAGGGTGGTGCAGAGCAGCAAGCAGCATGACCACCAGCAGCAATGGGCCTCATCCTGCTTGTTCTTTGAGAGCAATCTCCCAGTAATTCATCTTGCCTCCCTGGAGCCCCAAACCTGGGTTTTAGCAGAGTTCTGCCAAGGAAGGATCATTCAGCAGCAGAGATCTGGAGCAGCAGGGAACCTTTCACAGCAGGGGATCATTAAACACTTGGCTTAAATGAAAACTTAAAGAAGTTGCTTTGAATACCAAATTTCTTCTCACTTCTTCACCAAATGCCTGTGATGCTACCCAGGATGGAGAGCTTTTTCAGCACAGGTTCTCTCACCCAATTTTTGCTACCTCCACATCTCAGCTGTGACCAAAGTGACTATAGGGGAATATGATATGGAGCATAGTTGGTTTTTTTTTTTTATTATTTTGGTGTGATTTGCAATGTAGACAAGTAGTCTGGCAGAATTTAAATATTCACTGGGACTTTGTCCTTAATAACCATCCCTGTGAAATGCTCCAATGCTGCCTTTTGAAGGATATACCACCAGTCTTGTAAGGTGCACAGGTTAAATGTAAATAATTATCAGTTCTCAGATTCTCATCCAGTCAGGAGAGATGCCAAGAGCTTGCATGTTTGTCTTCAGATCTATAGGGAGATCTCCCAAGAGCATGAGCCCTCAGACATTTAGTCAAAACACCCCGTGATAGCTGTCTCCAGAACATTCAGCAGCTCTTTGATTGACATATTTCTCATCAACAAGCTGGCTTTGTTTACATGTCTCTGATAGGAAACGAAGGCAAAAATACAACCAGACACGTCTGTTCTTAGGTTTTCTTCTCCTGGAAAGATGGGCTTTATTTCAGGAGCTGATACCAGCCCAGGGTTGCTAACATTAACCAGCTGGGCTATACCAGAAGGACCATCCAGAGCAGCTTGCAAATGCTCCCTGAGGTTTCCAGCAGCTCTGATCTGAAACAGGATCAGCAGAAAGCAAACTACTTTGGGGTTTGGGTTGGTTTTGTTTGTATGTTTGTTGGTTGGTTAGGTTTTTTTTCATTCACCTCTGTTTCCTGGACTGAGGATGGTTTTGCCACTTCCATCAATCACACTCTTTCTGTGTCTCCACAAAACACAAACCCTGATGATACACCCCTAGAGCTGTCAGATCCCATTTTACTTTGCTTAATCATAGCCAATTGTTTCTTAGCAGACTGACCAACCCTAAAAAATCCTCTCCCTCTTCAGAAACCTTGCCACTTCCCAAATCCTGCCAGGGATTGCCCAGGCTCTGCTTCCAAAGTGCTTCTGAGACAGCTCCTCCCCAGCTGCCCAGCCAGGAACCTAGTATATCCATCTCAAAACCACCATCAATACTGACTTCCCTCCAAAGGGTTGTTGCAGAATTTAATTTATTTATGGACACACTGAATTTAGTTTATTTATGGATCACCTCACGGGCTTTCATCTATGTTTTCTTGTAGCACCTCACATTATGGTACCTAAATATGCCCACACCAAGTTGCTAGAGCAAAGAATTCTGTGGTTCTTTTCTTACCACAGTAATTCACACAGTAGGACTAAAAGCAGCATGAGGAGAACAGAGGGTATTGTCATGAATTCTAACTGTTGCAGGGTCGCAGCTTAAAAAAAATTTTTTTTAAAAAGTTTCAATTTGGAAACGTATAACAACAAGAGTACAGCTATGGAAACACAGGCAGAGGAGTTAACAGATGGCTAAACACAAAATATCTGAACATTTTTTTTTTGTAAATATTGAAAGCTGAGGGAGAAAAGCACAGGGAAACCCAAACAAACCCTCATTCTCTCACTTCTGTTTCAGCCCCAAGGTACTCACCAAGCTTCTGCTGCCATGGAACCTCCTCAGGAAAGGTGGAGCCTCCTCCCTGGGACAACCAAAAATGCCCTGGAAGAAACTGTATCTTCTAAAACATAAAGAAAAGCCCTTCCAGAGGGATGTGGTGAAGTATCTAAGTCAGTCCTCTCTGTTCCTCAGTCTGCATTCACACTGTGACACTGTTTGCTCCACACCAGACGGGTTCCCAGCTGCTACAAATCCCCCAGATGAGAACCTTGACTCTGAGCTGGGGCTTTGCCTCCCAAAGGAAGGAACCACACTCCTGAGAGCTGCACCAGGTCTCCATGTGTTGATGAGAACACCAGGAACCACTTTGTGAATTAACCCCATTGCCCTTGGCCATCTCTGGGTGGACCTTCCTTACAACCTGAGCAGCCCTGGCAAAGGCACTCAGGAGTCTGTCCCTCCAAGTAAAACAATCAAACCCCAGAGTTAGTAAGAGAAACACTCTAGGAAGGTCCACCACGTTACCCAGCAATTAGGAAGACTTCTGTTTTAAAATCCACACCTAGTGAGAGTGCTTGAAAAAAACCAAAATAGCTGTTTTGGAAAAGCTAGAAGGACAAGTCCCTTTCCGTCATTATTTTATTACTGACTCAGAAGGGAAATCAGTGGATGTAGCAGTGGTTCAGGCAATTCTGTTTCCAGCTTCTCGGAGAGGAAATGTCATGTAGAACAACTTGTTTTTTCTATTGCCACAATTAAAGTACATAGGAGGCCACAACAAAATCAATACAAAACTGGTAAATCTGTAATGAATGACAGCAAAATACTGATCTTCTGGCCTTGGGAAACATCTGTCTAAATGCCACCACATGGTTAGGCAGTAGAAGGTTTTCCTGGCTTCTTTTTTGAAGGTTCTGCCATTTTTCTCTCTTATGAATGGATGGCTCACCAAATGGCCTCATGCTTCTTGCTCATCGTGTTTGAGTTGCCTCTGAGGAATTTATGTTCAACTGCAAATTTTCAAGTCTTGGGCTATCCCTGAGGAGAGTGCTCCAGGAAACACCTGCCTGGGTTACAAAACCCTTGAGGGGCTCAGCAGGGACCCCATGAGGCAGTGTTTGGAGAGCCTCATGCTTTTTCTCAGCTTTTACTCCAGCAATAGGCTCAGGCTTTTTTTGCTTTTGATCCTTCCGTGTTTATGGAGTCCACTCCCTCTCAGCTCATTCACCTGCCCTTTCACCACCCAGTTTTGCCTTCTGCGGTTACTTTCAAATCACTTTTCTGCTTTTTTTCCCAAAAAACCCGAGACTGAGTCCCTTTTGTATTCCAGTTATCCAGGAGAATCTTTGCAGCTTATGGAAAGCCTACAGTTTTTCCCCTTATTGTGGCATTTCTGGGTAATTTACTTAGGTAGACACCAGCTCTTGCCTCTGCCAGCTTCCTACCCACCCTGCAGAGCAAGACAGTAAGAGATGCAGTAGGGTAGCACAGGATGCTCTCAGTACCCAGGTCACACACAGTCCTCAGACATAATTATAGATCAGCCCTACAACCTTCACAGATGTAACCTCATCTGTTGTGTTGGTTTTTCTTTTTAATTTCCACCTGCCCTTCCACCAAAACTGTGGCCAAATGCCTTTTTTAAGCAGCACCAGCTAGTGCTTTTTATTGCAGCCAGGATTATGCACTGCATGTTACTACATTAATGTCTGGTGGGTTTGGTGTTGCATTTTTTTAAAATTATTATTATTTTTTCTCAATCAAGTTGTTTTCTAGTGCTGGAATGGCTTGATCTTTCCTAAACACTCATTGTATCTGTCACACGCTTATCCTATTTCAGCAGCAAGAAATCAATAGGAATTGATTTGAGAATGTCCAATCTTATCAAGTATCAAGTAGGGTGCTGGGACAAATGCTGAGTTGATGCTCTAACATATAGATTTTTAACAGGGCATGTAGCCATGTATGACAACCTTGTTTACAAAGGATGGTTGGACTCCAGGATGTTAAATCTGTTTGTTCCTCTCTGTGCCCTCAGCTTGCCACGGGTGCCAATTCCCACACTAGCTCTCTCTCAGCTAAAAGCTGAGTGTAAGCACAATCTATAGTCCTAGCAGAAGATTATGGAGGAAGAGAGAAAGTGTTGCATTCAGAAACAAAAGCTCTGCCAGCAAATGCTATTTCAGCAATTACCTATGTTTAGTAATTATGCTAATGCTGATTCTCAAAAGGCTGTTATTTGCTCAGCATGTTCTTCATACTTTATCTCTCTACCTGCCTAACCTTTTATTTTCACTCTGGCTATTACTGGTTGTTTGTCAAGTTAAGTGATGTTTGCATGCCAAGTGTTGTCAAGGTACTCTTGCTTTAGCTGAATTCCTATTTTTTCACCCCTGGCTGCTGTGATTTTCTGCTCATCCCTATTACAAAATTGTGGGGACTGAATTTCACTGATTTCAAGAGAATTTTGGTGCTACTGGTGGGACTTCAGGGAGTGGGGTGAAGGAGCAGCTCCTGGGAGCTGTAACAATACATTTGGTGAAGTGTGATGGGCATCAATCTATAAATATTAACATCTGGGGATCCTGTGTGCTCCTACACTGCTGGATGAACGCTCCACCTTGAACTGGTGTGGCATGGAGATGAGCCTGCCCGCCTCAGGGTCAGAGTTACACCAGGTATAATTAATTTAGCAGTAGAGACACAGCTTTTCAGAGCTAGACTCCACATTGCAGCCTCTCCACAATGTACAGCAACCCCACAGACCTACAGAATGTTTTAGGTTGGAAGTGACCTCCAAGATCATCGAGTCCAACTTTTGACCAACACCACAATCTAACTACTAAACCATGTCCTTAAGGACATGCCTAGGTCCAAATGCCTTTTAAATGCCTCCAGGGATGGTGACTCCACCACTGTTTTAGGCCATTCTAATGCCTCACAACCCTCTCACTGAAAAAATGTTTCATAATGTCCAGCCTAAACATCCCCTGGCATGGTTTGCAACCATTTCCTCTGGTCCTGTCACAGTCACTAAGGGGAAGAGGCTGTTTCCTTCCTCTCTCCAACCTCCCTTGAGGCAGTTGAAGGGAGCTCTAAGGTCTCCTCTCAGCCTCCTCTTCTCCAGACACTCCCAGCTCCCTCAGCCACTCCTCAAAGGATTTGTGCTCCAGGACCTTCATGAGCTTTGTTGCCCTTCTCTGGACATCTCCAGCACTTCTCTGTCCCTCCTGTAGTGAGGTGTCCAGAACTGAACACAGTGTTCATGATGTGGCCTCCCCAAAGCTGAGTACAGAGGGATGATCACCTCCCTGTTCCTGCTGGCCACTGAGTGCCTAGCACAAGCCAGGATGCCATTGACCTTCTTGCCCACCTGCACACACTTCTGAGTCATATTGAGTGCCAAACAATACCCCCAGGTCCCTTTCCAGCTTACAGCTCTCTAACCACACTTCCCCAGGTCTGTAGCTCACCCTGGGGTTGGTATGACCCAGGTGGTTTGTTAAACCTCCTACAACTAACCTTGGCCCATTGGTCTAACCCGTCTAGGCCCCACTGTAAGCCTTCCCTACCCTCCAGCAGATCCACCCAGCCACCACTCAAACATATGGTGCAGCATTGTACACACAAATAAATTAATTTACTCTGCAGCTCAACGCTGGTGTCACAAAACAATTGTACCTTGCCTGAACTTTATGGACTCCAACTTTCTTTCTTCATTGATTTGTTTTTTCTTGCAATTTTCCACCGTGTTCCTGTGGTTCAGTAAAGAGACCAGGAGTCCTACTGTGGTTAATTTAGATTCTATTCTCTTTTTATCAAATTATTTGTAAATTAACTGTTAGGACTTGCTCAGAAGGAAGAAATTACATCTGATCCTCAATACTCTGTGCAGAGTGAAAGCCAACCTATGAAAACGAGCAACGCTCTCACGGCGAGATGTGCAATCTCTATAAACAGCAAGGTTAGCAGAGAGCCAGCTTGTTTAAATGGTCAAGACAAGCAAGGAACAAATAGGGCTGACTTGGCATATGTGTTCATTAACTTTGATGTGGGAGCTTTGAACTGAAGAGAGAAAAGATTAAGCTCTAATTGTATCTTCTTTAAGGGTGCATTTTGAACAGCTTACCCTTTTGGTGAGGTGGCTCTTTTTACACACATCACGTCTTCTTAGGGATAAGCAGACCTTTATCAGACTTGGCTTTTCTGTTTTCCTTTCCTTGTGAAATGCTGGATCTGATTTTAGTCCTAATGTAACACGCAGCATTCTGTGACTCAAAATTCAATAGATCTTCCCTGGTGCCTCCTTCCTTTCAGAAAGCCATCATCAATGAAACCCTTGAGGATGTTTTAAATGACCAATATAGAGTAGAGCTCCTTAACTGTGTAATCAGAGCTGATTCACTGAATGAATTTCAGGATGATTGTAGCATGTTTTACAGGATTGTTCATGAAGAAGAGGAGAAAGATGCCAAGCCTTGTTTGCCTCCCCTCAAAGGGCAACGTGGAGTGGTAGGAACACATACTGGATGTGCCACTTTGAGTATGGAATATGGAGTATCCATTAAAAGCCAGAAAAGCCAGTATGGCAGATATTTGGAAACTTTCCACTTGCTGCAGGACCAGCACTAAGCACAGGCCAGGGTGATAGATCACGTTGACCTATTTCATAGACTAGGTAGTGATCATGCACAACCATCATTTTCACCAAATGCACCTGCAGATGCAGTTATCCACTTTGCACATTCTGTGGAAGCTCTGTTGGAGTGCTGAAACGTGCATCTGTGTTGTATTAAACACAAATTCTTCCTACAACAGACATTATTTTTTGTCTCAGGGCCAGCTGTTGCACGATGCACGTGCAGAACATATTCAGGATAATAAGAAGGAGAAACAAAATACACTGACTGATCAGTGGCAGATCCAACTGCTAAACTGCATTTACTCCATCTACTTTGGCTTGGTGCAATTGTGCCAGTTTAAGGAAACTGAAGAAGTTTATATCAATCTTTTTCTCACTCTCTGAAAGCATTTTGGACCAGGAGGTGATCTCACATCACACATATTCACTTCTGCAGCACTCAGACCAAGAAATTGCTGTGTTCACTTTCTACTGACTTCATGAATCTAAATCACCGCTGGACCATTATACAATTGAACCTTCTTTTAGCCTAATCAGTTTCAAATATTTATTTGGCTTTATAATCTGAAGGTCTTTCTGTGCCTATTTCTCAGCTGAGCTGAAGGCAAGATCAAGTTTCAGCAGTAAATATCTCACAATGTTTCCATCAATGCTCCAAAAGGGACACTTCCATCAAGCTCCTAATTTTTCTCACCAACAAAAAGAAGTTGTTACATTGTTTCCAGGAGCACCATTGTCTCCTCTCCTTTTTGAGTACCTCATAAAAATAACAATGTCACCACAAATGCTTTTTTTGTTTTGTTTTGTTTTGTTTTTGTTAATTAGAGATCTTCACTTACTAAAATGTGATAATTCTCCTCCAGGGAATAACCCACATGTCTGATCTTGATCTCCAGCAGTTAGGATTTGGCTTTAGGCCCTGTGGCTCTCTCATATTTCCTTTCCTGTAGTTTAACTTTTGAGGTTTCTTCTTTATAAACAAGTTCCACTTAGGTCCTTTTCATAAACGTGCAGTCCACATTTATTTTCTGTTTCCAAGACAAAAGGATTTCTGATGCTCAAAAACCATAACTTTGAGTGTTCACACTTTGGCTCTTGGGAGCTATTCTCACTGTCTCCTGCCCATCAGCATTTTTGCCTTTCCAAAGCAGTTTAAATCAGCAAAAACCCCATTTTTGGTCCACAGTTTCAATGTTTTCTTTCAGAAGGTCTCTGGCCCCCAGGAAGCTGTCAGCAGAGCTGCCACAGGAGCTTCAGATGGAGAACTGTCCCCAGACAGCCTCCTCCTTGTCCTCACCATATGCTCTGCTTTTGACCATCTCAGATTTTGTTTTATTTTTTAAAAAAGCCTCTTTGCACGCTGCTGAACCACAGAAGAACAGATGCTACAGAATTATGTTTCAAATCTATCTTTACTCTCAGGCAAAACTCGATATTCAGGGGCATGGTTGGGTCAAAATTATTTCTTCATAGCCTTTGGGTATTCATTAAATACATGCAGTTCTGGCATATTATCCCTTTTCAGTTATGTTCTATTACTTCCAAGAGTAGCTACAACTTAACAAGGGCTCATATAGCAAAAAAACCACGTGATAAAAGCTTATAGCTGATCTGTTTACTCTATGAATTCAAAGGGTAAAAAAGGCAGACACTTTCTGGCTGTATTAAGCTTCTTGGTAGGTGGGATTTTCATCACGTAGGTCCCAATTCTGCAAAATATTCAGCCTATAGAACTTCATAGAGTAACTTTTTTTTTAACTGGACATTATTTTTCCCTGTTGAAGTCTATTAACTTCCATATGCTAAACTCACGCTTAAGCTTTGTTCAGGATAAAGCTGCTTAGGATGTTTTGTAACTGAAATCACATCTAAAATTACCAGTTTCCAGCTTTGAAAAACAGGTACAAAAATGGAAAGGTGAAATCATTAAAACATTCAAAGCATTCAGACTTCTTCAAGTAAAATCAATAGTGTTCTGAAGCAGTGAAATCTGATGTAAAATCTCCTTGCACCAAATTTCTGAATTTCCCATTCTGGAGTGGGTCTCTGGACACCCCTCTGATTAATTCTTTCATTACTGCCAGTTGGATGCCTGATGAGAGACAGAAAGACAATACCCATGTAACCAAACATGTCTTTGCTAGAGGCCTTTCACTGAACTGAAAAGCAGCAAAAATTGGGGTGCAATGGCAGGGGGTAATTGTCATATGAACGTTCCCAGAGATAAAACTCTGTGCAAATGCTGAACACTGAGAAAGGTGCAAGGGGCTTTGTTATGTACCCAAACTGCTGCTGGTTGGTGTAAACTGAAAACATGACTTACTATGTGGTGTTGCTGAAAGAATACCCATGAAACAAATCTGCTGGTCATCTGGGCAAATGTGATGAGGCACCAGAGGAGATGCTTCTTCATGTTACTTAAATCAAATGTATGTTACTTAAATCAAATGTATGTCACTTTATTGATTTGTCATTTATCTTTTATTACTTCAGGGTCTCATTCAGTCCCTGGCCCGGGCTTAGAGCCCTTCAGCTCAGTGATATCTGTGGGTATATGCAAATATTCCAGGATGAAACTCAGCTTTTTCAACAACAAATTCAACAAAGCTGAGTTCCTTTCACTGCACTTTTAGTACTCTGAGTAAGGAACCTGCCTGTCATCTTCAAAAGTTCATTAATTTCACTCAAGACAGGAGGCTCAATCCCAGCTGGGTTATTCATGAGCAGCCAGGACAGGACTGAGTGTGGGACCAGGGAGCAACCAGGGGACAGAAGCAGCACAGAGGGGTGCAGGGGTCCTCTGCCAGGGGTTGAACAGCCAACTGTTAATATATATAAGACAGCCTCTAGGCTAAAATGTGTGTGAGAGAGTGCAGATGGACTTCAGCTTTTAACAGGCAGCAGTGAGAGACCAGCAGTTCAACCACAACAAAGGCAACCTGCTTGCACACAGGCTAAAAAATATCAAGCCCACCTTCTGCTCTGATAATAATGCCAACTTTTATTGCCCATCAGTTACATTTCCCAACAAGCTTTTCCTTTGGATTTTTGGCATATTACCATGCTGCCCACGGGAGGAATATAAAAGCACATTGTTCTCCTCTAAATATCTCATTAAAATTTACCTATGACAAGATGCCTACAAAATACTTGCTAACAGCAGGGGCAGGTTGCACTATGGCAGTCACTTACTGCAGCAAATATGATTGTTTCACCTACCCTGGGCTCCCTGTCCTGAACCATACCTGCCTGTTTTCCTGTCCTTGACTAAATATCCTGGGTTAGTGCAATTGTTTGCAAAACTTAACACCATAAAGCCCCAATCCATCAGGAGTCATTAGAGGCTAGAGCAATATAAATAATGCATAAATCATTCATAACAATCAATAGCTGTATTCGTCGAATGCTTTCTTGCCAGTGAATAATTCCCCCAGTTCAAATTGTCAGGCAAGGCAACAGGCAAAAAGGCTGCAAGTGGCTCTGAAAACTTCCCAAATTATGGCTCCCCGCAGTTCTTTTACCTGTGGCAGCTTTCGAAGGGCTTTAAAAAGCAGGTGAAGAATACAGGAAATCCGCAGGCAGAGGGACTCTGGTGCAGTGCTGACAGCCCACACTAGAGTCAGGAAACACAAAATAGTGCAGAAAATGAGTTGGCAGAGATAAAAAGATTTCCGAAAAATTGAAGAGGAGGAGATACATGCAGAAAAGGATGGATGACAGGGGAGTTATACAGCCAGTGTATGCATGTGCCTCCTGATGCTTCCATGCCAGTTCCCACAGTTTCAGAAAGGAATCGTGGAAGATTGAGATTAAAAGAAGTCTGGGGTTTAGTTTTGTCCGTTGTTCACTTTTTTCCCCCCTCCCAAATCCTTTAGTTTGATACTGTATGAAAAACCTTCAGCTGAACAGTTTTTGGATAAGATGCAGTCAATCTTCTGCATGTTGAAGCCTGGGGTGCCATGACGTCTCATGGATGCCAAGCACAAAGGTGCCCCTGGGGATTGCCTGTGAGGCCAGAGCAAACTCACCCACAGAACAAGAAAACTTCAGCTTTTGAGGGGTTCCAATGGTTAAAGAAATTTGCCTGCTCCTATTCTAGTTCACTTGCTGCCATCTCTCTTCATCTGACCCCCTTTGTGCAGCAGGCACCTTGGCTCCCTGGACATTTGCATTTTTTCTGAGGTTCAGCTAGATCCACAGTCTCCCATCACACACCCACCTGCTGGGCACAGAAAGAGCTTCTCTGTTTGGATTGTGAAAACTAGCAGACTGTAATGTTGTCTCCTCTGAGAGCCTTGGGCTTGGAAGTATCAGGGAGCAGTTGTACAATTAATCTGATCAGAATAAATTTCTGCACTTTCATGGCATCATTTTTTGATCTTGCCATTAGACAAATGCTTCCAAAGCACTCAGTGATTAAGCCCTGCAGCTCCCATGAATGGTGGGTAAATAAGCACTTGTGTTTCCTTCTCCCAAGACAGCCTGAGATGCTCACAAGGTAAAACAGGACACCCTCCTCCTCACAACATCCCTGGTTGTTTCTAAGGCCATCCACCAATATCCAGATATACCTATTTTAGGCATTTTACTTTTTAGGGGGTGGGGTTTCTTTTGCTGGAAAATTGGTACTGGCCAAAGCAATCGGTTTCTGGAAATGGGAGACAGCATGAATGTTGGTTTTTTTTGTTTTTTTTTTTAATGGCAAAAGTCCTTTCTGATGCTCCTGCTGCTGGACGCAACCTTATTAGAAAAATTGCTACAGATCTGGCAAAAACTTTTCATCCATCTGCCCCTGCTTGCCAGCACAGTGACAGTTCCTTAGCTCTGGAAGGTGCTGCCACTTGCCATTAAATAGGTGCCACCTCTGCTGCCATCACTCCAGAGGCACTGGTGACAGATATCCTTCACCCACAGACAGACAGGAGCAACCACATCGTGATGGAACCTCTTCTGCAACACTGCTGAAGCTTCTCCAGAGATTCCAACCTAGAGTGGCTGTCCAAGGAGTCAGGAAGGGACCATCTCCAGCAGGAGCAGAGCTGGGTTTCAGCAGGCAGGCACTGCCATCCTGCTCTGACCTCTCTGTAGCTGAATTTAATTAAGCTGCTGACCCTCTCACCATGCTGGTGGAAGATGGGAACACTGAAACCTCGCCCATACACCTTCCCATGGTCATTTCTGTGCATTCTGGGGGCACTCAGGCATCATTCCTTGATGTTTCAGTCTAACACCAGTGAGATGCACTGCAACCTGAAAGTGGGTGGGAGGTTTTTTCCCGTGCAAAGGGACCCTGAGTGGTTAGTGCAGATGTAGATGGCTAAAATTAAGTGAGCTATCTCCTGTCCTCCCTGGGTGGCTGAATGTCTGGAGACACCCAATTTGTCTCCAGTTGTTAACAGGAAGGGATGCTAACACCAACCCTGCCCAGATTAACACAGCACAACTCCCAAAGAGGAGATTAACTCCAAGTAGTCCAACCAGACATGCTAAAAAGAAGACTCAGGCCAAGGTCACACCATGATGCAAAGATGCTGCCAAACCCCAGCAAGAGCACCCTCCTTCCACTCACCTTTTTAACCACTTACCCATATTTTCCATGTAATTGCAGCAGCCTAATAGCCTTCTGTCAGGCTTCTGCCATTCATCCATCACACATTAACAATCTATTCTGATTTCTGAGGTACGTTTAATCTTCTCTGACACCCATAATTTTCACGTTACCCCTTTATTGAGGCAATTAAACCTGCTTCCCATACATTCTTTTAGAGGTTTAAATTTACATTTTTAGTACTCGTTTTCAGACAGCCCTCATTCCTCCACTGTCGCAGGGTTTTAATTCACTTTGAGGTTCAGTTCATGTGGTGCCTTCATCCCATGGTTTATTTCTGTCAACTACAGCTCCCTGCAGGATTTTGATTGCAGCCCAGGATCATGTCACACTTCCACCACAACAGACGTGAAAACATGGCACCAAAAATGGGATGTTTCCTTCCAAATTTGACACTTTGCTTACGTGCTGTAACATTTTTTTATGAAAATTAGAAAAAATAATTAAAAATCTTGATTGTAGCAATTCTCATCATAATGCTGCAAACCCAGTGAGTGTGAAAAACACACAGACAGGGAGGGAAATCCTAATGACAACCTCAGAGCATGCAGTACTTCTGTCTAGAATTTCTAAAAAGCTTCATGGTCTTCAGGACTAGTTAGAGCTTAGAGCAGAACAGGTCAGTGAATGCTTTTTCTTGCATGATTCAGGTAATAAAAAAGCTAATAGCAAATTTTTCTCTTTGCTGAAGAGGTTAATTGCAACAGAGTTTAGTTAGCAGCAGCAAACAGCAGCCACACTTTGCTCCTCCTGTTTGCCATCAGACTGCTAGAAACACCAGACATTGGCACAGAACTGCCAAAAATGCTGGGCTGTGCAGGGAAGCTCCAGAAAAATCCTTTTATTCCCTGCTGACCTCCACACATAGATGCTAACCCTCACCTTAGGAAAGGTTCTGCACGATGCCACCCATCCTTGCTCCGGCAGCTCCCCAAGCAGGAAAGCTGCCACCATGGCTCCTGGCCATCAATCAGGATGTTATTGCCACTGGAAACACTGCATCTGCCCATGATAATGTCTTCCACAATCAGGGTGTGATGGATTAGGCTTCATTTGAAAGGAAAGGTGAGACTTCATGAGGATTAGCTCAGACCAGTGTGGCAGTCCCATGGGTGCTCTCTGGTCATGGGAAAGTCTCAAGGCAGCAGTTATTTTCCCATCTGTAGGACAGCAACCAAACCCCCCTGGAAATAGCTCTGAAGTAATGTTCAAATCTGGGTGTGAGGAAGATTTATTGAATATATAACTATTAGATGTTTATCCAATGTTACCACTGCTGGATCCCAAAGCTGTACACAGTAATTCCCATGAGCCACTGAGGTACAGGAGTGGGATCAGCTGAACTGAAGCCCCTCACCTTCCAAATCCTCTCAGCTCCTCATCCCACCCACAGTTCCCTTTGGGAACACAGAGAAAAATATGCAAACCTTTCTCTTGCTCCGAGCTGGAGCAGAATCCCCCCGACAGACCCCAGCTGTGCTGTGGTCTCAGCTGAGCCCAGGAAGGACAGTCCTGCTTTGTCTGTCTGCAGTGTCCCATGCTTAGAGAAATGTCCAGCCCTGCCCAGAGCCAAAGCTAGCTGGGGGCTTGGCCAAGCAAGGGGACTTGCCAGCAGTAGCCAAAATGCCCTGGACTTGCTGCCCAGGGCACCTGTGCCAGAGCTCACAAGAGCTGGGCTGGCTCCTTCTTTTCCCTGGCATGTTCAGGAAGGGTTCAGAGCACCCATTCTGGGGTAAAGAACATCTCCCCAGCAGCCCCACTCCCAGCCACATCCCTCCTTGCTCAGCAGCTGCAAGAACTGCAGTTCTCATTCTCCTGAGCTGTCCCAGGCAGCTCTCATCCTCACAGAGATTCAGCTCATCTGTGTCGTCGTTTTAGCCAATAACCAGGTGAGAGATGTTATCCCCCCACTCAACAAAAAGGGGAATAAAGGAGAGAGACTTTGAGGTTGGAAAAAAAAAATAATCATAGAATCTGCTGAGTTGGAAGGGATCCATCAGGTCATCAAGTCCAACTCCTGTACCTGTGTCGGGCAGCCCCAGAATCACACCATGTGCCTGAGAGCATTATCCAAATGCTGCTTAAACTCAGGCAGGCTTGGTGCTGTGACCACTTCGCTGGGGAGCCTGTTCCATTGCTAAAAAACCACACAATAAGTTCAATAATGTAGGAAAAATAATAGTGCTGGTGAATTACAAATCTGTATAAATAAATATGGACTAACCCCCCCTTCCTCAGCTGGTAATTTCTTCCCAACCTGACGCCCCCCTCCCCACAGCCACTGCTGGGGGTCAAGATGGCCGTGGGGAGTTTTTATTGTGGTCCTCCCAAACCAGGACTGTCTACAAGGACATTTTATACCTTCTGGCAGCACCCTTGGCTGACACATGGGGCTTGGGGAGCCTCCCCTCTGGGTGCTGCAGTGATCCATCACCTTCCCACACCAGGGTAACAACCAGAATGGACATTTTTAATCATTTCCCATAATGAATGAAAATGATTTTTAAGCATTAGGACATTGATGTTGTATTTTTTAAATTGCATTGGTGGTGTTTGGGAGCCTCTTGTTACTGAGGAACATGGGCTGTTATATCAGTGTTGTGATCTTGCCATCAGTTATCTTCTCATTAACATGAATTTTATCTTTTCTCTCCTAAATGGGGAAAGGGGAGAGTAATCAGCAGGATAGGTGGATGAAAAGTAATCTCAACCACAATTCCTCTGAGCAAACTATGAGCCATTGATGGCACTTCCTAACGTGTGCTGTAACTGTAACCAACATGATGAGCTACATTAATTTCTAGTGGCCCTCTAAATTTTTGACTGAGAGCCACTAATCAAAGCCAGGATTCCCTCTCTCCCACCAACACAGAAAGCCACCAGGCAGCTCTGCTGCTGCAGTCAGCTTCTCAGGCTGCAAAACTAGGCAGCTTCTCAGCTTCTGGTGGGATTTTTTACACTAGAAAATTCAGAAAGCAGAAATCTACCCCGAAAGGGGGAAAGCAAACACTGAAAAACGATAAGGTAAACATGTTCTCATCTTCTCTCCAATTCCTTATTTATTTTACTGCATTATTTTGTTGCATTTTGCACTCATTATGGATCCCTCCATTATTAAACTACACTGCATGGGCCAGGTCCCCTAATGTATGTTTGCCCTGGATTTCAGTTTGTGCAGAGCTCTCAATGATGTTGGAAAATAATACAGAATTTTGGGTCTCTTTATGGAGGGAAAGCTCTGTTGAGAAGGAAAGTGAAAATTGATGCTTCTGTGGAGCCTGAGCTCCCTTCCAGGAAGCACACTGGTTCCAGCAGAGTGAGGGATGGATGGCAAGGGGTGGGAACACACCTGGAGGATCACTATTGCAGTCCAGAGGAGCTTTTAATCCATTAGAGGGGACACAGTAGACATGGAGCTGCTCTTTTCTTCCAAGTGAAGCAGTGGTTATGCTTCTGTCCTTAAACATTATTTCAAAGTGGAGAGAGACAAAGGATGAGTTTGTGGGAAGAACCAAAATCATTCCTAAACTCTCTTGCTTGAAGGATTTATGGCATTTAAAACCTTAGTTAAAACTGGCTGAAAAAGTGCTCTCTTTACTGTACAAAGACACACAAAAAGCACTGTACCCTTCTTCTGCTTTCCACAAGACTGCATACACCAAAGTCCTTATCCTGAAGGTAATGCTGTGTGTACCTCTGCTGAATTTTTTTGTCACCCTAATTTCCTTGTATTGTCACCCTAATTTCCACAATTCCTTTACCATCCAGGCAAACCTTGTCCACAGCAGCATCCCCCATCAGCCTGTCTTTGGTGCAAGCCCTGACAAAAGGCAGAATTTAAGCCAGTCACAGTCATAATTAAATAAAATTTGAGTTTCTCCCCACCTCTTTTTGCCTCTTGAAATTACCTTCCAGCTTAGTCCCAGCCTCAGTAATTCAAAGCTGATGAGAAAGGAAAGTTGTAGACCATGGAGAGTTAATGACTACCTAAAAGCAGCAAAAAAAGTTAGGGGAAAATTTATCCTCCCCTCACCCTTAAATCTACCTGAGTTGAGAAGGGCAATATATCAAGAGGTCTGCTGATAGTTTCTCTTCTAGTGCAAGCTTCTCATCCTATTTTATCTGCCTCATCATCTTGTGGACTTACAGACTGGCAATAAATAGAAAGCCCCAGAAAGTCTCAAGATGACATTAAAGAGAAAAATGTCTCCCATCTCCCTGTTTGTTTATGCACACTGATTCCACTCGAGTCATCTGTACAGCAGCCTCCTCTCCCCACCAGTCAAAAATAAAATAAAACTCTAAATAAATCCCAGAAGCCTGAGGTCAGGGAAGGCTCAGCAGTCTGCAACAATGACACCAGACACTGACTCAGGGGATCTGACCCAAGAATCTGCCCAGAGATGTTTCTGTCATTGATGCCCTCAGGGGAGATCACCCCCAGCCCTCCCTCTTCACAGATGACTGTACCCATCCTCTGCTTTGCCCCCAGGACAGCCTCTTGGAGAAGATGAGGACAGAAGGATGTCACCTCCCCTTTGGCTTCTTGTTTTCTCTCTCTGGCCTCAATTTGAGTCATATTTGCTCTGTGACTTGTCTTTCTCAGGGATGCAGGAAGAGTCATGGAGGTTGAGACTAAGTGTCCATCCAGCCCTGCACGCTGGCTCTGGGAACACCTCCAGCCTTATTCCTTTTATCTCTGTGATTTTTTGGAGATCAATGTGGCCCGTGAATTTAATTACCAGTAGAGTATTCCCTCCACTCTTTGCTCTACAGAGACAAATTTAGTTCTGTCCAAACCAAGACCCTGTAGCAACACCAAAGCCCTCAAAGGTGGCCCTGGTTCTGGCCCTTTCATCCCTGTTAGCCACAGGTACCAGAAAAATTAGAAGCAAGGTGCTTCTCCTGGGGATTTTAATGTATTTGGATCTCTGACCTTACACTAAAGTTAGCCATGCTTGCAAGCCTGTGACTCTTCCTGAGTTACTTCTGTTGTCTCCATTACTGTGGTGCTCATTTGTCCCTCAGGCTCTAATGAACATCTCAGCAAGAGCCTCTCCAGCACTGGATGTGCTGTGGCTGCTTCGTGGGGAGAAGGAGAGGAGGAAAGAGGGACTTATCTGGACTGAGGCTGCAGGAAATTCAAAGAAGAACAAAAAGGGTATGCAAAGTCTTATTTTAACAGTCTCCTCACCATGTCATATCTTCCAAGGTAAAAAAAAAAAAAAAATTAAACTTGTCAATCTGATTCTAAACAAATAATATTCATGTAATATGTGATCTTTCCACATTGGGATTTTTCTGTGAAGAGCCTGTTTTGGTACTCATTCCTCTAGGCACTGAGCTGGACATTTATAGGACATACTTCTCAGCATATGACTCTGATGCATTGGACATTTTCTGGATCTAAACCAGGAGGTTATTTTAATTTGTACATTCTTCTCCCTCCCCATCCTGCTTGGCTCCAGTCACTTGTCCCTTTTTGGGGGTTGATGTAGTGTTGCCATAAGAAGTCCCATTGCCTGCTTTGCTACAAGAAGTGCAAACTTTTATCTCCCCGCTGCAAGAGAGCAGTAAATCAGAACAAGCTGACAGCTTTGTCTCACAGTCTGTTATCCAGAGGCAGAGGATGCCTCCCCCGAGATCCCATTAGGTGTGCTGCCTCCACCACTAAACTTTGAACAAGCGCATTCAAGGAGACCTGCATGTCAAAGAGACTCTGCCAGCTAATGATCACTGGGAATTCACTTCCTCTTGCTCTTTCTCCCACCTCTCCTTCCTCTCTCTCTCACACACACACTTTATTCGCAAGTTTATGAAAAATAGGCTGCATTTAGTTTCATCACTTAGAGCCTATGTAACAGCTTCTGTTAAACGGGGGCTTGTGTGGGGCAGGAGCAGAGCCTTTTGCAGGAGCAAAGCCTCCCCTGCATGGGTGAGCTTTGAAAGCCTTGTGAAGCAACTAAAAATCCTACTTTTCATTTGCTGGCACACACAAAAGAAAGCAGAACAGAGCGACAGGGCAAAACAACTGGATACAGTAGACCCTGATTATGTCTCATCTGCTTCTCACGTCCCGGGTACCGTGCAGCTGGCAGCCACAGACAGAGGTGGAAGGCACGCCTGGAGCTCCCCAAAATTCAGAGCATAGCCCCGGAAAGGAAGACATCAGTGGGTAGCTGCAGGGCATGGTGTGGGTCCCCTTCCTCCTATCCATGTTCAAGGATAAAACCAAGATTTGGATACTGCTACACAAACCTGAGAAGAGCTGCCATGGATACGGAGTGGTCCTGGAGCATCCCACGCACTGTTGTATCTCACCCACAGCCTCTCCCCTACAAGAGAAGGGAAAGAGATCTTTTATCAAAGAGTGGTTATATGAGCAGCACCCTGGCAAAGACAGCAGAGCCCATCTTATGGCTCTGGAGTGAGCACACAGTGAGGATGCTGGAAATGCACTCGCGCTCCAGGAGGGAACCACACCTTGGGAAAGGCACAGTGGGATACCTAAAACCCCAATGTACTCAGAGGAAATGCAGGAGCCTTTTAAGAGACAGGGGTCTGGCTTTGGACTCACATCACATCTAATAGGCAGAACAGCACATTTCTGTCTGAGAGCCTCAACAGGGCAGATGTAGCCTTAGACAAGAAAAAGTAGGTGTGTGAGTCTAACAGTAGGACAGGATGCATTTGAGAAGTAAGAAACTAAAGATATGGAAGCCTTTGTGAAGGTCAAGATAAAGGTACTGTGAGCAGACATGAGAAGGGGGAGGGGGGGGAAGAAAAAAAAAAAAAAAAAGCTTACAAAACATTTCCTAGTTCTGTTTTCTAAAACATGTGAGAGGTTTTAGTCTCCAGGAGCCTGTTGGAAAGTTCTCAGCTCTGCCTCTGCTTCTACAGATAGTTTTCAAAAAATACCAGAACCCAGCAATTATCACTAGAATTTATATTTTAATTACCATTTTTATATAATAAAAATTGTAATTTATACTATAATTTTATGTTGATTGTCATTCACATCTTTATGCAGATAAAAGGCAAATGTAGACATCAGCCAAACCCTGTATCACATTTTCCCTCTGTCTGTGCTCTGGATGAGCTGAGCAAATGGAAATCACAGCCCTGACTCTATGTCTTCTAACGAATAGGTTCAGGAGATGCAAGGCAAATGCCACAGCACACTTGCTCCAAATTTTCCCCTCACCTGATGAGTCCAATCTGGCAGAACTTAAAAAAACCACAGAAATTTTGGTCCTACCTGCACAGCACATCATTATAGCTTAGTAAAAATACATCTGCTTTCCTTATGGGATTTTATACATAAGGGTTATTCACAGAGCCAAAGTTATGTTAGGGACAAGCCTTGCAGCAGGGGGACTCTGGTCTTAAATATTAAACTGAGGCCCTTTGCACAGCAAATTAATGCTGAATGACTCTCCAAGTGCTCATTAAAGTGAGACCCAATGGACAGCAGAGAGAAAAAGGGAATAAATCCATGCTGGGGCCTCCAGAGCCCAGCAAAAAGGAAAAAGAGTGTCAGAAAAACACAGTACCCCCTGGCAAAATTTCCTGACATTCAGAGGCGTCACTTCTCAGGCAAGAAAGCAAAACTCAACCATGAGCTTCCTCTTCTTGGCTACTTGTTGAATGTAGAAAATGATGATGAGGATGAATCAAGGGAGGTGCTGAGAGAGAGATGGATATCAATCAGACTGTCTACAGCCAGCCTGGGCTCTCACAGCCCACAGAAAAGAAAAAAAAAAATTTTCCATGTCCACCTTGTAAAACTTGACTGGCTTCATCTACAGGTTGGGGTTTTCCACTCACTTCCCATCCCTTTGTACTGCAGTGAATGGGAACCCAGTAGAAACACATTGTACTGCTCCCTAAGAAGCCACACAGCTTGAGAGCCATTTTTCTCAAGTTTAACAGAGTGGGGAAATAGTTTTCACCTCGCTTGCAGCAGAGGTCACAAGACAAGCAGTCATTCTCTCTGGTGTGGTGATCCTGGGGGCAGAGCAGCCCCCTGGGCAGTGGGACCACCAGGAGAGGCAGTGCAGGGCAGGGGGTAAGAGGAGCAGTGCTGCACAGCAAATGCAGGAGCATGCTGGAGTATCAGGAGAAACCAAGATTTTGCAGGGTGCAAATTGGCTGAAAAAAACCAGAGCTCTCTGATTTCTTTGCAGCTCGAAGTATGAGACAGGTACACACAAGGGGAAGCAGGAGACACAGAGGAGCCGTTGAAATGCAGAGATGGATAGGTGTGAAGCATCTCTCTTTCTCTGACACAGTGGATTATTTGCAGGGAGTTTTACTTTATTAAGTTACCTTTTTAGCCCTGCAGTCTGGCTCCCACTGAACACACCACTCCCACCTCCCATGCCATTCACAGATTGCAGGGATTTG
Organism: Florisuga fusca; assembly: GCA_038090715.1. Classification (NCBI taxonomy): domain Eukaryota; kingdom Metazoa; phylum Chordata; class Aves; order Apodiformes; family Trochilidae; genus Florisuga; species Florisuga fusca. The sequence continues at coordinate 11,133,729 of JAAWXA010000023.1, forward strand.
GCAAATGCTCACGACATACAAACTTCCCTTATTAGCTGTATCAAAGGCTGCTTTATTCAAAACCCATCCACTCCAAAAGCACTCTGTAGTCTTCCTAATCAAGACTTCCTCACATGAGACTGTCCCACCACGGAGTGAAAAGAAATATGTCCTATCATGAAAATCCATCCCCCACCCTGGGGTATTGGTGGGGTTGGACAGTCAGGAATGTCACGGAGCAGCGTGGTGATGCACAGGGAGAAGGAGGGTGCATGGGAGCACAGCCAAGAGGGGGGACCCAGGGGAGGCTGAGGCAGGGATCACAAAGCCCAGGGACTCACCTGGGCTGGTTGTCTTTTCCATGGCATGCAGTAACCACACCCTTTCAAGTAGTATTTTACCTTAAAAATACAGATATGATGGGAAATGAGAGAAAATCCTCATCTTGACTTGAACCCTTTGACCCAAGAGATAAGGGTCAGAATAAGAGTTTTAAAAACTTCCAGGTGGGATGCAGCAGGAGGTTCAGGTGTCTGAGGTGTGGCTTGCTTCCATCCCTGCAAAAGCAAGAAATAATAAGAAAAAACCAACAACAGTTTAATCTGTCTTCTATCTTGTGTTTTGCTGACATCTCCATAGGGGCTCTCAGGACCGAAGTAGCAGAGATATTGCAGGTACAGCTGTGATTGTAATGGATTTTTCAGTTCATTTGGAAAACAAACCAGAGCTGTTCTGTGTTGACCTGAAACATTTTTTCCACTGTAACGGGAGAAAAGAAGCAAAAATTCTCTGACAATCAACTGAAACATCCTATTTGACCCAAAATGAAATCTTTCATTTTGTTTTCACGGTACCCAACCATGCTTTAGTTTGTGCTAAATGCAAAACAAGAAATATCATCAAGCAAAATATTTCGAATTAGCTAAACAATTTTTCTTACCTTCCCACCCTCACCTGGGGAACTAAAAGCAAGCCGAGTTTGCCAACAATTTTGGTTTGATTTTGAACTTTGTGGAAAAAGGAATGGAAATCTTACAGCAGGTGCTGCAGCTGCTTTGGGGCCAGGGTGGTGATGCATTAGTGGTGCTGCAGGGAGCTCCTTGCACAGGCCCTGCCTGCCCTTACACACATGTAATAACAGGACCAGCTCCCTCAAATTAGCAGCTTGAAATTCCTTTCCTGCCCCATCCAAATATCTATAATAAAGGCAATTCACAGCTGGAGCAAGGTGCAGCCTCCCTGCCAGCTGATGGCTACCTGCTAATCAACTACAGCCCTGCCCCCCATCTACATCTTCAAATGTGTTATTAATGGGTTGGCATCCCCTGGAGAACAGCAGGAGAACTGAAAGTAAACCATCAGGATATGTCAGGATTTGAGTCACAGAGCAGCTCTAATTGAAATCTTCTCTGTCATTTACTCATCAGGAATGTAGAGCTCCTTCTTTGAATGAAACATTAGACACCAGCCTGACAGCTCCAGGTGGAAGATTATTCGGCAGCTTAATCGCTCCCTGACAGCCCTGGTTACTCCCACATCAGCATCTATTAACCTTCATTTTATCTAGACCCTTTCATGCCTTTTTAATGGGTGGCTCTGGGTGCTTTGGAGCAAGAGCTGGGCAGGTCTCAGCTGGGATGGGGAAGCTGCATTTCACCAGAGCAAAGTTAAGGGGCAGGGGCTGCTGGCCAGGTCACCTCCTCTTGGATGGAACTCTTCAGGAAAGAGGTTATCTTCTGAAACTGCTAAGCCAGTCTGTCTCTGGAAAGGAGATAACATCCCAACTTCAGGCCAAATAGTTATCAGAAGCTTCTAACTTTTGGGGCGCACTGTTCAAAGCCTCAAGTCACAGACGAGAAAAGGCACTGTGAAAAATTCAGCTTTAATTTTTATTTTTTTTAATAAGTTAGTATCTAGACTTTATGCTTGCAGAGGAAAGCTCAAAACCAGATGTGAGTGTGCCCTCAAGGCTCAGACACTGGAAGACAGATAAAAAGAACCCAAAGTTTATCCTCTCTAAATCAAGATCGGTTGTCTCTTGAAAATTGGTGCTATAACTCACACAGAAGTTAAAGGCTTGATGCAGAAATTATTAGCTGAGGTTTCCCAAGTTGTATTGTGCAGGAATTCAGACTGGATGCTGATAATAGTCTCTTCTGGCTCTCAAGTCTCTGAGTCCTTCTCGTGGGTGTTTTGCAACTGTCTCCACATTATCCTTCCCTGTGTTATATGCTTGGGTCCTGATTCTCAATGGCATTCAAATACCTGGCACCAGATCTGGATTTTTGGGGGGAAATAAAGAAATTTTAGCACCTCCATTGTACCTCTCATTTGCACTAGTTCTTTCTGCTTACTCTGAGCCACCAGTGCAGACCCAGGGGCCAGAAAACCTGTGGATATGAGCAGAATGAGGCACTTTGGGCTTCAAATTGCCCTGACCCAGTGACACAGGACAGGTGTTTATCACCAGTATCACAGAGTGGTTTGGTTTGGAAGGGACCATAAAGATCATCCAACCCAACCCCTGCCATGGTCAGGGACACCTCCCACCAGCCCAGGTTGCTCCAAGCCCCATCCAACCTGGGCTGGAACACTGCCAGGGATGGGGCAGCCACAGTTTCTTGGGACAACCTGGGCCAGGGGCTCAGCACCCTCACAGGAAAGGATTTTTTCCCAAGATCCCAGCTAACTTCCTCTCTTTCAGTTTGAAACTGTTTCCCCTCATCTTATTGCTCCATGCCCTTGTAAAAAGTCCCTCCTCAGCTTTCCTGGAGCCCCTTCACATACTGGAAGGTGCTCTAAGGTCTCCCCACAGCCTTCTCTTCTCCAGGCTGAGCAGCCCCAGATCCCCCGGTCTGTCTCAAACCTGTGGGACCCTCTTGCCCCCCCAGCTCTGGGTCTCCCTGCTCAGCTGCCTCAGGCCACCATGGCCCTTCTGACTTCTGGACAGACAATTACAGAGCAGCCAGGAATCAGAGCAGCCATCTCGAGCTCTGTATTTGTGAAAAGGCTCTTCCCTTCGTCTGCCACCTTTATCCCTTCCAATTTCATTTCCTACTTCTCCCAGTTAGGCAGCATCTCCCCAGGAGCCAGCCAGGCTGGCTGCCAGCCCATCCCCGTTATCTCTTGCTGCCGCATCACACGCTGCTCCACTTGACTCCTGGCTGCACCCAAGTCCTCACTCCAGCCATGGACCCAGATGCCCAAAGATTCAATCCTCCTTTCCCATGCCATTCTGGCAGATTTTGCCTCAGCCTTGGTCCAGATTGTCTTTGCTGGCTCCAGTTGACTTGGCAATGGCACAGCGAAACCATCTCCAGAATAAATAACTCTTATGAGAGGACAGCAGCAGGCCTCCTGTGCTCAAATTTGCTACACTTTGCTCCTATATCCAAAAGTCAGGACCAATGAAACACATCCTAAGTTGTCTCAGTGGGGAGAAGAGGTAGCCTTCACGTGGTGATGCTGTATTTCTGCTATGCTGACCCCAAAGCCAGAAATTAATCCTCTCAGGGGTTCCCAACCTCATTAATAATCAGAAATAAGATTGAGCCCATGCCCAGCATAGCTTCCAGCAAAGCCAAACAAGCCAAACTAGATAGTAGCTGAGTGTTGGGAGGAGTGAGGAAACCTGGGTAAAGAGATGGAGACGACTGCTGGAGGAAATGTGGGGAAAGATGGATTTGATGGAGGAGAGAAAAGGCTGCCTGGTGAAAAGGAGAGGAATATGTCCCAAGCAGGGGAAGCACAGCTGGAAGTATGACACCTTCAGCTGAACACTTCAGTTAAGAGACTGAGGAACAGGAGGATAAAAGGGCCACGAAATATATAAAAACTAGACACAGGAACAACTGCAGAGATTTGGAAATGTCTGGAGATTGAGCTAACTGAGTGTAAGTCCAATGAATACATTCAGAATGGTACCAGTACAGTAATATAGAAACTAGAAGTGATGGTCTGGGAGCAGAGAGAGGTGAAAAAAAAGTGAAAAGACTGAAAAGGGAAATTCTTGTCTAATAAAGATGCAGGTAACTGTGGCTTAAAACCTTTTTCATATTGCAACAGAAGTAAAAAAAAGAGATTTATGCAGGTAATGAGTGGCAAGTTTCAGTTTAAATATGTATGTTTGTACAGGTAGACAGAGATTCTACCATCAAAACAAAAAGATGAAAACATGCCAGGAGGAAGTTGCCACCTTTCCAGAACAGCTCTAGTGTGGTAAGGACCCATCATCAGCCACCCAGGCACTAAAGACAACTGAGCCACTTGATGTGTCAGGGAGAAGAGTGGTAAGATGCCAAGATGAGACAAACAGCACAGTAGACCCTTGATCCAGCCTCCCACAGAAACGCTTTGAAGGTTCTTTTCCAGACATTTCTGTATCAGGCAGGGTCAAGGCACCATGCAGTGCAACATTGGCATGGGATGGAGAGCAGAAGTGCTGCTGCACAGAGAGTTGATATGTGCCTCCTGATACACTACTGCCTTTTCCCCTTCCAGTGCCCATTTTCCTAAAGGAAAGAACCTAGAAAAAGGCATTAAGCTATTCTTTTTTAGACTCCACCAAAGCAGATATTTATGTATCAGTCGTTTCAGGGGAAATATTCAGATTTTATACTGTTAGCACCTCAGTAAGTTCATGCCAGGTACTGGAGGCATTTAATCATTTGGTTCATCTTTATTTAATAGAGATTGTTTAATGGAGTCTGCAAATCTACCAAAATCACAGTGTTCCAGCAGGTAATAAACCACAAGGGAACTTGGGGGTGTTCGTTCCAATTAAGCATCAATAGCCCTGGATTTAGAGGTCTTGCACATTGCAAGGCTTTGAGGTTGGACACTGCTAGTGAGTAACAGCATTAACACATGCACAGGTTCCCTCTGCTTCACCAGCAAATCAAATGGGGCTCAAAGTATCACAGTCAGGAGAGATCCAGATGTTCCCAAATAGCAGTGCCTGTATGCTTGAATTTAAGCCAAACCTACTCCTAACAAGAGAGAGGATATCAGTGGAATATTCCTGGATTTAGGCAATCCAGAAGTGAACTGGTTGTCACAGGAGGATGGAGAACTGGGAGAGAGGGTCAAGCACATGTATCAGGCATGTGCTGATTGCAGAAGATAATTTCTTTGCTCCTGGTGCCTGTGATCCCAGTTCTGCCCCTGCATGTGGATAGAGGAAGTATGAAGATGTTTGCTGGCAGTAGAGGTGGAGTTCTGAATTATGGAGAACCTGGGAGTTTGCCAGGCTATGACCTCCAGCTGAACAGTAAACCTGGAAGCAGGGTCAGAAGTGCTCACTGTGGGGTGACTTTACCACCACCAGTTCTATCTGCATGTAAGTGTTAGGATTTTAATCATTATTTGTAACCTCCCCAGTGCTGTTCACCTGAGAAACACAAGGAAAGTGCTTTGAAAGACAATTGCAGCTCATTTTCAATGGCTCCACTGGATCACAACACTCACCAAATGCATGTTAAAGCAGCAGTAAAGGAAGCAAAAGCATTTTTAAACCCTGCCTTTATAACTGCATTAGTGACATGTACTTAAATCATCTGCATGCCATCAAACATGGGATCCAATTTAAATGTCAGTGTGGAAGCTCTTTCTCTCATCCCTTCACAAGGTCATTTGTCACCTTTCAATTTGTGGCAATGAAAGGAAGTGAATAGAAAATTAGGGAACCAAATAAAAGGGTATGATTTTAATGTAAAATGCAAACATCTTATTGTATTTTTTTAAAAATATCATTCAGAAAAAGCGAGAAAGAAAAAAAGAAAACCTAGTGGTAAAGGAATCAACAGACAAAGCAGAAGTCTTCCTCTTTGCTTAAATGCTAGAACTAATAACCAAATGCAATAACCATTATGGTTGATCATCTGGCTGCCAAAGTGGATGTTTCCCTTTCCATTTACTACCACCACTGTTGTGATAAACTTGAATAAGTATAGGGTTGGGGGTGGGAATTAAGTGGTAGAGCTTTTTTCAGAGTCTTTAGTTCTAAACTCAGCAAAGCAACCTCATTTTCCAGATCACTGAAATGTTTTTGGTTTGGATTGGTTGTTTTTTTTTTTTTTCCCTGGCAATCTGATGAAGTGTCTTATATATCCCACTATTTTTTCCCCAAGAATTCCCAGTTTATGCTGCCCCAAATTATGTTCCTTTAAATATGAAAAACTTTGTCTCTCTAAAGTTTCTTTTGACCAGTGATCTTATTTTATCTTAGACAAAATATTATGAGTGTAATCCATAAGTAATATAATATGGTCTCCATAGCTGAAGACACTATTAAACTCTTATTTCATTTTTACCCTGCAGCAGCAACTATGGAACAGCCACACAAAGATGGATTATACGACAGCAATGATAAAAATAACAGTTACCTTCAGTTGTAGAGCCAGATATATGAATCTCAAGGCACAAAACATTGCTCATGATGCCCAAATATAACCTTCTGCATTTTCACCTTTAGGGGTAAAATATTTCAAGTCAAAATCATTTTAAGATTGGTCAACAATAGACAAGAGATTTCTGATTACAATCCTGTAGTATCAAACACGTACTTAGTTTGTCTTATCAGAGTGAAGGTTTAGAATTTTTCCCAAGAAAGTTACAAGGGATGGGTCAAAGAGACACTGTGCCTCCCCAGCAATTTCTGGAGAAGTGTCCTCATGTAAATTTGTTAAAACTTTGCTTAATTCTTTAATGCAACTATCAGGCTTTTAAATGAGGGAGCTAACTTCAAACAAATTAAGAAATTGGTTGCTTCATTTACATTTACATCTCTCTTACCTTTTTTTGCACAAGTTAAAGTTTGCTATAACAGAATAGCAAACAGCACAAACTGTTAGGAAACAACTTTCCACAGTCCCTGAATTAAAAGGTCTCACAAGTAATGTGAAAGGGTTTGTAAACACACTGTTTAGCTAAAGAACATGGTTTCAGTTGCCTGTAATCAGCTGAGGCACTTACTAGTGAATTTGGCATTCATGGAAACACAAGATTATTTGGTCTAGATCAATAGAATAGCATGAGCAGGTCCCATTCAACATTCCCAACAGAGCTGGAAGAATAATCTGTTCTGCAAATGTGGCCTCTTGTCCTGTTGTCCAATTATCCACAGGCAGATGGTGATTTTGTCATATTTATTCACAAATGAAATTATTTGCTGGAAAACCTCAGTAAACAATTAGAACTCAGTAGATTGCCAGTGAGCAGGTTTGATTGGGATGTTCAGGACTTGCTCTGGTTCAATAAGATGTAAAGATCACCTGGAATCACCATGGCCTCTGCTGGAGTGAGCACAAGCCTTAGAAACACATTTCCAATGAAAAAGGCTGTGATTTCAGTTTCAATACTCCCTTTTCAAGAAACATTTCTGTAAGTTGAGCTTTTTCCCATGAGTGTGTCTAACAGTACACAAGGTTTGCCAAAACCCAAGCCCAGGTACAGAAAAAAGCCCCAAAGCTTCCACTCCAGCAGCAGCCCAGGTCCCTGCAGGTCTCTCCTTTGTGTTTCCTACCCAGACCCAAGGCTTTTGGCTCTTTCTTCATGTGGCAGGCACAACACTCATCTTGGAGGAACTTTTAAGCAGCCTACAAGTGCCTACACAGTCTTTCAAAATATTTTATCATCCATTAAAATAAAAGCTTATCAGAAAAAAAGTTAGATTTAAAACAAGCTGAGCCATACAAGACTGCCTTTCCCCATCACCTGGGTCCTTCAGACTCTCCTCAGCCTCTCTGATGACCCAGCTCACCACAGGTCTCCTGGTCCCTGACCTCCTCCTTCTGCTGGGAGAGGCTTTTAGATGCTGAGTGTTCCTTTGACCCTCAGGTTTCCCACATCAGGAAACCCACACTTGGTACTTCCCACTTAGCAGTGTTAATAGACGGCCACAGATCTTTGGATCTGGAAGCTTATCCAGTCTCTGTCAGGCAGATGGATGAACAGATAATCTCTGGGAAGCAGTTCAGCTTCATGCTTGAATCCCACTGCATCTGAGCTTCGAGATATTAGAAATATTCTGGTACTCCAAGATTATCTAAATCAATAAAGTCAGAGGGCAATTCCCACTGGGTATCACAGCTCATACAATCAACTCTCTTTGTCTAACCAGGCAACCTAAAAGAACAAAAAAATTGTGGCATTTCTAATTATTTTTTTTCTATTCTGAAGGCTTCTTTGCCTAATCTGGAAGAGTCTACAGGTCACAAGAATTCTCTGAAAATATGCATACCTATTTTAAAAAAATATTTTGCCATTTGATTTCATTCTGTATCTCAATGCCTGCCAATGAATTGTGAGCCTGCCTCACTTCTCCAGATATGGATTTTCACCAGGCATAAATAAAGTACAAAATTACTTTTCTTGTTTTATGGGCCATGAGAAAAATCACTGGTCTCAGGACTCAAATGCTGTCCAGCAAAGCAAATGACCATTCAAAGTAGAATTATAGAAGCATAAGGAATTGCCAATAAATAACACATTGATATCAAAACCACAAGGGAACTACAAAGCCAGTCAGGGGAAAAAAACAACATTCTTACTACCACTGAGACCCTAAACAATCCTGGCAGCATCTCCCAGGAGAAAAAACAATATATTCCAGTGACTCTGAAAAGAGCATTGGAAATTCTTAATGAACAGCCTGGAAATCATTGTCTATACACAGATACAGAAACAGATAAAGCCAGGAGCTGAGGCTCAGGAGATGCTTGTAGAACTTTAAAGTAGTGCAGAGATCTGCTGAGTTGGTAGTTTTCAATGCAGAGCAAGGCAAGAACTGAACTAGTTGAATTAGTGAAAATTCGGTGATTTTCAGCTCAGAATGTCATAACTCGGGATGTGGGAAGACCAGATCACTTCTCTTGGCTGAGTTTGGAATGGCAAAGGCCTGGACATCTGTGAGACCCACCAGCACGTTCTCATGACCAAGCTGTCCAGTGACTGAAAATCACTTCACAGTTTAACAGAGGCTTCTCACAGTACAACAGTCCCATGGTTTTGCCTGATGTAACAAGCTGCAGAGGTGGCTGGCAGGGATTTATGGATGGAGGACTTAAAAAGCTGAAATATTCTCTCAGTTGGACACTGCAGGTAAAAGTCCAAAAAGCAGAAACTTGCATCACCCAGTCTAAGATGACCAACTGGTCTAATTTGACTCTCTCTGTAATTAAAGGAGAAACTCAAACCACCCTGGAGCAGCATTTCAAACCACTCTGGCTGCTGTAAGTCACGCTCTAGGGGAGCTCTCCCTGCTCCCCATTGATTGCAGAGGGAAGGGAGGAGATCAGGTGGCTGACTTAATGGATTCAATTAGCTGTTTAAAGTTGCAGGGTACCAATGCCCTGCAAAGTGCCCCAGAACAGAAAGATTAGCACGATTTCCAAGGCTGTGTAAAAGACCTTGAACTGTATCCAACATAAATTACACAATCTTTCCAACTGCTGGTAGCTGATGCCACTAACAATTCACTGCATGAGATGCTGTTCAAGTGCTGTAGAATGGCTTAGCACTGAATAAAATAAAAAATAAAAGCAAAATAAAAAGTCAGAATTAGCACTGAAATCCTGGATACAGTTTTTTGTTTGGATTTTTTTTTCCTAGTGGTACGAGAATTCAAAATAGAGCAGAGGAGTGAGAGCATCACTGGTGATGTGCTGAGAGGGTTAACTTCTCGTGGTAAGTGTAGGTGTTTGAAATGGACAATTTGGGCTTTTCTAAGAAGTTTACAACAATGTTGGAGGATGAACTGAGATGAAGGACCTTGTGAAAGAGAGTACACAAATACAAATAAAAATAAAAATAATAAGAGCAATGATTAAGCTACCAGGTTCTACTGCAACCTGACAAAAGGGCTGAAAAACAAACAACAATTATTTTTTCCTATAAAAAAGGGGGGGGGAAAAAACCCTAATTTTTAAATCCTGAAAAGTTTCCTATTGACTTCAGTGCTCATGAAAAGTCTATGAGTAAGAAGTTTCTGATGTAGCTTAATGTTCATAAAGTTCATCAGCCTTTCAGAAGACATAAAATGGAAATATATATTCTTCCATAATGAGATGCCATACAGAAGTTTCACTGTGTCTCCTATAGCACTTCTATAGCAGCATAACTACTGCTTGGAAAACGGGTCTGTCCCATGTTCAGCTTGATGTGTTCCCACAGAGAAAAGTCCTGAATTTGTGTGTGGTTAGGGACCTGCACCCCCCTGCATTAGAAGGGACTTTATACCCAATGTTTTTGCTGCCTGGGCTAATTGAGCTCCCTCAGCACTGCAGACACACTGTGCCCTAGAAAAACTCTCCCCAGACAGCCTTGCTTTACTGCTCTTCTCCTCTCCTTGTTTCATCCCTGTAGAGCTGTAGCTTACAGAGGCTCATTTTACAAAATCTCTCTCAGTTGACTTATGTAGCCACCATGTTGTCCCTGCTCACTGGAGCAAAAGCATTTTTCTACCATCTCCCAGTCCTCCAAGTCCTGTTACTGGAAATGAAACTTCGATGTCTAAGGCACTGGAGCGGTTGCTGCTGCCTTTGGAAGATGGAAGCACTAAACTGTTAAATTAACAGCTGCAAACAGCTCATGGAATTGGAATAAAAGCAAATGAACGTGACTCCAGATCATTTCTTCTGAACAAAGCAGGTCCTGGAGCAGCCTGGGCAGAACCACCAGCACTCAGGGCACAAAGCAATCAGCCTGCCCGGGGTTATCCTTCCACATCCTAACACACCCCCTACCTCTGGGACCAATCAGTTCAGATAAAAACACTTCTAGGGAGAAAAATAATCTTGCAACTGATGGAGAAACCTTAAAAAAACCCACTGTGAAACAATGAGGTTTTGTGGTTTTTTTTTTTAAAGTCCCACATTGTTACTCAGCTGGGGGTATTTTTTTTTCTGGACTGTTTCACCCGGCCCTGCATGATGATATAGAAGTCAGCGCTTCATTGAACTTTCTAATAGCCAGGACATATTTCCTTCCCAACCTCAGTGCTCTCTCTCACTATGAGCTTTCTCCTAAGCAGCACGACACAACATATTGTAAAGGGAAAATGATAATTAGAAGGAACATTCGAGCAGAGGAACTTGTCTGGAAAAATGCTTTAGTTAAATGAAGCGATAAAGATTGTTTTTAACTTAATCTGTTAAACACACACACTCACGGGCACAGATCTATCCCAGCACAAGGATGTCTGCTCACTGCAGACTCACTGCCCATGGCTGGAGGACAAATCTAGAAGAGGAGAAGAAGGGAATTTTTGTTTTGAATTTGCAGAGGTTAAAAGGAGGTGCAGAGAAGTTAAAGGCTGAGGAAAGAGGTGCTGCAGGAGACACTGGTGTGCCCCAGCTCTGCTCTGGATGCTCCTGCCGCCAGCTCGGGCATCTCTGCACATTTCACTGCACACATGGCCCTGTCCCTCAGCCACAGGGGACATCTGCATCACCACAGGGATCTGAACTCAGTTTGGATGCCTGAACTTTGCCTTCATCACAAAACCATCCTCCTCAAGGGCTGGTGTTAAAACCACTGGTATTTTCAGACAAGAACATATTAAGAATGGGTGATAAAGAAATTAACTGATAGGAATTACAAATACTGGAGAGAGAAGTAAATAGAAAATTTACTTTCCTGAGAGAAAGTAAAAAACAAAAGACTGTTAAGGTCTTTGGCAAGTGGTGGGGTATACAGGGAAATAGTGGCAATCAGAACCATCCAATTGATAATTTAAAAAATATTTCCAACCATTTTTTTTTTTCATATCTAGATGTATATCTTCAAGATAATGTCAGGGTCTCAGCACTCCTTACATCCACCCCTACCAGTCTCTACATAGGAAAACCACACTGTTGTTTGCTAAGCAGTGCAAATCTCCTTAACCACCTCTGTGCCCAGCAGCACTGGCAGCCAGGCTGCCCCAGGTGCCCTCCAGGGTGGAAAGCGCAGGCTTTCTGCTGCACTCTTTCAGATCATTGCAGGGTCACAGGGCCAAAATGCTCCCCAAAAGCCAAATCCTTTTTTCATCTGGGTACTGAAAATTGTCCAGATTCACAAGGTGGTGCTAATTAACCAGTTCTATCTTTTTTGTAACCAGCCCCTTGCAAAAAAAGTGGGTGGTTTTTTTTCACAGAATAGGCAACCAGCTGTTTTTGGGAGGACCAGATTTATCTGAATGTGGATGAGATGAACATAGACTTCTAGTTTTGGAAGAATAAAGACTGATTTTCCTTTGGGAAAGGTTCACTCTTCCAACAAGGCTGGGGCTCTGAAGGCTACAGGGGTACAAGGCTTTCAGGTTTAGTCCTGAGGAAAAGGAGGTGGCACAGTGAAGGAAAAAGTAGTTTTACAGATGAGGTCTGTCGGGTAAATCTCCATCTCATGACTGTTCTGAAATGACTCAGATGGTTCTCTGTGTGGAGATTCAGGAATGAAGCAGTGAACTGCCAATTGGTGAATGATTCTGATGTCCTGAGGAGAACAAGCAGTGCTGCAGCTGCAAGGGCACCAGGTGGAAGTGTGGGAACCTTGCAAGTCCTGCTGCTGCCCTCAGCTCTGCAGGAGCCTGGGAATGGAGTGCAAAACAAGATCAATATGTTTGTAATCTCCAGAACAGAGATTTTTTCTTTTTTTCTCTTTTAACCAATGTAAGATAATTCTTTTTGTCTCATCACCTTCTACTTCCCTCTTTCCCTTGATTTCCTTTGTCTTCCAACAGAGAGAAAATAATTTGAAAGCAGAACTGGATTTCAGCTCTTTGCTGGGAGGCACAGGGCCATGCAGTAGAGCTCATTTGTGCTCAGGCTCCTTTCAATAGCACTGCAAAGTCAGGCTGGGACAGGACAGCTGTGGGTCAATGTTACAGTCATTTTCTCTCACATTTCTTCAAAAATCTGTCAGAGTAGCAGTATAATTGCCAGCATGGATAAGAATTGGAGACAGCTTCACCTAGTGACTTGTCTCAGAAAACAATAAAACAAAAAAACTTCAGAGGAAAATATAAAAACCTACCACCTAAGAAAATAATTTAACAAATCCCTAGTGTAATAGAAAATGTCTAAAGGTGACCCATGAAACTCTTAATAGAAGCTTCCCTCCTGGTTAACTATTGCAGGTTTTGATACTTTCATGTTCCTCTTGGATTCTGGCTAAAAATCATGGACTCCTGTACAAACGAGGAAATGAATCTGGCAGTCCTGGCCAAGTCTTACCCTTCGCATTCTTCCACCCACTGCTCAGATAAATTGCCTGATAAATTGTCCGAGGAGATGCTAGAGCTTGGGTACTGCTCACTTATTGTAGTGCCTCTGTATAAATCTTCACATCTGCATAAATCTCAAATCATTCCACCCTGGAAAAGAAAATAATTCTTTGTGGACAAAAGAGAGAAGAGGATACTCCATCAGTGTGACAATGGATGCTGATTAATTAATGAGTCTTTCTGGATGGAAATACTAGAGGCAATCCTGCATTAGGAAGAACAGAGTCATGGGTGGTAATACTCTCAGGCAGAATCTCTATAGCAGACTATCAGCACAAATGATACATTTCTTCTTGTTGGATTTTATGTTTCCAGTAAATTTTCTGTAGGTGGAAAGTGCCACCTTCCTAGCCCTGGAGACCCAGACACTGCTGCAGAGGTGATTTCTTTTCCTGACACCACCTATAAACAAGTATGTTTCTTTTTTCTTTCCCCTCCCCTCCATTCTTTTACGAGCTCTCCCATCACAATGGTGTCCAAATTCACTCTTTATGCAGGCAAAACATGTTCATCTGTAACAGGGAGAAACACTGCATCTGCTCAACATCAAACTCCTGCCCTCTTTAGCCATGCGATAACTTCACAGTTGGGCTCCAAGTGTTACCACTTCCTTGGGTTCAATTTTCATAAAACATTAATAGCAGAGTTAAAAAAATAATACCTGTGGAGCATTTGGGTGCTGAAGGTTGGCTGACTTTGATGCAAGCTTCCATGTTTGTCTTTGCAGTATAAATAGATGCTCCTAAGGAGAAAGGACAAATTTTGGTCATTCAGTCTGGATGAACTGCTCAGATCCTAAACACTCAGCTCAGGCATAACCTGTCTGTGGAGCTCCTTGCTGCAAGATATACTTGAAGCACATGGAAACTGCTATTTTGCAAAGTTTGAGTGTGAACTAAGACAAATTTGTTCCTTTGTTTGCTCTCATCATGTTTGAACCTAAAAATCAAACCGGATGGTTTATATCCACTGATGTCACAAATAATCAAATTTGGCTCTTGAGATTTTTTCACTTCTGGACTTGCAGATTGGCATTTGGCATCCTGATGGTTTCATGTGGCAGGAAAACATCCACAAACACAGCAAAATTGCCAGTAGCAGAGAATTAGAACTCTGGCACGTGACTATGCTCTTCTGTTTGCAAGCCCCTGCAGCACATTGTGTGTGTAGCAGGCTGTTTTTCTTATTTGTTTTTCTGCTCTTGAACTTTGGACACTGCTATCAGCATCATTCTTGAGAACTCAGAAGGCTCAATACATCAACATTTTTTTTTTTTTTTCTAGGAGAATCTGTAGAAGGAGGTGCTGGAAGAGCACCCACTGCCACCACTGCAGAGCCCTCATTTTGAAGGACAGTGTAATAGCCAGGCTGAGGAAAACACAGTTCTGAAAGCACATCTAACACTGGGGACACCAGATTGTCTCCAAGGGCTGAAAAAGTCCATTTTCTGCATCAATGACAAAAAGACAGGGCACAGAATGGTCACTGACTTTAATAGGAGAAGAGCAGGCCGTAGCTTAAAAGGAATCTGCTCCAGATGACCAGGCTGAGCAGAGGATTTATTATGACTCTTTGCAATATCAATGCTTTAGTAGATACTGCTTCTAGGGGAAAGTCTATATGGGCTGTCAAAGTGTTGTTGCTTGTGTGCTTTCTCTCCCGTAATAGGAGTAAACAATCTGACACCTTCTACCCAGGAATATTTATTGCTGCAGCCATGGAGAACTATCAAATTAAATTTTCCAACCAAAGCAAGCTTCCTCTGGTCACAGAAGAGCATTATGGATATACTCAGTGACAGTTAAGGAATTTCAGGCCCTCAGCACTTATCATTTGGTTTGATTTCTGGGTAAAAAGTTAGAAATGAAGTCCAAGCTCAATAACTGCTCTCTTTGCAAAACCAGTGTCACCCAGAAATATCCCTTTCATGTGGCTAAGTGCTACAACTCTCTCGTTTACACTTTGTCTGCAGGTGGCAAACTAAACCCAGGAAATAAATATACTGTAACAGAACAGTTAAGTATTAAAGAAACATTGAAAATTTAAAAAGTACTTTCACATCAGAGAAGCATTGACTTTACTACCATCATCTCCACCAGAGCAGCACACAGAAAATAGAAAGGACTTTAGCACATGCCATGAAGATCCTGTATTCAGGGGACTGTAAAATCTCACAATCCCCTTCCAGATCTCTTTTCCCCTACTTTTACCTCCATGATGACTGTGTAAGTAACTGCATCATTGTCTTGATTCCTGTCAGGGAGTCCTGGCTGCTCCTTCTCCTTCCTAAAAAGTCAGGAATGCCAGACACAGACACTATGGGTGTTAAAACAAGATGGTCTTTCCTGAAGACATCACTCCTCTTTAAAGGCTAATCTCTTCCATTCTTTCTCTTTTCTTAGAGAAATTATGGTCTGTCCTGGACAGTTTGGAGAAGTATAATAACAAAAACCCAAAACAACAACAACAACAACAACAAAACCAAACAGCCAGTGGGAGGGAATTTATGACTGGATAGATTATAGAACTCTGGATTAGGGTAAATGGACAGGGATTATTCAACTGCAGTGGATGAAAATGGGTAAAAGAAAAAATAAAGCTATAGAATTATTATTTGGGTAAAGAAAATGAACATGGAGTGATTATTCAGTTTCTTGAAATATGAAAACAAGGAAGCACCTATGAAAACTGGTGGCAACAGAGGTAAATAAGAATACATATTTTTTTAGCATGAAATTAAGAATTAATTCGAAGAGCTCAATTTCACAAGATATTTGAGCAGCTGAAACCATGAATGGGTTGGAAAAAGACTCAGTGCAATTGGTTGCTTCTCTTGCACACATTTCCTACAAGTACCACCAAACTGCAGAAGCTGGGAAAAGCATCAATTTAAAATAACTTTTCTCCTGGTAGACACCATCCCAGCTAACCTGCTCTCAGCTGTTGTCAGGAACAAGACAGGGAGTTCCACAGGTCTTTGCTCCAGAGTTGTACAGCAGTTCTTCTACTTTGACCTGAGCAATGCCATGGCACAACCACCACCCACATCCCCTTGGCAGCCAGGGTGACCCAAGGGGAGCTGGGCCACAGATACCCCTGGCTGCGGGGGCAGGAAGTCTACAATAATTCTCAATTTAGAGTCATTTCTAGAATCACAGAATCGTTTTGGTTGGAAAAGCCCTTTAAGATCAAGTCCAGCCAAGATTAACCCAGCAAGGCCACCACTAACCCCTGTCCCTCAGCACCACATCTACAAGGATTTGAAATCCCTTCAAGGGATGGCAGCTTCACCAGTGCTCTCAGCAGTCTGTTCCAGTGCCTGGAAACCCTTTCAAAATTATACCTCATATTGCATTCACTATACCTTCGACATACCTTCCTTTATACCAGAACTGCATTACCTATTTGCAGTGATATGACATAACACCGTATAAAAATGCTCGAGTTAAATAAAAGATTGCCTATCCAGCTATAAAAACAAGTTTTCCTCATCTTAATAGAGCCATTTGTGCAAGCTGGTTGTTCTCAGCTGAAAGGACAAAACTGCAGAACAGACAGACTTAGTGTGGGAAATAGGGGCTGGTGATCAATAAAGAGACATGGGGGCTAGAAAATGAGATGAAGGAGAGGATGCACTTTGTGACCTCAAATCTGCCCTCTGTCTGTTCCAGCTCTTCCTTTCCCAATCCCATAAGAGGATTAGGAGTGTTTTGGAAGGTGCTTGACTGTGAAGGGCATCCAGAGGACATCTTGTCCTTGCTCCAATTCAAAGACCACTGAAGTCATAGAGCTCTTTTCTGCAGCATTTGGTGTTTAGACTTCAGCTCCCAGAAAAGATTATCCAGGATAGATAACTGTCAGGGAAGCTGTGCTGCGCTGCCTGGCTCAGCCATTAACTACAGATCCAAAGAACTGATTCTCCCTCTCTGAGCCTGGGTTAATTCTTGCTTTCAGGCTGCCCACAAACGTGAGTTCCCCTCCTCCCCATCACCACCCAGCTCTGCTAAATCCATCAAACTTGGACCCTCTCTTCAAAGCTTCTGTGTATTTCTGGTATCAGCTGAAAACCACTCCCCTCATGGCTGTCACTTGTATATCACAAACGGATGAGGAAACCATCTTTTTTGTGCTAGCTCCCAGCTCCATCCCAGAGATCTTTCAGAGTTATTTAAGAGTGTGTGGGTTGTCTTGTCACATTGGTTGGGTAATGAAAGGGTATAGAACCAGCCTGAAACCTGGTGCTGGAGACATTTAGTTATTTCTGATAGAAAGAGAGCTGATAAGTCAGTTTATTATTATTATTATTATTATTATTAGTGCTATGACAGTTGGATCTGCATCTTTACCTTTTAGCCTTACCCCATATTTAACAAGCTAAAAAGACAGAGACATCTTAGCAGAGACATCTTCTATGGGGAAAAAGTGTAATGGAATATTCAGTCCTCTTCGCTGCTATGTAAACCCTTCTGAGAGCTACAGTTTCTTGCAGTTAAAACACTTAAGTTTGTTTCTGTCCTTTATTATTTTAGCAGTGCTTAAAATTAACGTGCCATGGCACACGGTTCTGTGGTGATATGGCCCCTTTCAGTCAGCAGATTCAATTCTCTATCAAGGGCCAACACTAGTTATGTAGGAACAGACACCTTTACATTCCAAATGAACCCCCACTTCCATTTAGCCCTGGCAAAACACAAGATCAGAGCAGTCTCCAACCAGACAGGAACACTCCAGGTACCAGAGACCTAATGTTTTCCATCAGAGGACTGAAATTCTTACTGTGAGTCAGAGTGAATCCAACCACTCTGCCAGGAGTTATTAGAAACAGAATATCAGTGTTGATCTACAACTACATTAAAAATTACAGCCAATTTCTACAATGCAGAGAACACTCCTCTGTATAACTTCCTACAGGTCAGAGCCCTAAGTAGAGCTTTAAGCTTCAGCTCTGCCTCCCCAGAAGCTTATCCAGTGTTCATCAGGGACTTGTCAACATCAACCATGCAGTGTGAAACCCAGGGATGAACCTAGGACTTGCTCTTTCCTTTATGAATCTCCTGTATCTTGAGCCAGACCAAAGGTTATTAAGCATATAAAAATACTGAGGAACAATGACCAAAACACTGTGTGACTTCAGGTGTCCTTTGTTGTATTGAGGGTTCTGTGAATTTGCAACATCTAAAGGTGAGGTGGTATTTTAGGTGCCTTATTTCAAGTTTACAAGGACTTAAAGAGACACTAATCCAAAAGTCTATGACAGTTTCAGTGCAAGTTTTTACCCATCCCTTCCTGTCCCTATAACACACTCAGATGAGTTAAGTGGCTTAAATCATATAAAATACTGAACTTTATAAATAGAAATTCATATAAAATACTGAATCAGTCCACTCACTTTTCCTGATTTAATTTTAGAAAAAAATAGACATACCAACAACCCTGCTGATTTTTTTTTCCTTTTTATCTTAGGAAAAGCTTTAAGACATCTGCTGCCAAGAAATATCCAGGATAGAAGAAATTCCATTGCCTGGAAACCCACAGAAAATCTGGGAGATACACCATGTATTTTCACCTTCAGCCATCACTTTAATTGAAATGCTCTATTTCTATACTAAAATAGCACATCTGTAACTTGTCACTGGTTTTGAGCTGGATTCCAGTTACACACTTAGTTACCTGGAACTGTACTGAGAAAGGATGTGTTGAAAGGCAAGCAATAGTACATATAAATCAAAGATGGGTTGTGAAGGTACATTGTGCATTTAATTTGCAGGAAAATACTGGAGCAAAGATCTGAGCTCTTGGTTTTTATCACTGAAAACCTAAGGCTGCTCCAGACACTGCCTGGTTGGGAACAAAGGGGGGGAGAAGGCCTCAGAGTTGAGAAAAAAAGCAGATTGTGTGACTAAACTACAGTGAAAATGAGCTGTGATCCATCGGGAATGAGAGTCTGGCACTTGCCTCACCTTCATCCATGCTGTTTCCTCTCCTGCTGCTTGAAGATAGCCAAGAGCTTCCTTTTTAATCAAGGACCATTGGAAAGTACCAGCGGGCTCCCACTCACAACGCCTTGATTGGCTTCCAACTGCAGTGACAATTGCATCCTGTAATCAAAACAGCAATCATTAACAGCACAATTATTCCCCCCCTTCCACAGGCAGGCACACACGTGCTCTTGTACCACTGAGTAATGACTTGGAAATGCAGACTGCAAACAACGGGAGATGGATCCTGGCTTGGGAAAGGCACCAGTCCCCCAGCCTGGCACCAGCTCCCTCCTTCTTCAGGTGCTTGGGGAGAGCAGGTGCTGCTGGCAGAGTCTGGAGAACAAGGAGCTGACTGGAAATGGAAAGGCAAACCCAAAGGAATTGAGATGGGAATCCAGGCTGATGCAAATGTCATTTTTTCGCACGTCCCCATCCCTGTGTCTTGAGCATCCCTGATCTGGTTCTGTCTGAGCTGTTGCTCCCTTCCAGCAGGTTTCCTCCCCATCACTTACGGTGCCCTGTGGCCAAGGGGGGAGTCACACTTCTGGAGATGTCTGAATTTCCAACTGGTCTGAATACGGAGTCCAAGCTCAGTTTATTTTGCAGACACCTGACCATGCTGCCAGCTTTTTCTTTCCTTTTTACTTCCTCACCTGCTTTCAGCTCCCTCTTTGATGCTCCATCTCTGAAAGACTCTTCCCTATCTGCACCCAGCACATGGACGGTGTCTTCTCCCACTCCTGGTCCCTGTGCTGTTTTCTTTGGATGTCTTTCTCTGTCAGTGCCTCAGGACTCCATTATTTTAACATAACTGCTTTTTACCATTCTTTTGAATGTGAAATAAATCTCCAGAGAGACATAACCAGAGGAAAGATAAATTTGTTTAACATTAACACTTGCAAACCTGAAGAAAAAACAGGGGTTTTAAAGAATTAGCTAAATGCCATTTTTGCATGGAACTTTTAGTTAGAGCTGGATGGACAGTGCACTTCAGTTTTTGCTATAAAGGCAGAAAAAAACCCCACAAAACAGCCACATAAAATCTGTAGCTTGAATTATGATTAAACAAAAATGAAATCTTTTTTTTTTTTTTTTTTTTTTTTTTTCAAGCCAGTATGTCATATTTCTTAGGCAATTTGGTGTCATTTTTACCCTCTGATCATTTTACTTTAAAAACTATTTACAATGAAGATGAAATTTTAAAGGTTGTTCTTTTAGAACACAGTTTACAAAGTTGCATTCTGAAATAATAAAAACAAAAGATAGCCTCAAATTCCAGACCTCTACTTTCTTCCTCCCCACCAACAGTATGCACTGAGCTGAGCCTCCTTTGTGCATGAATTCAGTTCCCCCAAATCTTCAGTTTAGTTTTTCAGATTTACTCTTTTTAAACAGCCATCCGCTCCTTAAATTTTTGCTCATTTTCTTCCCATTGTCAACATCTTGAACCATCCCTGAGGGAATCAGAGTCCAGAGGATTCGAGCTTAGAGCAATCAATATAATTGTCTGTAAATAGAGATTGGAGCAGTGAAGATCCAGCTAACAAAAATGCCTGTTTCCAGTATGCATGGAGATGGTATAAGGACTCCCAGCAATGTACCCATTGGTGCAGCAAAGAGCAAGATCTTTCAGTCAAACATGAAGGTAACTGGAGGGTCTGAACCTACAACTGGCTACAACATTTCACCAGCACTCAGCTGACTTCATGTGTATTTTCATGGAAAAAGAGGAAAGAATGCATCTTTCTTTCCCATTTCTGGGAAATAATGAAGTAGGTCCCAGACCTGGAATGAGATGGAGAGTTAATAAAATGTTACTCAGAAATAAAATCTCTGGACAATAAAATCATGAATTTTGTTTACTCTCCTGCAATGTATCTTGTGCAAAGGCACTCTTGGTACCATATATACTGATTCTTTCCTTTCTCAGCTGACTTCTAGGTATCTACAAGTGAATCAGATTATGCTGGAAAGTAATCAGCATCACAGAGAAAAACAAACCCCTCATACTAGGAAAAGTATTTCCTTGTCAGCCTGCATCAGACTGACTTATTAGCAAATCATTATCAACAAGCAAACCTCAAGAGTTTGGAATTTCATTCTCCTCATTCCAGAAAAAATATTTAAATGTTTGTTTTTATTACATTTCTTTGGGTTTATTCTAATATAGTTGGCCCAGAAATCAATCTGGTTTGGAGCCTAAATAAGCTTGACATAGAACACAAACTAAGTATAGAATAAATTAATGGTATCTAGTGGTTGCAGTGGGTAGCTTGACAATGCATGCTGTTAAAAAAAGGGGTTTAAACCCTTCAGTAGAAAAAAATTATGAAATGGAATAAGACCAAGAGGGACTTCACAGGAGACCCAGTGCTGAGCCTCTGCTCTGGGACCTGCACCCTCACAGTCCTCCCCTGAGCAGCCCTTCTCCCAGGGGATGGGTGCTGCTGCTGCTGCTGCTTTCAAGTGAGAGCAAGCACAGAAAAAAAAAAAAAAAAATCTAAATTGACTTTTCAAACCCCAGTAAATAGTTCAGGACAGTTTTAAGAGTCTCTTTCGTTACAGCTTGTTCAGCTGCCTCTAAAGCCCTGCAGCGGAAAGAAGGACCTAAGGTTTAAGAACAGAAAAACTCTTTCCCTGCTTGATTCTATTAGTAGGTGCATTTATTTCCAGGCACATACACTTTTTATTGTTAACAACTAGTTGTGACCTATATCAGGGAATTCATCCAAGGATGGCTATCAACCAGGGCACATACCAACCCTCGGAGCATAACAGCTCCCTGAGCCACAATTTTCCAGCAGCTGGACTGCTGGAAAGAAGGCCAAGATCTTCACAAAAGCAAATTCTGCCTTGCAGGGACTTTGCCTTGAGGGGAAACTTGCACTGCAACAAGGCACTCCAGCCACTGGGCTCAATGCAGGGAAAGAAAAAATAATAGAAAATTGTCTGGCTCCTCTACTACACGACCAGACACAAAAGCACAAACATGTGCAACACCGCCTTTTCTTAAAAGTACATTATTATTAACTGGAAATAGCAGCCAGATCCATCATGTTCAGCATGCCCCACATCACTGCTTCACTAAACACCACAGATTATTTCCCTGTAATTGCCTTCCTGAGCTGTCTAGCAGCCTCAATTCATTTCCATTAAGGCTCGGGAGGATGAGATCATTTAATATTTCCCCATCCCCCCTTTATCTTTTCCCCTGTTTTTGTAAATTTGGCGATTATGTGCTCACTACCATCCCCTCAGGCAGAAAAGTTAAAGTTTAGCACTTAGTATTGCAGTGGAACAGTTGAAACAACAGTGAATCAACAACTGTAACATTCACCATGAGTGGTTTCCCCCTTAACTTGAGAGGGAAATCTACAGCTTCATTCCCTAACACCCCTTCACTTTGCACAGCTTGATGGAGCAGTCAAGAAGGATGAAATAACCCACAGAAGAAAGCCCTGTAGCCTGGTATCATCCAAGAATTGACATCAAATTCCTTAGTCATCCTCTGGTTTTTTTGCCTTTGGTAGGTGAAGAACATTAATTAAAAATGTTCTGGATGTTTCTGCACTTGGGAAGTTATCATCAATGCCTCACCTGCCTTGAAATGAGAACTGGGTGTTCTCTGATAAAGAGCTTGAAGGCTTTGCCTAGTTTGACTGAACATCTGCATCTTCCTTCAGGGGATTTATTCCTCAGCCACATCTGAGCTGTCTCCTGTGCTGTGACTGTGGCGAGGGAGTGTGGCTGGCCCCTGCCCTGGAGCAGCCTCCACCTGCCCCTATTAACAGAAACACTGGGATGGGTTAGGATGACAATGACTTAATGTCAGGATCATCTCCTTATAGAAAATAGATATTAAGTGAACAATCCTTCCATCAGACATGTACAAATCCATGAACTTCTGCCAGGTTGGAGGGATTGCTAATGTCTCTGTTACAGATTCAGCAATAGTTTTGTCTCACTGATGCTCTGCTTTTCAGAACAGGATCCCAAATGCCATGTTGCCATTTCTGTTCCTTTTAATAATTTTCTGCACAAGAGCTTTTTAATTTTGATTTTTTTTTTCTTCTGATAACTGGTAATCTCACAAAGGAACTATCAGATATTTCAAATCTCTCCTGTTCTGGCAATTACTACACTTTGATGAAGCAATCTTTTGATGTTGCTACAACCTCATTTTTTTCATTAATTTCCCATGCCGCTGCTGTCAGACTCTGACCTGATCTGACCCCAAGCTCTCCCAAAATTACTCCCAGAAAAGAGCCCAGAAGGGTTCAGTCAGGGCTTGGCACTCTTATTCTCTTTCTTAGCAGTGGGAGCACCAGGTAAAACTTGGCCTCACACAGCCTGTGCTCACCTGAGCTCTGCCACCAGCTCTGATCCCTGTGTGCCAGGGATCACATCAAGAAGCAGCAGCCCACTTAGAATCCATTCCTGCCGAAGCAGCTCAGAGAACTTTAGATGATTAAGACGACTCCAGTTAGTGAGGAAATGTGTATTTTACTTTGATAGCTCCTTGGGGATATGAACAGCAAAAAAATTTATACTCTATTGATACATAAAATGGCACAGAATGGGAAATAAGATGAACAAGAATGGCAACTGGTAGAGTAGAGAAATCCAGTCTGGGGTCCCTCCAGCCAAAAACTCTGGGGCTTTTTTTCTGCACTGCTGTTTTGACCAGCATATTCACCTCCCAATGTGTCCCAGCACTCAGATCTCTGGGGCCACCAAGGTTGGGAACATCATCATCCCAGGCCCCTGTCCCCCCACTGCCTGCAGGAGCAGTGGTTCAGTCCCTGGGAGAGGAAAATGGGAAACAAGGAGACTGCTGAGTTTTAGAAAGGATTTTGCAGTATTAGCCTCCAAAAAGAATTAAATAAAAATAACCACAAACTTATACAACACTTGGCCAGCTCCTAATTTTGACTTCAGTGGCATATAATGATTTAGGATGTCTGTCATATGTAGATACATTAGAATCTGCCAGAATTACCAGTTTGCCAGTGCTTAAAATACTCTGGGGATGAGGAGGAATTCAGGAATAATAGAACTAAAACATTGAACTAAGCTGCCTCAAACTGCCTCTCTGAACCTCCAGAATGGAAAGCCACTCTCCAAGGACACAGTTGCACATTGTTTGGGATTTGTTTAATCCAGGTCTTTGTCAAAGAGCCAGGGGTTATTTTCTGTACTGAGAGGGACATCATTCTCTGAACTCAAGGCAGGAGGGAAAGGAAAGGAGGGACATCACCTGCCATGGACAGGTATGAAGGAGACAGAACAAGACAAAGGGACAGGAGCAGGCATGTTACCATTTACCAACACATCTGCTAATGAGAGGAAAGCAACTTGCTTCATGTGGAGTTAAACAGACTCAGGAGCTGTAGGAAACTAAAAAGGCTGGAAAGGCTTTGCCTGTTCCTCAGCCCCACAGACACAGGGAAACTTCAAACGTGGCCACTGTGCCAACCAAGACAGTGATGTTGTTCAGGGTCAGCCAACAGCCAAGAAATAGCTCTGACAGCCACAAATGAGCTTCTTTCTCCCAGGGAACCAGGAGGCTTGTGAAGTTACCTTAAATGTTTGGCTGCTGATAGCTCCTTTCAAGGTATGCTGAGGTGGGAATCTGCACTGCAGCTGTTTTCCTTGCTCAGCCCAGAGCAGAGAGGTATCCACACCCAAGGTTAGAAAGGGAAGCAGGTGATGGGGAAGCTTGCACCCACTTCCCAGTGCCTGGAATTGGGGCCTAGCACCTGGACAATCACACTCCTCCAGGGCACTGGGTGCTGCCACCCTTGTCTGTCCACCAAAGTCATCCCATCACCCTTTCCTACAGGTCCTGAGATGCTGGGATACCCTCCTGGAGGGATCTTCCTTCTCTGCAGCCCTCTGTTGCCTCTCTGGAGCTCCGAGGCTCCCACAGCACCCAGAGTCCCAAACTCTGGGTGACTCTGGCTGACCTAATGGCTAACAAGAAGGATGCATTTCTACTGCATAAAACCTTTTATTTATTATATATTTTTTAAGGCAATCGATAAGTCCCTGATTACAACAGCCCCTTCCTCGCCCTTGTTTGCGTCTGTGTCAGCCGGGTAACAGCACCGAGTGGAACAGAGAAAAGTTTTACAAGTCCTTCAGGGCTATTATGCCAGATGAGGAACTGCTACATATTCACCCACAAACAGCTGCTGATGTTTAATTTTTTTGCATAAAACACTTTAGAAATAAAGATGGAATGCACTGAGCAGCTGTTAATGCTCAGTTTGCTTGCACACTGGCTGCAGCGTGGAGAGCAATGCTTGTCTGCAGCATCACTCCTGCCTCACCACATGGAGTACAGCAGCACAGGGGGGCTGAGGCCTCAGCTAAAACCTTGATCATATCAGCTCCAGCTGCTGGGCTTTCACATCTCAGAGACATTTCAAATTTAAATCTGATGTCAAAAAGAAAAAAAAAAAAATCACTTCTAAGCAGGGAAGTCTTTTCCCCTTTTGTTTCTGCACACCAAAAAGAGATGGATTTTGTTCCCCATACCATAGGAAGCAAAACTGTTTTTTTCTGCTCACCTGCATGGTGCTTGATTTCTCCTGATTTTCCTTCACAGCTTTCTAGGTGGAGGGCAACAGCTGAATGAAGATGGACATTCACAGAAGTCTCCAGGCACAATGGGCTTTCACCTATTTCCCTAGCAATACATATGACATCATTCAAAAGCCATCCAAAAGACTAGAAGCAAACTACAGGTGTCAAGAAGCCAGAGAAAGTGGAATCAGTCACCTTTTGAGACATGAAGGCCATAGCAAATGAGAAAAAATGGGCTTTGATGTCAGGAGGAGAAGCTGGCAGTTGAGCTCAGACTCTGATGGCTCCTTCCCAAAGCCTTCCTTAAGATGGGTTTCATCTCTCAAGGTCTGCAACAGCACTGTGCTTCCACACAAGCCTTTGAGAGATCTCTCCATTGAAAAGAGAAGGCAGTAGAGAGAGGCAATCACATCAACAAGTCCAGCAGTGCTCAGCCTGGGAACAGATGCTGCCCAAGACAGCTCAGGGAATCCATGTATTAGAGCTAGAATTAGGAAGCCCAAGTTTAAGAAATGGCTGCTGGTGGCCTTTCGCTGAGAAGTGACTCCTCCTACTCCTCTTAACACTATTTGAATGCACACCATCTGAAAATAAATAACAACGAGATTAATTAAGCCTCCGGTAAATAAATTTATATTGAAGGCTTATCAAACCAGAGCCATGAAGTAATTTCTGACAGCAATGGCTAAGACTGCTCCGCAAATCCATTCCCTTCGTAAAACCACACAGTGCTTTATTTCAAGATCACTACCACCACGTCTTCCTTTTGGTCCACAAAGCTCAGTCAAATGCAAAAAACTGATTAAAATGGGTCTCTTGATGCACAAGCACTCTGGACACCTTCCTGCTGGATTCCTTCAGCTAAGAGAGCAGAGCTTGGCTTTAACCCCTCTGGGCAAATGTCTTTGAGAACTGTGTGTGTGTGTGTGCGTGCATGACACCGAATAAATTTGATCAGATTTGGTGTGACAAAATCATCAAGGAAACATTTGCATTGCCATTTATGCAGCAGGCTGCATGATGCAAAGCAGAAAGAGACCATGTTCGGGGTGTCAGGCTGTGGTACACCACGATTAATGGGAAGTGACATGTGAGCCAGAGAATAATCATACTCATTAACAACAACATCCAAAACTAACATGGACAGTGCCTTCTCACCAAGGGCAGCTAATGGGTCTGAAGCTCCTCTGACTTCAGCCACTGCTGTGGCCAAGCTCGGGGCACTTGAGATGTTGAAGATTTATCCTGACATCCTCCCTTTCCTGTGCACTGCCCTCATCTCCAGCTCATCAGACAACATCCCCAAGTTGGTGGCACCACTAAGCTTGAGGAGACTCACCATGGAGGCTGAGGAGACCCAGAGCAGAAGACTGCAGAACACTGCTGTGCACCATAAGGAGTGAGAGTCCTTCCTTTTCTTCTGGCTGCTCCTTAACCAGGGACCAGCAGCTGATTTATTCTCCCAAGAGTTCAAAATGCACCTGGAAGTCAGAGTAAGAGATTGAATCCCCTGGTGAGCAGGCACTCTCTGAGATGAAGGGTGATCATTTTGGGATATAATATGCTCTGATAGTTCTAGGACATTTTAAGTGTATTGCCATTTTCCTTCCACTTTTGCACCTAATTAGGGGACTAGACAGCCCAAGAGACCTTCTGAATAAAAAAACCCTGGATAATGAATTCATTTTACACCTCTCTACACTGGCTAGCTTTTGGTGTAAGAGCCCTCTTTAAGGAAAGACAGTCAGACCTCAAAACCTGAGCATTTTGTGTAAGTGTACACGAGTGTCTGTGTTAGTAGCTTCTTCATCTTCAACCAGTTCTTCCTTTTTATTCTTATAAATACAGCAGGATTTGGCAGGGAGAACTGCACGGGGTGGGACTGAATAATGGCTCTCAGGGTTTCTATAAATTAAGAACACCCAACTTGACAATGTACATGTCATCTTTAGCAATTTACTCCCCAAGCCCATGCCAAGCGTTCTGCAATAAACTTCCTCTCCATTTCACACCTAATCATGTGTAGCATAAATCCCACTGAGCAGAGACTGCTCACAGGGCTGAGGAAGGATCAGCCTGGGGTGTTTATCCTCCGATGTGATCAAGCTGGGACAACTCTTCTCTGCTCCACCTCGACCAGAGCAAAGGAACTTCAATCCAGTAAATAATGAGGGTTTGGCTTATTTTCTAATTCAAATGCAAAGCACCTGGACATCTCCATTTGTTATGCTGTCCCCCACCTCTTTGCTCTCTGCTTTGCTTGTAAACAAGCTGCAGGTGAATAGTGCTGCTCAGCACTTTGCAGACTTTATCCCACTATTTTTAAATACAGCACAAATGTGATTAGCACATCAGCCTGATTATCTGCAAAAGGATTCAAGAACAAGACTGCCAGACAGCTTCCAGCCTTTGAAAATCCTATTAAGGTTAAAGAAAGCAAGGAGTGTTCACAGGAGCCAGTGGTGAAGATTAGTGCTGTAGTTCAGGAGAGGTGTGAAAAGGGAAAAGCTGCACCCATCATACTCAGCCTCTTCGTGGCACCCCAGCAGCACAAATTATCACAGGGAACTGTTAAATCTGCCCTTTGCTTAGACAGCAAAGTTAAATACACTAGAAACTCACTGAAATTGCCTCCCATGGCCTTCAGTGCCACGTTTTGTCCTTTGCTCACAAATTATACTTTTCATATGTTGCTGACTACCTTTCTGCTCTTGTAGACCTGTCTGGCTTTTCCAGACTGGCAGTAACCCAGTCAGACCCAATGCTCCCCACCAGTCTGGACAACCAGGCAGCCTCACCTGTGTCTTGTGACAAAGCACACAAACTCTTTTAGAGGTATTTTTTAGAGGTATTTGACATATTTGGGTTTCTGTAGACCTGAAGTATTTCTTTCTTTCCTTTCTTTAAATTTTTAATTTTTTTTTTTTTTAAATTCAGTGGGCTGCAAACGTAGCACAGCATCTGCCTTTCCATCTGGAAAACAGGGAAGAAATCTGGACAGACATATGGAAGTCACTATTTGTTAAATTTCTGACATCTGCATTTTCACCAGCAGTGTCCTGGGTTCAAAGAGTCAAATGCATTTGCTCTTCATTGGGTTAAAGAGCAATTATTTCATCTCAGAACTCCACCAGTGGTGAGCAGGGCTCCTGCAGGTCTAGCAGGGCTGTGCAACCCTGGTGGGAGGCCGCAACACTGCTGCTGGGACTCACTGACCTGGCTCAACTGATCTCTGTAACAGCCTGGGACAAGAATTTAAGCACAAAAGCTACTTGTACTCTTGGGTCTGAGATGTCAGATCTGAGTGTTGACAGAGATGTGAAAACAAGGACATTCCCTGCACTGCTTTTCAAATCAGTTCCTCTTTGCAGGAGGGTAAGGAAAGGGTTTGGCTTGTCCTTGTCTTGCCTCGTGTCCTTTTCATATTTCTTTTCTTCTTAAATGTAGATTAATTCATGTTGCTGTTAGCCAAGTGTACACAGACCTATGTACATACACACATCTCTATGTACGCGTCCTAGTGCAAATTTTTTAATATCCTTGCAATCTCCTGGAAAATTCCTCAGTAGGCATTAAAAGGCAGAAATCTCCTGAAAGGCTAATAAATCATTTTAAGTGTGATGTTTGTAGGGGAAGACATTTTAGAGATGATAAAAAGATGCACATTTTCAAAATGTCAATGAACCCACAGAAATGGTGAGCAGCTTTTCAGATGTCTGCCCACTTATTGGAGATGGGCAAAGTCAGGTACTGAACATATTAGACTGGAAAAGTGAGAGTATAAATTACTCTGTAGCCTTTCCAAGCCTGTAAAAAGGGAGGCAAGGATCTGAGATTATTGGAGGAGAAAAAACTATCTCCCACAAGCCTATTTTGCAGAAACTAGTTCGTTCCCAAGAGCTTCTGGAAGCATAACACAGAGAGGTAAATGTTCACAAGAAATTCCCTTTGAATACAGAGGACAGCTCAGTAATAGAAGGAAGAAACCTCATGTCTATGTTTCTACATGTCCACATGTTTCTGGTACCTCAATTAATACTTGGGAAGAACATCACCAAAGCTGAGGGGTTGGTGTGTCTGTTGTGATTTCCAAATCTCAACATCTCTCACAGGCTTATACGTGGGAGATGTAAGACAAGCTGAACATAAACACAAATACAATATATAATTGCAGAAATGAGATGTGACGTTTACTGAAGGTGATAATGCATTCATTATGCTCCTGCTTTTGAGTTCTATGGGGAATAGGAAACCCACTTCACTTCTCTCCACAAGTACAGGGTATTTTATGATAGTATCCTAGCGCTTATTTTTTTTATTTTTTTATTATTGTTTTAATTTTATTATTGTTTTGTCTTAGGGGTTTTTATGATTGGTAGAGTAACCATCTGGAAATGAAACTCCTGCAGCCTTTCATTACAGAATATAGGAACCCAAGAAGGTTTATGTATGGCATTTTTATGAAACATTAGGCACAAAGTGGTAACCATATTATTGTGTGTTAGAAAGTTATAATGAATTCTTAGCGAACATGATAGCTCAATTGCATGAACATTCAAATACATCTCTTTGGAAAGAAGATATGGGCTAATAGAACAGCTAACAGGCCATGTTGCTGGCAGCTGAGGGGTTGATTTTTAAAGCAGAGCTATGGCTGATTGTTTTAGTTTTCACAAAAATATGGGTTCCCTTTGTAAGACAGTGGAAATATTCATAACTATTCTCAAATTTGTCTGGGATCTGATTCTTCTCCCACATTCAGCTCTGCTTCAGGGAATTTATATAATGTAAATGAAGGAAAGCTCCAGCTGCAACTTTCTTTACCTGGTATTCTCCATCCCACAAGGTATTTAGGCACAATTTTATATCAACCCCTATTCAGAGAAGACTGACACAGATCTTAGGCTTTCAGTAAAGAAACTTGCTTAAGAGCTTTGCTTAATAGGAATGAGCTACAAGCCAGGGCTTTAGCAGCTGCTTTAGGTTAGTACCTGCACCTTTTCTGATGAACCTTGCTAGAGAAGAAAGTCATTATTTCAGAAAGAAAGTATCTGTGGTGTGAAGCTAGACTTACCTTGAGCTTGCAGGGAAGTTCATTACTTGGCTTCAGCATTTCAGCAGAAAAATATTTGCTATCCATACTCATCTACCAAATGCAAAAAGAATAATAATTAAAAGAAAGGGAGGGCATTAATACCTAAATATTACATTGCATTGCAATTACATTGCATTTTTAGCAGACTTCCCTCATTGCATCTGCAAATTCTGCAAGGCTGTGTATTGTCTGAAAGGACAACCATTCCATGTACAAGTGGAGGGCACACATGAGCTCCAGAGCCCACAAACCTGAACTTCAGTAACCCCCATCCCAGCACACCCCGATCTTACACAGCTGAGATGTGCTTCTTTTATAGATGCAGTTAAAAAAGGCAGGTGGAAACTTATTTCACTGTGTTTCACATTAAGAGCATGTTGACTGTCATTAAAATAATTTATATTTTGACAGGGCAGTTTTGTAATGCTTTTCTTTTCACCAAGGCCGTGAACTGCAGCAGCAATTAGGAGGAGACATGACTGATAGAAGTTACAGTTTCAAAAGGTCAGAGCCAAATCTCCATCTCACAAGGAGCTACAAACAGCAGCAGACCTGAAAGGAGCTAAAACCCACACACATTGACTCAGGTTTGTAAGTGGCATGTTGGACCCAGGAGGATGCAGATGACACCAATGGACCCAATACTCCCATGGGACACCCAGAGGCTCCTGAAGCCCCTTCAAGGGGCTAAAGCCTGACACAGGTCATCCCTTTTGGATGTCTGCAAAGTCACTTCCGTCCTGGTTCTGCTGAGCTGCTCCAAGCACTACCTTGGCCAATGCTGCTGAGATAAGGGGCTGCTATCACCCACCACAACAGGACAGGCAGCCTCCTTGCTCTGTGCAGCACCCGTGTCACACATGGGGACAAGCTGGAGGTGGGCACCATACACATGTGCTTTCCTGCCTCCCCCTTCTGCTTCCTGACTGTAGACCTGACACACTGGGCTCCCCAGGACATCCCAGACCAGGATAAGGTCTGGTGCAAGCAGGATTGGTCCCTGTCACAGGCCAACAGAGAAGAGATGGGAAGATTTCCTGTGGGCCCAAACTAAACAAAGTTTCTCCAATGCAATCTGCCAGGAGTACACAAGAGAACCTTCTATAAATAAACACATGCAGTTGTTTTTGTTTTGTGGTGGGTTTTTTTTGTTGTTGTTGTTCTTGTTTTAAGAATAAAAGTCTTAAACTAAATTTCTTGCACTGATCGGTAGAGTTAAGGGTGAGAGAATCTTAAAATATCCAGGGGTTCATTAAGGACACAGGTAACTATGGATAAATGGGACTTCTCTAATGGTACCAGATCTGAGCTTCCTTGTTCTGAAAAATGCATAACAATTAGCAGGAAAACAATAAAAGAGTCCAAGCAAATGAGTGTATGTAGTTTGCAGTTCTGTACTTGCAAAGGAAAGCTTGAAAACATCACCCACCTGTGAGGAACAGCCAGGAATATCACAAAATATTGCAGTGACACAGCCCTGCTGGAAATTGTGCTGGCAACAAGTTCCACAGCTCCTGATGTTCACCCCCACCAGTGGGGCCTGGGAGGAAAGGGGGACAAGGGGGACCCATCCCCCTGTGTGCAGCACCACCAGAGATCCCCCATGGGCTACCCAAAGGCATCATGTATGGGGGCAGCAGATGGCTGGTGGAGCACACTGGCCCATGACCACCTGTCCCAGGCTCTGTAGAAAGAGGCATAAAAATTTTTATGAAAGTCACCAGCTCTCCACCTTCCATAGATATTTGCTCATGCACCTTGGCATTGTTGCTTATGCTTAGTAACGACTATGACCCATTTCTGATTGCTACAGAATATCTACACATTTTGTTTATCTAATATCTTCTTTATATTGTTTCTGCTTTTCTATAAAAGTAGAACAAATGCAGCATCCTCCGTAGGGTATCTCAGACTGACATGAGTCTACGAGACAGGAGGTTCTACTGCTTTACTCTTTGTTCTATGAGCACAGCAACCTCTTTGGCTTGTCCCAGGCTTTTATTTATTTATTTTTGCCTGTACCCAAGTTTGCCCCATTTAAATCTCCATTTCTTTTCTCCTTCTGCAATTGGGGTCACCACAGTGGGGGTGAAGGCAGGGTGTATCTACTGCCACACAGCAGATACCAGCCCAGCAGTAAGGGAAGGAAGGGCTCACCACACCAGTCTAATTGTTAGTGCAGAAATGGAACGACCTAAATGGGATTTCACCTTGGGAGCTGCAGATGAATTGAGGCTAAACAGAAGTGAAATTCCCCAGGCAGCTGGCAAGTCCTCTGGCTGGCAGAGTCGGAGCCCCAAGGCACTTCATCAGGCCCCGGGAGGCCAGCATTAACTCCAGGATTGTGGTTATTGTGGTTATCAGGGAGAGGAGAGCAGCTGGAAGAGGCTGGTGGTGCTGGCAGGGAAGCGGGGAGAGCTCAGCCCCTGCATGGAGAAGAGGACTGGAGCTCCATGAATTAGTTTAGGCCAGGGAAGTTTGTTTGTTTCAATTATCACCAATGCAGTCAGGTCCCTTTAGCTCCCAGTATGTTCTTCTACACACAGGCACTGTTTTAAAACCCTTTTGCTTTAATGAAGCTTTTTTTTTTTTTTTTTTTTTTTTTTTTTTTTTTGTCAGCACGCATTGGTGCAGATAGCAGAAAGGGAGTGGGAGCACTGGAAAATAAATGGGTCAAATGGGCCCCTGGTGTGTGGCCATGGGATGTATTGATATTTGGTTTAGACCTAAACTGTTGGGCAAGTGAAATGGTAGAAAAAGGAAGAAGAACAAAGAACTGAAGCTAAATTAAGATCTGCCTCCCTTCTCTTCCTGATTTCCCTTCCCCACGTGGTCAGCACTTGACATTTCTACTTGGCAGTGGGGCTTTTCTGCTTAAGAAGTCACATCTATAGTTTATTTACCAAACCCCTTCCAGGGAAAGGGTTAAATTCATGTCTGGTGCCACCATTCACATCTCCATTTAAGTAGATGAGGGGGGGAAAAAAGTAGCTTCCAAAGGGGAACATAATGCCCTACATCCTTTGCCTGGCTGCTGCTACTGCATACTGAGAGGTCTGAATTTGCTTCAATGGCACAAGACTGCAATTCAGTTAAAGTTCAGAAAAAATCAAATAAAGCCAAGAGGGCAAAGCTGAAATGTTCTGGTCTCTTGGGAGGTGGGAAGGTAACACCTAAGGCAGCAGAAAGGTTCCCAGGCTGGTGGCAGTACGGGCAGGCTGGGTGTGCCAGCAACCCAGGCTTGGGCAGAGCTAGCAGACCAGGTGAGAGGTTCTCCCCCAAACTGGATGGAAAGGCTTTTCTTTCAAGCTACCAAATCTCATGACACACAATCCTCTGGCAAGACCACAGCCAGCTCTTCTCAGCCTGCCTGGTAGGAAATGCTGCCTTATTTCATGGCTTATTTTCTCCACACTCATTTTCCAGCCTTCTTCTTAGACTCCATTTTGCAAGGTCAAAAGGCTCTTGACTCTCAAGACTCCTCTCCATGTACGCATTCTTAAAATGAATGATAAAATCTCCTCTCCATCTTTTAATAAGCTAATGAATAGAGTTCTCTGTGCTTCAGGTCATGTAACTTATTTCCCATCCGCAGAATCATTTTCATAGTTTTTGCTTTCAGGCCTGTGCAAGATCTTCTTGTCTCTGCTGAAGAGATGTCAGAAGCAGATGCAGTCCTCCAGCAGCCATCCCTACAGTCCTGAGGATGGAGGTGAAGTTTTGCCCCTTGTTCCCCTGGATTCTTTCCTTCTCCCCCAGATCTGAGAGCTCACCTCGTGGCTGCTCCTCACCATGACCCCAGACAGAATCTCCCATTCTGTGGGTGCCACCAGCAATTTTCTTTCCCAGGTGCCTCAGCTGAAATCTAGCTGCTGTGACTGTCCCCCAAGTGTTGGGACTGTCACCCCAGAAGTGAGCAATGACAGTGACATTACTTTTGCTGGAGCCCCTTCTGCAGCCCCCAGGACTCTCCCTGCACAGCACGGTGCCTCTGGGCAGCACCAGATGAACCACCACAGTGTACATCTTGGACTATTTGGGTAAACCAGAATTGATGGCCAGTTTCTTTAACATGGATTGTGGCATTTCAGGGATTTACTCCACAAACAGCTAAGACCTGCCCAGGAATGGGCAGCCTGGGAAAGGGGGGGGCAGGCAGGAGCTGGAGGCGTTGCAGGGATCTCAGATCAAGCCTTCTCCTTCTCCATGGCTTTCCTGACTGAAAGAAGAAGGAAAAGGATCTTAGTGCTCTAAGTAGATGTGGAAAAAGCTGGAAGCATGAAAACTAGAAGCAGAGAGCTTAGGGCTGTCTCTGACCTCTCTACCTGCAAGGTGGGGATCCCATAGTGCACAGAACCTCTAGAGCCCCAAGGCCTGGAGGAGGGGGGAAATACACCATAACCCAACACAATCAAGTGTTCAGCAACTCTGAAGAGACTTTTAGCAAACATTTCCTTTTTCCCCAAGGATTTTTTGACATATCTCCTCTTCAGAGGAGATATATACTATTGAATAGACTATCTTCTACAGCAGCTGATGCTCCTGCCAGCCCAGTTTGAAAGCAAAACAAGTGATGAGAAGAGTCTAAAAACTATTATTGCAAGTGAAAAAGGACATGGAGCAAGGACAGCTATTTATAAGAGATACAGAAGTGTTCTCTTCTGATTCCACAGCACCAAAGTTATAATTTCTTGTTGTCACACATTTACTTTTTTCTCTTTTCAAACCCATAACCAAACTTGCAGCCTGTGAATTACTGCAGTGCCCATCAAAGAGAAAGAAGTTGCTAGTTTAAGATGAGAATTCATACATCAACATTTAAACTCCTGAGTTTTGCACTTGGCTGCAAACTGTACTTGCAGATTTTAATCATGAATCAAAGGAAGCCCTAGATTTTCAGCAGAAAAAACAGATGATTTTGGATTTCCAAGGTACCTAGAGGAGGGATGAGTACACATGTGTGCACGAGTTAATGGAAATGCATGCCAGGCACCCCTGGGTGGCAAAACTTTTGTTATAACCCCAGATCCTCAAGCTAAGCACTGTGGGCATGGAAGATCCTGCAAACAGAATGTAGGAGATGATAAAACCCTTTGGACTAAAGCACTGTTTATTAAAGTGCCATGTTGGAAGATGGGAAACCTGTCCACATGTCCACAGGTGGAATTTGGGTAATCTCTTAAAACTCTGAGAAGCAAACAGCTGAAGTTGGGTGCTGGCCTGCTGGATTTTTGTTTATCAGGGCTGAACTGCAGGCAGTTCTCTTCATCCTGCAGTAAATACAGGAGATACATCATTAGCCTAGTTTAGAAGTCAGGGAGGTAAGAGAAGATATATCCACTGGTTTTAAGTGGAATAAAGAATTATAGACAAACAGCACAACCCTGCAGCAGCTGCAGTTAAGAAAACAACTCAACCATTTATTACTTCTCCTTCAGTGTTTTCAAACATTTATGGCATGCCATTAATAATCAAGTTAATTGTGAATGGTTGATAGTGTATTTTGCAAGGCCTTCTTCCAGCTGCAAGCATCAGAACTGCAGTGCAAGGGACTTTTCATCAATGACAATAATAATTATACAGCCCTTTAACAGCTTCCTGCACACCTTATGCCATAATTCCTCTCAGCTACTCACACTGGGCTGTGCGTGATATTATTAATGAGGGAAGGTGAGGAATATTGTGCAAGTGGTCATAAATTGTTCCTTTGTGTGTGAGGGGAAGCAGGGTGAGTGCTGCCTCTGGAGAAAGAAACCAGCCACCATTTTGCCAGCCTTGTCAACATCCCCAGCTGAGAAAAAAAAAAAAAAATTAAAAAAAATGCTCCATGCTCCCTGTCATTTACTGAGCTGTAAATTAATCCTGAGTGATTTCATTACTGCTTGTGGCACCTTGCTTAATGAAGTATCTAAATAATAAAACAAAAAACAAAAAAGGAACCCCCCCCCACAACAACAATACAAAAAACCCCACAAACTTCATAGCTGTGCAGTGACCTGGTGTCAGAAATAAGGAATTTGTCTCCAGACTGATTTAATCATATCAGAAAGATGGATGCCAGGATTCATTACTGTGACAAAATGCTTATTGTTTAATCACATTATCCCCCAGCTTTCAGCTGGGCTGAGACAAGTTTATCTGACACTGACCTGCACAGGGCTCATACAGAGCTGCCTCCTGGCTGGTACCAAGTGTTTGGTTCCAGGATGGTGCTGGAGTCTCCATGAAAAGCTGAGCACCTGAAGGCTGCACCATGTATAGCCCCCTATATCTGACCTGGCTGCTGGATTTTATCCAGTCCCAGTGGCCTGGGTGAATATCATCTTTTCAATCAGGCAGATAGAAACAGGGCATCAGCAAACAGGCAGCACACAAAAAAAGAGGCTCTGGTCCTTCCCCAGATCAACATTTTAATGTGAAGTCTCATTATTTCCTGAAGGAAAAATCCAGAGAAATATCTTATTTTTACAACTTCACACCTTTTTGAGACTAACTGAGGCTTCCCTCAGTCAAAGTAAGAGCTTTTTTTAAGATACCTGCTTTAAGGTATATCTGAAATGTTTTCCATTTTGGTGACATCTAAAAGATTTTAGTGTCCTGCTCAGCTCTGGTAAGAAACAGAACACACCAAGCAAGCTCATCCTTTGGCCACCAAATTGCCCTGTGGGCAGCAGGGTTGAAGAATTTTCTTGAGAAGTGGCCATGTGGTGGGTCCTGCTCCCAGCTAGCAGAAGAGCTGTGTCCCACCAGTGATTTCTGTGACCAGGGTGCAGAACATGAATAAAAACCCCTCAGACCCTGCCCAGGGAAGATGTAAATACATTAGTGAGTCCTGCAGAAAGCACATCCTCAAGCTTGTAACTTCTGACAGATCTTTCACTGAGGCATTCAGCCTGGAGCTAAGGACTTGAAATGATGGAGAACCCACCTCGCCGATGGGTATTTTATTTCGGGGCTTAATTACTCTCACTAAAAAATGTACACCCTGTTTCTAGTCTGCATTTGTCTAGCAACTGCTCTAGTGCAAGTTTTTAAATGAGTCCAAGTGCATGCTGGAACAGGACTTTGGGAGTTAATTAATACTGTTTGGATAGGCAGACAGTGGAGACATGTTCAATAAAGCTGACATTTACGTATCACTATCAATTCACAGAGATGAAACACACTGAATTCCCTTGCAAAGCTACAGGCTTGAGCCTTTCCAGACATCTTAGTAGAATTTCAATAAAGTCATAAGGAATAATCTACTTAATTTCCACCCAAACCTGCTCTCTGTAATATAAGGGTGGGAGAGTTTTTATTTCTCATCTTTTAGGAGAAAATATTCACTCCACAGTCCCTTGCAAGCCTGACCTGGAAAACATTTATCTTCCCATTTTAATTTTTTTTTTTTTTTTCCTCCATGATTTATAAATGCTGCTGTCTTTCCCTAGGGATGGCATGAGGTTTGGATTCCTGACATTGATTAATGCAAAAGGAAAAAGTATGCAACATTTGATCTGACAAGACCAGCACATGCAATCCTTGGACAGATGTACAGGGGACAGAGGTAATATTTTGAGCCTTGCACAGAGTTCTGTTCAGATGTTATCTGAGTTCAGACTTGAGAGGATATTATTGTGAATATGCAAAGAGAACTAAAGCACTGGGAGAAAAAGTTATCCCAAATACTTCACAAACTGAATAGCTCTGGCCAACTCATTTAATGCCATTCTTCTGGAGATACATACCTGGCCTCAAGGGAACAGACACAGTTTTTGCTCAGCTTCTAAATCAACAGACCAACAAATCAATGGCACTACCTAAAAATGTTAAGACATTTAAATGCTTTTGCCATCATGGCAAAGGCAAATCTCTTATTCCTCCTCTTATCAAGATGGAACCACCAGAAAAAGGAAAATCTAAGGGGATTTCACACTTCCAGAGAAAATAATACACAAATCTCCTCCCTCTTAGTCACCAAGCGGTGCTGAGGTGACCCTTAACAGGGCCAGGAATTTATTTTCCTATCCCATGAAAACTGATAGGAGATACTCTCATTCTCCCCTTGTTCAGATCAGCATAGGGTTTCAACCTCAAATCAGCTTTGAAAACTCAAGAATCTAGGGGAGATTTTTAAATTTCTTGGCTCTAGTAGTTTCAAATATATCTGTTCAATTTAATAGGAATCAGCTGATCACTTTGTTCCTCTGGTTTGTTTTGCTTTTCTGACCATAATATTATTATGGTTAAAGACAAATTAATAAACCCAAGGTATTTTATTCTGGAAAAAAGCAATAACCAAAGCCTAGAAATTTACACTTGGGTTATGAAAAAAAAAATCAATACCATTTTTTTTCTGCAAAAAAGTGACTTCATTCACTTAATGAACTGAGACATTTCAAATGAAAAGAAGTTTTGTTCAAAAACTGCCCAGCTAGAACCAACAAAGAGATTTTCTTGTGTCTGTAAACCCTTTTGCCTCTCTCTGCAAGCACCTGCTGTGCTTCAATGAGAACCTCTTCTCCTACCCAATAAACTCAATATACCATCATCATCAATGCAGAATGCCACCATGGAGGCAAGTAAGAATGATTTCAAGAGGCATTGCTCTTCTGGTTTACTGCTAGTGACCTGGCAAGCCTTCCACCAAGCTGACTTTGAATTGAATCAGATGCACAGAGCCTGCATCTTCATTTCAAATTTATTGCTTTTAGAAAGAGTTGTGTCTAATAGGACTTGGGAAAGCCACATTTTCTTTCAACTACACCCACAAAGTGCATCAAGATGTTGAGTAAAGGGGAGCTAATTCTATTTTGCTTGCTTTCAATGAGGTGAATTGTCTCTCCTCCACTTCTTGCCTGAAGCAACAGTCTTGGCAGCCACAAATATTTTTTTTCATAGAGCATAATGCAGAAGCAGTTCTCATTCACTCCAGCAAATCCTGTTTAATCCCTGGATTTCTATCGTTTGCTGACTAGACTGTGAAATTTGGCTGCATCTAATCCTTTGGCTTCTGAAGAAAAATGGCTTATTTAAATATTTAGCTGCACTTTGTCAATACCAGCAGGACAGGGATGATGGATGACAGCAATTATGCTGGGTGCATCTCCATTAACATGCCGCTTTTCCCAGGTATGGAGTCTGCCTCTTGTATGGTTTGTTTAATCATTAGGACTGAGGAGGAATTTTAATGACCCCTTCACAGTTTGTGCTCAGCTGAGGTTGGATATTATTTAGCAGGGTAGGAGAAGCTGGTGAGTAGGGTTGATCAGATCAGTGGATTAGACACGTGCTCTGCAAACACCTTCTCTCCATCCTTCATCACACCCTAATGTACAGCAACTAAAACACTCCAGAAGATAATGGCTGGACCTCTAGTTCAGTAATTCCTACTACTCCTCAGTGTAAGGGATTACAGGTTTAGTCAGTCATGAGATGAAGGCACTCAATATTTCTCCCCAAATATCCATCAACCAGACAGAGCTGGGCACGTTCCCTCCTCGTGATGACAAGTGTGAACCCTCTTGGGTCCCCTGCGTGACAG
The DNA here is from genome assembly GCA_038090715.1 of Florisuga fusca. Lineage (NCBI taxonomy): Eukaryota > Metazoa > Chordata > Aves > Apodiformes > Trochilidae > Florisuga > Florisuga fusca. The sequence goes on from JAAWXA010000023.1 coordinate 11,174,159, forward strand.
AAGCAGCAAGTTAGGAAGAAACCTGAGACCATCCACTATTTTTCCTCCTTGGTATGGTAATAATTTATAGTAGTGTGGATCAAGTCCTACCTTACTGACCAGTGCAAAGGCAAACAGATAAGAGTGCAAAGCAGGGACAACAGGGCCTCAATTTATCACGACTTGAGTTTGACCCTCAGTTCTTCTTCCCTGGACCCAAACCTCCTTCTGTCTCATCCAGGGGTCCTGTTCCTGCTACCATACTCCAGATGCTATTCATAAGGCTTCTGTATTTAGGGTGAATTTATTTGGCTGCTACTAATACTCATTTTTGTTCTTTCATATATACCTTTATGCACCTGGGCCTTGCACAAACTATTTCCCTCTTGATCAGAGCAGTACATAAGGAAGGAAACATTTGCTTCTGGGTGGCCTATTGTTTGTTACTATTACTGTGAAATATGTGAGGTAAAGTGTACTAACCTGGTAAACCCCAGTTACCTTCTGTGCTTCATGTGCATGAGGTGTAAATTTGCTGAAGTCAATTGGATGCCTGGGGGACAGAAAAAGGCAACAGCAATCTTCGCATGTAATTTCACTCTCAAGTAGCAGACACCCTTAAAAAGAAAAAAAAAAAAATACAATGTGCACTATAAACTATATTATACAACTGAAGTATTGCAATAACAAGGCAGAAACAAGGGATACCTATGGTAGCACTGTTCTCTTCATCCTCAGAGCACCAAGGAATCAGAGTCACAAAGGGCAGTTCAGTTTTTCCTTTATATTTTGGAGGGGGAAAATATGCTTTTCCCCCTCTACCTCCTCTCCAAAATAAGGTTTATTAAAATCATGCCTCCTCACAAATAGGGGCTTCACCAACACACTTTTCCTATCAATTTATTCTGCTACAGGGCATGGTTTGCATTGGAAAGAGCCCTCTGCAAGAGGTGTAATGGGCAGATTTAATCAGTCAGTCTACAGATCTGACCTCTGTTCTCCATCTCAGCCTTCACTGCAAAAGAAATATACAGAGGCCACCTTAAAAAATAATTAAAGGCAGACACACAAGGGATCTACTCAGCACCGCCATCTATTAATGGAAATGATGGATGCTCTGTATTAACCTTGCCACAGTTGCAGCCCTACGTACAGGGAAAGGAGCAACTGTCTGAGAGATTCAGTGAGGTTACCTCTTACAAGTTGTATTAATAATTCACTTGTCTGTGTGAACAAACCCTCCCTTCCCGGGCTGAAGGGCTGGACTGATTTAATGTTGCAAGGTTGAGATAGCCGTATGGTTCTCCAGACAAAGCTGAAGCAGAAAACTGGAAGGCAGCAACCATCCTTCCCAGGGCTTTGTGAACCTTCCAGGTGCTGCCCAACCCTTCTTGCAGGATGGCAGAAACCAAAGTGCTCTGTAGCCCTAGGGGTCTGTAGTGCAGTGATACTTCTTGGAGCTGAGACTTATCAAATGTCAGAAGCAGAAGATCAATATCTCAGCTGTGACAATGTCAGCCCCAGTAGCTGGAACTCAGAGGTGAAGTTTTTGCTCACCTTGCTGACCACAGACCAGAGCTTGAGATGAGAGAGAGGGTTGAATCATTTAATAGGATGGGCAAGAGAGGAAGGAAGAGCAGAGGGTGAGAAAATGTGGAAGATGTGGACGAAACCAGTCTTGGCCCCAAATCTGTATGAGAGAAGGAGGGATGGATTTCGAGATTGCAATGTTTTTAAAGCATTTGTACCCCTTTTGTTGAGTGTCACCCCCTTCCCCCCCCCNNNNCCCCCCCCCCCTTTTTTTTTTTTTTTAATGGCATCCCATGAAGTTTTTATTTTCCTTGTCTTTTGCCCATCTACACAATCTAATTTGCTGTTACCTGATAACAATACTTTAACACACTGTGTACCTTTTTACTTCTGGAGTGGTAATTTGATGATAGGTGGAGTAGACGCCAAGCACAGCCAAGACTTTAGAATTCTGTTGTCCACATAAAAAGTGGGTGGCAGAGACAGATCATCTGGAGAGATTGACATAAAGCTGGTAATTACCTGAGAGCAGGGATATTTTAGCAGACAAGTCTCACACAAATACATTTTCTTGCTGTAAGTACTGCTGCTGCCATGCTCCCTGCTGGGTTCACCCTGCAAGTACAGAGAGACTCAGGGCACAGGGTTATTTAAAGCACAAATCTGGAGGTTTAACTCTGAAGGTGAAGAACATCACAGCTTTAACCACGAAGGGCTTAACATGTCTGCAAATTGTAAATGTTGTGGCTTTCCAGCAGTACTGTAACCACCACTTTGAACACAGAGCTGTGACACCAGCTGTGAATGCCTGTGCTGGATATAAATGCTTGCTTTCCTCCTGGTGTGCTTCATCAACCACCCAACCAACATCTGAAGCAGAGGAACTCACCATATGATGGAGGAAATCAAGTGCAGTTGCTCCAGTTTCCCTCGGTGATCACCTGCTGCCAAAGAGACACAGTGATGGCAACAACAGATTACGGGATGCAGAGTAAAGAAAGGACCATTTGCCTAAAATTCTGGCCAGACACAAAGACAAAAGAGAAAAAACCCATGTGCTTTTTGCAATAAGGAGCCTGAAGTCACCAGTTTGGAAACATTTGCCCCACACCTGGGAGTAGTGAGGGTTGGATGTCCAAATGCCCACTGCAGCCTTTCCCACCTGCCCCAGATCCTTGGGCTGGTTTGGAGCTGCCCTCTGACTCCCCAGCTCTGCCTCCTGCTCCCTCCACTTCCTTGTCTAAAGCTACAGCTTTGTTCTGTTCCCCCCACTTTAACTTTACCAATATTTGGCACCAGCTCTGTTTATAAAAAGATGAGGGTTTATAAACAAACACCAGACTGGCTACACAGTACAAATAAGAGGCAAGTCCAGTAAAAGCCATCCTCTTTTCACAGCATATAAAGCCATCAGTGGCAGAGCAGATGACTTTTCCCAGCATCAGACAGAGATTTTCCTTCCCTTTCATCACCGCCCTTTGTGGCTTTGAACATCTTAGGGAGTGAAGACAGAACCCTGAATGTTTCTGTTTGTATAGTAAAGCAAATGTCAAAGCAGTGGAGGAAATTTTCGCAGCCAATAGACCCTGAGGACAGAACTGCAGAAAGAGGCTGCCAAGTGATGTGTTTCTTGTTTCCAGATTTCCCAGGCATTTGCCTGACCTGAGAGAGGAATCCTTACCCACAACTTTTCGATGAATCTGGGGCAAACACAACACTTTTGAAAATATTTGCCTATTTTTGCCCATTTTCTTTTATTTTCAGTTCAAATTTGCATTGCAATGTGAGTGTTGTGAACTGGGAAATCTACACTCTACAGCTGATTATTTAAAGGAAACTGCATTTTCTTCCAACTCTCTTTAAAAGAAAGGTTATTTTCAAAGAGAAGAAATTACATTGCAATCCCTTGAAGATTTGCTATTCAGCCAAGAGTTCAATTCCAAGTGCCAGCTTCCCTGTTGGTTTGCAATATAGACTGTGAGATGCTGTTATTCTGGTACACTTCCCTTTGCACAGTTTTATTGTATGGACCTCTTGACCCAATTGAATTTGGCTCAGGAGTTACCATATGAAAGAGAGTATTACACAGTGGCTTAAAAGGGAACTAGAAAACTGCCAGCACCTTATTCATTTATGTAGATGAAAACACTAAAGATTTTTTTTTTTTTCCAGAAAGCCTAATGGTTACTTATAGGTGCATTTAAAAGAGAGAGGGGTGGAAAAATGAGAACTTCTTACACCATTGACACTAGTAGGAAAATAACAAGTAAAAATGCCTGAAGCTCTTCAGCCAGAACACTTTAAGAAACAAACATTAACATTAGGAAAAACTGCAGTGATGACAGAAGAGGGATCTCACAGATATGGTATTTGTATTTTCAGTTGTGGTGTGAGCACCATTTATGAAGACTTTAACCAATTCATGGCAGGGCTTTAATTGGGACCTTTCATTTTCACTTGGAAATAATAATAAAAAAGATGTTTGTTCTCTCTCTGGATACTTCCAGGTACCTTTCAAGCCAGTTACTTATTTTTAATAGGCAAACAGTGCCTTTTGTTACAAGAAGTTCTGAATGAAGCCCCATTCAGCATGGCAAATGATTATGATGCATCACCTTCTGGAACAATTAGCAGGAAACTTGAGCAACAACTGCTCTGATTTCTAGTATTTTTGCAAGCAAGAGTAACTTTTACAGCCCAGGGTTGCATTCCTGGTGGCAGAAAGAGTGACTCTGTTTGCTAACTTTATTTTAGAGCTCCTCATCTTATAGTAACAAATAACAGAGGCAGAAAAGATGGGACTCTCTCCCCCCAGTTTGCAATGAATTCAAAACGTCATCCTTCCTGCCTGCTTTAGCTCTCCCCAAGCACCAGTGAAGGTAAAGCTCTTTCATCCATAGCCATCTGTATTTTTCTCTGCCCTCTGGGACCTGATTGTAGCTTTCCAAAACATGGAAGAACACAACAGCATGGAGATGGAAAGAGGAAAACAAAAACATGGGCCTGCTAGGAAAGAAGAGGTTGAATAACCAAGAAAGAAAAAGGCAAACAGTGATTTTACCATGAGGAATGGCCGGTGCAGCCTTGAGGGACTCATGACATATTGCCTGGATATACAACACTTGGGAAGGACCCATTAAAGGCCTGATTGTTACAGAAAGGCAATGCTGAGAAAAAGAATTAATCTGGTTTTATATCATGTTTTTTCATAACAGCAATGTACCATGAGAAATGAGATGCAATTCATGGCTGCCAGCAAGCAAGGGAGGTTTTATATGCCCAGCAGTATTTTTGCAGCCTGCCTTAGACAGCAGAAGTACTTCTGCCAAGCAGGAAGACACTGGAGCAAGGCAATTTTCTTCTATTGTCTCTTCCAAGGATGCTCCTCACAACCTCTCTGCTCTTCCCTTAGGATCACCCCAGGTTCAGTAGCAACAAGTGCAGGCACCAGCCCCACATGGGACCAACACAGCCATCTGCCATTTAAAGGGACAAAGAATCACCATGTCCAACTGAGGTCCTGTCCAAGTTGAGGTCTAATTGTCCCCCTGGGCAAACATGAGTGTCTGGCACCACCTAAGGGAGCAGAGTACAGCTGGATGGCCCTACCTGAAGTCACCTCACAGAGGGGATGGCTGCAGGCAGAATCCCTGGGTCTGCATTTGTAGGGAGAAGCTACCTAATCCCTCCAGGTATGTTTTCCTAGCTTGTGTTGTTTTCTCCAGCAGTAGACCTTGGTGACCTTGAGCTAACCTGCAATCCCAAATAAGTGTGCTGGAAGGAAATCTGCCTGCAAACTCAGGCTGAGCTGCGTGAAGGAAAGGTACATGTGAATAAAATAAGGCAATTTGTTACCTTGTATTAAACCCCCGACAATTTCAGCAGAGCTTGATTTGATATGGGGTTTCATCAGAGCCAAAGTTCAGGGCAAATATGGCAGAAATATAGCCCAGAAAGCCTGCAAGTCAGAATGATTGGCTTTGTCTTGGACAAGGAGAAACACACAAGCTGCACACTGAAGAAGAATAGCTGTAAATTATTATAAGAACCTAGCAGCTTGTTACAGTGTGTTACCTAAATTTCTTTTTTTTTTTTTTTTTTTTTTTTTGTCAAGCCCTCCTTCAAATGCAAACAAATCCCTTTGTCACCCCTCAACTTCCAAAGAAAAAAATGAAGCAACCTCATAGCCTCTCAAAGTGCCAGTCGATCCCATGTTTCAAAATATTAAGGAGAAACATGAAAGATCCCTTTTTTTTTTGCTATTGAAATAAACACAAAATATTAAAAAAAAATGTATAGCATCAGAGCATCATTAGTGAGAATTCCATCAGAAACAACAGGGTGGTCTTCACTCATCACTCATGATAAATGCTCTGCTGCAAAGTAGAACACTGCAGGCTGGCACTGAGGAGCTCTCACAGTGTGATGTGCAGAGGGGTTAATGATCACTCCCTGTGATCCATGATCAAATTTGTCCTAGAGGACCACTGTACCTGCCATGTCCAGGCCTGGTTTGATGCCCTGTCCTGAAGGGGAAGAAAATGACAATGGATACACTTCCTCTTCTGCTTCAGTCAGGTGAAGCAAATAACGAAGGGAGCTGGTTTTTGTTAGACAATCAGAAGCTGCTGCAATAACTCTTCTCAGCAGCCAGAAAGTTCAGCAGGTATTTTGTTTTGTGAGCTATCTGAAATAAATCCCAGGGGGTAATTACAGAACAGAGAAATAAGGCATAAATCCTGTTTAATTGACAACAGTATGTAAAAAAGAAACGCACTAGAGTTTTGTCCCTCCTCCTGTGCTCCCCATATTTCTCTCAATGTCTTTGGGACATCTGAAACCCAGGGAGAGCCAGACCCAGAAATCAGCAGCTCAACATGGATGGGGAGTTGGCCTCAATGTAAAGCTCTTATGGGAAAGCATCCATCTCAATCCCTGGTAATGGGCTTACAAGGCAAACCAACAGAGCAGAAAACTGGTATCAGTCTAGATTATCCCACTCCAGGACTTCTGACCCTGCAGGAGCAGACTCGCATGAAGGACTCAGGAGCACTGCAGCTTTCAGCCTCTGCAGCACAGGCTCCAGGTAGGACATGCTGGTGGCCCACAGAGGCTCCAGGCAGGACGTGCTGGTGGCCCACATAGAGAAGGAGGCAGAGCTGGGGCTCTCCTTCCATCTGCACTCAGTCCACAGCACTGTGCTCCAGCCTCCCAAGCTTTCCATCTGTGGGAAGATCTTTAGGCAGCAAAAGAAATGTCTAGAAATTGGTGTAATTTTGCTGCCCAGTAATCAGCATTTTAAATTAAACTCTGTGTGCCTGCTCCCTTCATAAGTCACTTTACAGGTAATTCAGAGCTGGAAGGGGCAGTGCATCCTATGAGTGGGACAGCCAGCTCCATTCTTGCTGTTGTCACCAACTCCTATGTACTCACCTTTAGGGGGGGAAAAAAAAATAAAATCAAAATGAGTGAAAGGGCCTGGAAATGGCATTACGCCTTGAGCTGGGAGGGAGGTATGGATGTGGGCTCAGTGGCTGACAAGGGCTCCCAAACTCCAAACACTTGAGAATGGAGAAAAGATGCAAAGAGTGAGTACTGAAAACTTGGGCTGGCCCCAACCCTCACATGCCACACTACCCACAGCAGCACCAACAATTGGCCTACGGGTTTGCATTTGATCAGAAATCTGGACTATATCAACCCTGGACGGCCACAGCCCATTTTCCTTAAAAGGGCTCCCAAAATCCGAACGCTTGGGACTGAACAAAAGATGCAAAGAGTGAGCACTGAAAACCAGGGCTGGCCCTAACCCTCACGTGCCACCCTACACAAAGCACCAACAACAGCCGGGCTACGGGTTTGCATTTGACCAGAAACCTGGACTATAACACCCCTCGACGGCCACAGCCCATTTTCCTCAAAAGCGCTTCCAGAGTGTGAACACTTGGGACTGGAGAAATGGTGCAGAGTGAGCACTGAAAATTTGGGCTGGCTCTAACCCTCACCTGCCACCCTACCCACAGCACCACCAACAATCATACTACAGGTTTGCATTTTAGGACAAACTCCGAATATACCACCCCTCGACGGCCACAGCCCATTTTCCTCAATAGGGCTCCCAGACTCCGAACGCTTGGGACTGGACAAAAGATGCAAAGAGTGAGCACTGAAAACTTTGGCTGGCCCTAACCCTCACATGCCACCCTACCAACAGCATCACCAACAATCGGGCTACGGGTTTGCATTTTAGGAGGAACCCCGAATATACCACCCCTCGACGGCCACAGCCCATTTTCCTCAATAGGGCTCCCAGACTCCGAACGCTTGGGACTGGACAAAAGATGCAAAGACTGACCACTGAAAACTTTGGCTGGCCCTAACCCTCACATGCCACCCTACCCACAGCACCACCAACAATCAGGCTACGAGTTTTCATTTGACGATAAACCTGGAGAATACCACCCCTCAAGGTCCAGAGCCCATTTTCCCCAATAGGGCTCCCTAAGGCTACAAACTTTCAGGTCTGGCAAACAAATTCCAATACCGACCACTGAAAACTTTAGCTGGTTTTTATATTCACATGCCACCCTATCCCCAGCACCACAAAACACCGGGCAACAGGTTTTTTTTTTGCAAACCCTAACCCTAACCCTAACCCTATCCCTACCCCTAGATTTAACCTTAACCCTAACACAGGGAATTTATGAACAGGAGTAGTAAAAATGGAAAGAGTGAGCACAGAATACTTTGGCTGGCCCTAACACTCACATGCCACCCTACCCACAGCACCACCAACAATCGGGCTACAGGTTTGCATTTGACCACAAACTTCGAATATACCACCCCTCGACGGCCACAGCCCATTTACCTCAATCGGGCTCACAGAATCGGAACGCTTGGGAGTGGACAAAAGATGCAAAGAGTGAGCACTGAAAACTTTGGCTGGCCCTAACCCTCACATGCCACCCTACCCACAGCACCACCAACAATCGGGCTACGGGTTTGCATTTTAGGAGGAACCCCGAATATACCACCCCTCGACAGCCACAGCCCATTTTCCTCAATAGGGCTCCCAGACTCCGAACGCTTGGGACTGGACAAAAGATGCAAAGAGTGACCACTGAAAACTTTGGCTGGCCCTAACCCTCACATGCCACCCTACCCACAGCACCACCAACAATCAGGCTACAGGTTTGCATTTTAGGACGAACCCCGAATATACCACCCCTGGACGGCCACAGCCCTTTTTCCTCAATAGGGCTCCCAGACTCCGAACGCTTGGGACTGGACAAAAGATGCAAAGACTGACCACTGAAAACTTTGGCTGGCCCTAACCCTCACATGCCACCCTACCCACAGCACCACCAACAATCATACTACAGGTTTGCATTTTAGGAGGAACCCCGAATATACCACCCATCGACGGCCACAGCCCATTTTCCTCAATAGGGCTCCCAGACTCCGAACGCTTGGGACTGGACAAAAGATGCAAAGAGTGAGCACTGAAAACTTTGGCTGGCCCTAACCCTCACATGCCACCCTACCCACAGCACCACCAACAATCAGGCTACGAGTTTTCATTTGACGATAAACCTGGAGAATACCACACCTCAAGGTCCAGAGCCCATTTTCCCCAATAGGGCTCCCTAAGGCTACAAACTTTCAGGTCTGGCAAACAAATGCCAATACCGACCACTGAAAACTTTAGCTGGTTTTTATATTCACATGCCACCCTATCCCCAGCACCACAAAAGACCGGGCAACAGGTTTTTATTTTGCAAACCCTAACCCTAACCCTAACCCTACCCCTAATTTTAACCTTAACCCTAACACAGGGAATTTATGAACATGAGTATTAAAAATGGAAACAGTGAGCACAGAATACTTTGGCTGGCCCTAACCCTCACATGCCACCCTACCCACAGCACCACCAACAATCGGACTACAGGTTTGCATTTTAGGAGGAACACCGAATATACCACCCCTGGACGGCCACAGCCCTTTTTCCTCAATAGGGCTCCCAGACTCCGAACGCTTGGGACTGGACAAAAGATGCAAAGACTGACCACTGAAAACTTTGGCTGGCCCTAACCCTCACATGCCACCCTACCCACAGCACCACCAACAATCATACTACAGGTTTGCATTTTAGGAGGAACCCCAAATATACCACCCCTGGACAGCCACAACCCATTTAAGTCAATAGGGCTCCCAGACTCCGAACGCTTGGGACTGGAGAAAATATGCAAAGACTGACCAATGAAAACTTTGGCTGGCCCTAACCCTCACATGCCACCCTACCCACAGCACCACCAACGATCATACTACAGGTTTGCATTTTAGGAGGAACACCGAATATACCACCCATGGACGGCCACAGCCCTTTTACCTCAATAGGGCTCCCAGACTCCGAACGCTTGGGACTGGACAAAAGATGCAAAGACTGACCACTGAAAACTTTGGCTGTCCCTAACCCTCACATGCCACCCTACCCACAGCACCACCAACAATCGGGCTACGGGTTTGCATTTTAGGAGGAACCCCAAATATACCACGCCTGGATGGCCACTGCCCAATTTCCTCAATAGGGCTCCCAGACTCCAAATGCTTGGGACTGGACAAAAGATGCAAAGACTGACCACTGAAAACTTTGGCTGGCCCTAACCCTCACATGCCACCCTACCCACAGCACCACCAACAATCGGGCTACGGGTTTGCATCTGTCTCTTATACACCTGTACTATACCACCCCCCGACGGCCACAGCCCATTTTCCCCAATAGGGCTCCCTTAGGATACGAACTTTCACGACTGGCAAACAAATGGCAAGATTTAACACCGAAACCTTTTGCTGGTTTTGATATTCACATGCCTCTCTACCCAAAGCACTATAAAAAATTGGACTACGGGTTTTTGTTTTCCAAACCCTAACCCTAACCCTAACCCATAACCCTAACCCTAATTCAACCCTTAACCCTAACAAAACACATTTATGAACAGGACTAGTAAAAATGCAAAGAGTGAACACTGAAAACTTTGGCTGGCCCTAACCCTCACATGCCACCCTACCCACAGCAGCACCAACAATCGGAATACGGGTTTGCATTTTAGGAGGAACCCCGAATACAGCACCCCTCGACGGCCACAGCCCATTTTCCTCAATAGGGCTCCCAGACTCCGAACGCTTGGGACTGGACAAAAGATGCAAAGAGTGAGCACTGAAAACTTTGGCTGGCCCTAACCCTCACATGCCACCCTACTCACAGCAGCACCAACAATCGGGCTACGGGTTGTCTCAGTATGTGTATACCAGAAACCCGAACAAACCAAACCTCAACGACCACAGCCCATTTTACCCAAAAGGGCTCCCTTAAAATACGAACTATCGGGACTGGCAAACAGATGCTACGATTGACCACTGAAAACTTTTGCTGGTTTTTATATTCACATGCCACCCTACCCACAGCACCACAAAAGACCGGGCTACGCGTTTTTATTTTACAAACCCTAACCCTAACCCTAACCCTAATTCTAACCTGAACCCTAACATAGAGCATTTATGAACAGGAGTAGTAAAAATGGAAAGAGTGACCACTGAAAACTTTTGCTGGCCCTAACCCTCACCTGCCACCCTACCCACAGCACCACCAACAATCAGGCTACGAGTTTGCATTTGACCAGAAACCTGGACTATACCACCCCTCGAGGGCCAGAGCCCATTTTCCCCAATAGGGCTCCCTAAGGATACAAACTTTCAGGTCTGGCAAACAAATGCCAAGATTGACCAAAGAAAACTTCTGCTGGTTTTTATATTCACATGCCACCCTATCCACAGCACTCCAAAAGACCGGGCTACAGGTTTTAATTTTACAAACCCTAACCCTAACCCTAACCCTAACCCTACCCCTAATTTTAACCTTAACCCTAACACAGGGAATTTATGAACAGGAGTAGCAAAAATGGAAAGAGTGAGCACAGAATACTTTGGCTGGCCCTAACACGCACATGCCACCCTACCCACAGCACCACCAACAATCAAGCTACGGGTTTGCATTTTAGGAGGAACCCCGAATATACCACCCCTGGACGGCCACAGCCCATTTTCCTCAATAGGGCTCCCAGACTCCGAACGCTTGGGACTGGACAAAAGATGCAAAGAGTGACCACTGAAAACTTTGGCTGGCCCTAACCCTCACATGCCACCCTACCCACAGCACCACCAACAATCGGGCTACGAGTTTTCATTTGACCAGAAACCTGGACAATACCACCCCTCGAGGGCCAGAGCCCATTTTCCCCAATAGGGCTCCCTAAGGCTACAAACTTTCAGGTCTGGCAAACAAATGCCAAGACCGACCACTGAAAACTTTTGCTGGTTTTTATATTCACATGCCACCCTATCCACAGCACCACAAAAGACCGGGCTACAGGTTTTTATTTTGCAAACCCTAACCCTAACCCTAACCCTAACCCTACCCCTAATTTTAACCTTAACCCTAACACAGGGAATTTATGAACAGGAGTAGTAAAAATGGAAAGAGTGAGCACAGAATACTTTGGCTGGCCCTAACCCTCACATGCCACCCTACCCACAGCACCACCAACAATCAGGCTACAGGTTTGCATTTGACCACAAACCTCGACTATACCACCCCTCGACGGCCACAGCACATTTTCCTCAATAAGGCTCCCAGACTACGAACTCTTGGGACTGTACAAAAGATACAAAGAGTGAGCACTGAAAACTTTGGCTGGCCCTAACCCTCACATGCCACCCTACCCAGAGCACCACCAATAATCGGGCTACGGGTTTGCATTTTAGGAGGAACCCAGAATATACCACCGCTCGACGGCCACAGCCCATTTTCCTCAATAGGGCTCCCAGACTCCGAACGCTTGGGACTGGACAAAAGATGCAAAGAGTGAGCACTGAAAACTTTGGCTGGCCCTAACCCTCACATGCCCACCCTACCCACAGCACCACTAACAATCGGTCTACAGGTTTGCATTTGACCACAAACCCCGAATATACCACCCCTGGACGGCCACAGCCCTTTTACCTCAATAGGGCTCCCAGACTCCGAACGCTTGGGACTGGACAAAAGATGCAAAGACTGACCACTGAAAACTTTGGCTGGCCCTAACCCTCACATGCCACCCTACCCACAGCACCACCAACAATCAGGCTACGAGTTTGCATTTGTTCAGAAACCTGAACTATACCACCCCTCGAGGGCCAGAGCCCATTTTCCCCAATAGGGCTCCCTAAGGATACAAACTTTCTGGTCTGGCAAACAAATGCCAAGATTGACCACCGAAAACTTTTGCGGGTTTTTATATTCACATGCCACCCTATCCCCAGCACCACAAAAGACCGGGCAACAGGTTTTTATTTTACAAACCCTAACCCTAACCCTAACCCTACCCCTAATTCTAACCTTAACCCTAACACAGGGAATTTATGAACAGGAGTAGCAAAAATGGAAAGAGTGAGCACAGAATACTTTGGCTGGCCCTAACAC
>JAAWXA010000023.1:11187207-11430072 GCA_038090715.1 Florisuga fusca
AACAATCGGGTACGGGTTTGCATTTTACGAGGAACCCCGAATATACCACCCCTGGACGGCCACATCCCGTTTTCCTCAATAGGGTTCCCAGACTCCGAATGATTGGGACTGGACAAAAGATGCAAAGACTGACCACTGAAAACTTTGGCTGGCCCTAACCCTCAAATTCCACCCTACCCACAGCACCACCAACAATCGGGCTACGGGTTTGCATTTTAGGAGGAACCCCGAATATACCACCCCTGGACAGCCACAACCCATTTTCCTCAATTGGGTTCCCAGACTTCGAACGCTTGGGACTGGATAAAATATGCAAAGAGTGAGCACTGAAAACTTTGGCTGGCCCTAACCCTCACATGCCACCCTACCCACATCACCATCGACATTCGGGCTACGGGTTTGCATTTTAGGAGGAACGCTGAATATACCACCCCTGGACGGACACAGCCCATTTTCATCAATAGGACTCCCACATTCCAAACGCATGAGACTGGACAAAAGATGCAAACAGTGAGCACTGAAAACTTTGGCTGGCCCTAACCCTCACATGCCACCCTACCCACAGCACCACCAACAATCGGGCTACGGGTTTGCATTTTAGGAGGAACCCCGAATATACCACCCCTGGACGGCCACAGCCCATTTTCCTCAATAGGGTTCCCAGACTCCGAACGCTTGGGACTGGACAAAAGATGCAAAGAGTGAGCACTGAAAACTTTGGCTGGCCCTAACCCTCACATGCCACCCTACCCACAGCACCACCAACAATCGGGCTACGGGTTTGCATTTTAGGAGGAACCCCGAATATACCACCCCTGGACGGCCACAGCCCATTTTCCTCAATAAGGCTCCCAGACTCCGAACGCTTGGGACTGGACAAAAGATGCAAAGACTGACCACTGAAAACTTTGGCTGGCCCTAACCCTCACATGCCACCCTACCCACAGCACCACCAACAATCGGGCTACGGGTTTGCATTTTAGGAGGAACCCAGAATATACCACCCCTCGACGGCTACATCCCATTTTCCTCAATAAGTCTCCCAGACTCCGAACGCTTGGGACTGGACAAAAGACGCAAAGACTGACCACTGAAAACTTTGGCTGACCCTAACTCTCACATGCCACCCTACCCACAGCACCACCAACAATCGGGCTACGGGTATGCATTTTAGGAGGAACCCCGAATATACTACCCCTCGNTATAAGAGACAGTCCCTTTCCTGTGCACTGCCCTCATCTCCAGCTCATCAGACAACATCCCCAAGTTGGTGGCACCACTAAGCTTGAGGAGACTCACCATGGAGGCTGAGGAGACCCAGAGCCTCCTCCAGAGCAGAAGACTGCAGAACAGTGTTGTGCACCATAAGAAGTGAGAGTCTTTCCTTTTCTTCTGGCCACTCCTTAACCAGGCACCTGCAGCTGATTTATTCTCCCGAGAGTTCAAAATGCACCTGGAAGTCAGAGTAAGAGATTGAATCCCCTGGTGAGCAGGCACTCTCTGAGATGAAGGGTGATCATTTTGGGATATAATATGCTCTGATAGTTCTAGGACATTTTAAGTGTATTGCCATTTTCCTTCCACTTTTGCACCTAATTAGGGGACTAGACAGAGTGATTTTTTTATTATACCCAAGAGACCTTCTGAATAAAAAAACCCTGGATAATGAATTCATTTTACACCTCTCTACACTGGCTAGCTTTTGGTGTAAGAGCCCTCTTTAAGGAAAGACAGTCAGACCTCAAAACCTGAGCATTTTGTGTAAGTGTACACGAGTGTCTGTGTTAGTAGCTTCTTCATCTTCAACCAGTTCTTCCTTTTTATTCTTATAAATACAGCAGGATTTGGCAGGGAGAACTGCACGGGGTGGGACTGAATAATGGCTCTCAGGGTTTCTATAAATTAAGAACACCCAACTTGACAATGTACATGTCATCTTTAGCAATTTACTCCCCAAGCCCATGCCAAGCGTTCTGCAATAAACTTCCTCTCCATTTCACACCTAATCATGTGTAGCATAAATCCCACTGAGCAGAGACTGCTCACAGGGCTGAGGAAGGATCAGCCTGGGGTGTTTATCCTCCGATGTGATCAAGCTGGGACAACTCTTCTCTGCTCCACCTCGACCAGAGCAAAGGAACTTCAATCCAGTAAATAATCAGGGTTTGGCTTATTTTCTAATTCAAATGCAAAGCACCTGGACATCTCCATTTGTTATGCTGTCCCCCTNTGAAAACTTTGGCTGGCCCTAACCCTCACATGCCACCCTACCCACAGCACCACCAACAATCGGGCTACGGGTTTGCATTTTAGGAGGAACCCCGAATATACCACCCCTGGACGGCCACAGCCCATTTGCCTCAATAGGTCTCCCAGACTCCGAACGCTTGGGACTGGACAAAAGATGCAAAGAGTGAGCACTGAAAACTTTGGCTGGCCCTAACCCTCACATGCCACCCTACCCACAGCACCACCAACAATCGGGCTACGGGTTTCAATTTCACTAGAAATCTCTAATATAACACCCCTAGACGGCCACATCCCATTTTACTCAATAGAGATCCCTGACACAGAGTGACCATAGAAAACTTGGGCTGGTCCTAACCCTCACATGCCACCCTACGCACAGCACAACGAACAATCTGGCTACGGCTTTGCATTTGACCAGAAACCTGGAATATACCACCCGTCGACGGCCGCATCCCATTTTCACCAATAGGGCTCCCTTAAGATACGAACTCTCGGGAATGGCAAACACATGCCAAGATTGACCACCGAAAACTTTTGCTGGTTTTAATGTACACATGCCACCCTACCCAAAGCACCATTAACAATTGGGCTACGGGTTTTTATTTTACAAACCCTAACACTAACACTAACCCTACCTCTATTTCTAAGCTTAACCTGAACATACGGGATTTATGAACAGGACTAGTAAAAATAAAAAGAGTGAACACTGGATAATTTGGCTGGCCCTAACCCTCACATGCCACCCTACCCACAGCACCACCAGCAATCTGGCTACGGGTTTGCATTTGACCAGAAATCTGGACCATACCACCCCTCGATGGCCATAGCCCATTTTCCTCAATAGGGCTCCCAGACTCCGAATGTTTGAGACTGGAGAAATGATGCAAAGAGTGAGCACTGAAAACTTGGGCTGGCCCTAACCCTCACATGCCACCCTACCCACAGCATCACCAGCATCCGGGCTACGGGTTTCCATTTCACGAGAAATCTGTAATATACCACCCCTCGACGGCCACAGCCCATTTTACTCAACAGGGATACCAGACTCTGAATGCTTGGCAAGCTCCTGGTCAAGGCTATAAGGCCAGATCTCATCTTCCTGAGTCTGACTGATGCCCCAGCTGCCTGTGGAATCAGGACTTCCCAGGAGGTATGGTGGCAAAGACTAAGTTCTGTGACGCCCAGCACCAGTAAAATATGTCTCTGTCCTGAGCGACAGAAGGTGTTCTCAATAACTGGGTTGTAGCCTTGGAGCTGAAGGAAATGGGATTGCATTTATTAAACCAGTTTAATCCACTCAGACTGATCTGACACTAACCTGGCACAGAGAAGTAGCAGGGTTACCTCCTCCAAAGATGTCCAGAACTCAATTTATCTCCATTCAGCCTGAGGGAGCAGACTCAGCCCAGCTCAGAGGCAGAGCCCCACAGCAAGGTCCCATCTGCTCTGGCTTTTTGCTGGTCTGGGGTTGGGATGCGTCTGTGAGGCTTCCTCACACATCCCCTGCTGAGGCATCTCTAAGCAAATCACCAGTGGAGCACACAGAGTGTTCAGCCAATCTGTCCTCATATCTGTCATGATCTACATCTGATCCCTTTGCTTACTGCTGTTTGCCTTAAGGAGAGCTCTGCGAGCTGCTGGCTCTGATAATCCATTGTCCTGTCTTGTCCTGCTGTCCAAGGGACAAAGAGAAAGTGCCAGGTGGGAAGGGAACCTCGCTGCCCTCCCACCCACAGCTGCTCCCAACTCTCAGCTCCACACCTTCCTTTTCCCAGTTGGTCTAAGCAGACCAGTTGGACACAAAAAATGGGGAGATGCATTTCCGTTACTCCCCTTTGGGTGCCTTTTATAGACATGCAGAGCAGTAATGTCCTTAAAATACATCACCATGGAAGCTGAGAGAAGACATGAAACTCTGCTGGTGCCAGCAGTGACCTTGAGCTGCTGGGACCCTGCTGAGCCCTCTGCTCAACCTGCNTATACCACACCTTGACAGCCACAAGCCATTATCCTCAATAGGGCTCCCTGACTCCGAACGCTTGGTACTGGACAAAAGATGCAAAGAGTGGGCACTGAAAACTTTGGCTGTCCCTAACCCTCACATGCCACCCTACCCACAGCACCACCAACAATCGGGTTACGGGTTTGCATTTTAGGAGGAACCCCAAATATACCACGCCTGGATGGCCAGAGCCCATTTTCCTCAATAGGGCTCCAAGACTCCGAACGGTTGGGACTGGACAAAAGATGCAAAGATTGACCACTGAAAACTTTGGCTGGCCCTAACCCTCACATGCCACCAGACCCACAGCACCACCAGCAATCAGGCTACGAGTTCGCATTTGACCAGAAACCTGGACTATACCACCCCTCGAGGGCCAGAGCCCATTTTCCCCAACAGGGCTCCCTAAGGATACAAACTTTAAGGTCTGGACAACAAATGCCAAGATTGACCACCGAAAAATTTTGCTGGTTTTTATATTCACATGCCACCCTATCCACAGCACCAGAATACAGCGGGCTACAGGTTTTTATTTTACAAACCCTAACCCTAAACCTAACCCTACCCCTTATTTAACCTTAACCCGAACACAGGGAATTTATGAACAGGAGCAGTAAAAATGGAAAGAGTGAGCACAGAATACTTTGGCTGGCCCTAACACTCACATGCCACCCTACCCACAGCACCAACAACAAACAAGTTACGGGTTTGCATTTTAGGAGGAACCCTGAATATACCACCCCTGGATGGCCACAGCCCATTTTCCTCAATAGAGGTGACGGACTCTAAACGCTTGGGACTGGAAAAAAGATGCAAAGAGTGAGCACTGAAAACTTTGGCTGGCCCTAACCCTCACATGCCACCCTACCCACAGCACCACCA
Organism: Florisuga fusca; assembly: GCA_038090715.1. Taxonomy (NCBI): domain Eukaryota; kingdom Metazoa; phylum Chordata; class Aves; order Apodiformes; family Trochilidae; genus Florisuga; species Florisuga fusca. The sequence continues at coordinate 11,192,342 of JAAWXA010000023.1, forward strand.
ACAATCGGGCTATGGGTTTGCATTTTAGTAGGAACCCCGAATATACCACCCCTCGACGGCCACAGCCCATTTTCCTCAATAGGGCTCCCAGACTCTGAACGCTTGGGACTGGAAAAAAGATGCAAAGACTGACCACTGCAAACTTTGGCTGGCCCTAACCCTCACATGACACACTACCCACAGCACCACCAACAATCGGGCTACGGGTTTGCATTTAAGAGGAACCCGAATATACCACCCCTCGATGGCCACAGCCCATTTTCCTCAATAGGGCTCCCAGACTCCGAACGCTTGGGACTGGACAAAAGATGCAAAGAGTGAGCACTGAAAACTTTGGCTGGCCCTAACCCTCACATGCCACCCTACCCACAGCACCACCAACAATCAGACTACGGGTTTGCATTTTAGGAGGAACCCCGAATATACCACACCTCGACGACCACAGCCCATTTTCCTCAAGAGGGCTCCCAGACTCCGAACACTTGGGACTGGACAAAAGATGCAAAGACTGACCACTGAAAACTTTGGCTGGCCCTAACCCTCACATGCCACCCTACCCACAGCACCACCAACAATCGGGCTACGGGTTTGCATTTTAGGAGGAACCCCGAATATACCACCCCTGGACGGCCACAGCCCATTTTCCCCAATAGGGCTCCCTTAAAATACGAACTCTCGGGACTGGCAAACAGATGCTACGATTGACCACTGAAAACTTTTGCTGGTTTTTATATTCACATGCCACCCTACCCACAGCACCACAAAAGACCGGGCTACGGGTTTTTATTTTACAAACCCTAACCCTAACCCTAACCCTAACCCTAACCCTAATTCTAACCTTATCCCTAACATAGAGCATTTATGAACATGAGTAATAAAAATGGAAAGAGTGACCACTGAAAACTTTGGTTGGCCCTAACTCTCACCTGCCACCCTACCCACAGCACCACCAACAATCAGGCTACGAGTTCGCATTTGACCAGAAACCTGGACTATACCACCCCTCGAGGGCCACAGCCCATTTTCCCCAATAGGGCTCCCTTAGGATACAAACTTTCAGGTCTTGCAAACAAATGCCAAGCTTGACCACCGAAACCTTTTGCTGGTTTTTATATTCACATGCCACCCTACCCACAGCACCATAAAAGACCGGGCTACAGGTTTTTATTTTAAAACCTAACCCTAAAGCTAACCCTACCCCTAATTTAACCTTAACCCTAACACAGGGAATTTCTGAACAGGAGCAGTAAAAATGCAAAGAGTGAGCACTGAATACTTTGGCTGGCCCTAACCCTCACATGCCACCCTACCCACAGCACCACCAACAATCGGGCTACGGGTTTGCATTTTCGGGGTTCCTCCGAATATACCACCCCTCGCCGGCCACAGCCCATTTTCCTCAATAGGGCTCCCAGACTCCGAACGCTTGGGACTGGACAAAAGATGCAAAGACTGACCACTGAAAACTTTGGCTGGCCCTAACCCTCACATGCCACCCTACCCACAGCACCACCAACAATCGGGCTACGGGTTTGCATTTTAGGAGGAACCCCGAATATACCACCCCTCGACGGCCACAGCCCATTTTCCTCAATAGGGCTCCCAGACTCCGAACGCTTGGGACTGGACAAAAGATGCAAAGAGTGACCACTGAAAACTTTGGCTGGCCCTAACCCTCACATGCCACCCTACCCACAGCACCACCAACAATCGGGCTACGGGTTTGCATTTTAGGAGGAACCCCGAATATACCAACCCTCGACGGCCACAGCTCATTTTCCTCAATAGGGCTACCAAATCCGAACACTTGGGACTGGACAAAAGATACAAAGAGTAAGCACTGAAAACTTTGGCTGGCCCTAACCCTCACATGCCACCCTACCCACGCACCACCAACAATCGGGCTACGGGTTTGCATTTTAGGAGGAACCCCGAATATACCACCCCTGGACCACAGCCCATTTTCCTCAATAGGGCTCCCAGATTCCAAACGCTTGGGACTGGACAGAAGATGCAAAGACTGACCACTGCAAACTTTGGCTGGCCCTAACCCTCACATGACACACTACCCACAGCACCACCAACAATCGGGCTACGGGTTTGATTTTAGGAGGAACCCCGAATATACCACCCCTAGACGGCCACAGAACATTTTCCACAAGAGGGCTACCAAACCCGAACGCTCAGGACTGGACAAATGCAAAGACTGACCACTGAAAACTTTGGCTGGCCCTAACCCTCACATGCCACCCTACCCACAGCACCACCAACAATCGGGCTACGGGTTTGCATTTTAGGAGGAACCCCAAATATACCACCCCTCGACGGCCACAGCCCATTTTCCTCAATAGGGCTCCCAGACTCCGAACGCTTGGGACTGGACAAAAGATGCAAAGACTGACCACTGAAAACTTTGGCTGGCCCTAACCCTCACATGCCACCCTACCCACAGCACCACCAACAATCGGGCTACGGGTTTGCATTTTAGTAGGAACCCCGAATATACCACACCTGGATGGCCACAACCCATTTTCCTCAGTAGGGCTCCCAGACTCCGAACGCTTGGGACTGGACAAAAGATGCAAAGAGTGAGCACGGAAAACTTTGGCTGGCCCTAACCCTCACATGCCACCCTACCCACAGCACCACCAACAATCGGGCTACCAGTTTCCATTTTAGGAGGAACCCCGAATATACCACCCCTCGACGGCCACAGCCCATTTTCCTCAATAGGGCTCCCAGAATACAAAGCTTGGGACTGGACAAAAGATGCAAAGACTGAGCACTGAAAACTTTGGCTGGCCCTAACCCTCACATGCCACCCTACCCACAGCACCACCAACAATCGGGTTACGGGTTTGCATTTTAGGAGGAACCCCGAATATACCACCCCTCGACGGCCACAGCCCATTTTCCTCAATAGGGCTCCCAGACTCCAAACGCTTGGGACTGGACAAAAGATGCAAAGAGTGACCACTGAAAACTTTGGCTGGCCCTAACCCTCACATGCCACCCTACCCACAGCACCACCAACAATCATGCTACGGGTTTGCATTTTAGGAGGAACCCCGAATATACCACCCTTGGAAGGCCACAGCCCATTTTCCTCAATAGGGCTCCCAGACTCCGAACGCTTGGGACTGGACAAAAGATGCAAAGAGTAACCACTGAAAACTTTGGCTGGCCCTAACCCTCACATGCCACCCTACCCACAGCACCACCAACAATCAGGCTAGGCGTTTGCATTTCACCAGAAACCTGGACTAAACCAACCCTCGATGGCCACAGCCCATTTTCCCCACTAGGGCTCCCTTAAAAAAGGAACTCTCGGGACTGGCAAACTGATGCTACGATTGACTACTGAAAACTTTTGCTGGTTTTTATATTCACATGCCACCCTACCCACAGCACCACAAAAGACCGGGCTACAAGTTTTTATTTTACAAACCCTAACCCTAACCCTAACCCTACCCCTAATTTTAACCTTAACCCTAACACAGGGAAATTTTTGAACAGGAGTAGTAAAAATGGAAAGAGTGAGCACTGAAAACTTTGGCTGGCCCTAACCCTCACATGCCACCCTACCCACAGCACCACCAACAATCGGGCTACGGGTTTGCATTTTAGGAGGAACCCCGAATATACCACCCCTCGACAGCCACAACCCATTTTCCTCAATAGGGCTCCCAGACTCCGAACGCTTGGGACTGGACAAAAGATGCAAAGAGTGAGCACTGAAAACTTTGGCTGGCCCTAACCCTCACATGCCACCCTACCCACAGCACCACCAACAATCGGGCTACGGGTTTGCATTTTAGGAGGAACCCCGAATATACCACCCCTGGACGGCCACAGCCCATTTTCAAGAATAGGGCACCCTTAAAATACGAACACTCCAGACTGGCGAACAGATGCTACCACTGACCACTGAAAACTTTTGCTGGTTTTTATATTCACAGGCCACCCTACCCACAGCACCACAAAAGACCGGGCTACGGGTTTTTATTTTACAAACCCTAACCCTAACCCTAACCTTACCCCTAATTCTAACCTTATCCCTAACATAGAGCATTTATGACCAGGAGCAATAAAAATGGAAAGAGTGACCACTGAAAACTTAGGCTGGCCCTAACCCTCACATGCCACCCTACCCACAGCACCACCAGCAATCAGGCTACGAGTTCGCATTTGACCAGAAACCTGGACTATACCACCCCTCGAGGGCCAGAGCCCATTTTCCCCAATAGGGCTCCCTATGGATAAAAAATTTCAGGTCTGGCAAACAAATGCCAAGATTGACCACCGAAAAATTTTGCTGGTTTTTATATTCACATGCCAACCTATCCACAGCACTACAAAAGACTGGGCTACAGGTTTTTATTTTACAAACCCTAAACCTAACCCTAACCCTACCTCTAATTTAACCTTAACCCGAACATAGGGAATTTATGAACACGAGCAGAAAAAATGGAAAGAGTGAGCACAGAATACTTTGGCTGGCCCTAACACTCACATGCCACCCTACCCACAGCACCACCAACAATCAGGCTACGGGTTTGCATTTTAGGAGGAACCCCAAATATACCACCCCTCGATGGCCACAGCCCATTTTCCTCAATAGGGCTCCCAGACTCCGAACGCTTGGGACTGGACAAAAGATGCAAAGACTGACCACTGAAAACTTTGGCTGGCCCTAACCCTCACATGCCACCCTACCCACAGCACCACCAACAAACAAGTTACGGGTTTGCATTTTAGGAGGAACCCTGAATATACCACCCCTGGATGGCCACACCCATTTTCCTCAATAGGGCTCCCAGACTCAAAACACTTTGGACTGGACAAAAGATGCAAAGAGTGACCACTGAAAACTTTGGCTGGCCCTAACCCTCACATGCCACCCTACCCACAGCACCACCAACAATCGGGCTACTGATTTGCATTTTAGGAGGAACCCCGAATATACCACACCTGTACGACCACAGCCCTTTTTCCTCAATACGGCTCTCAGACCCCGAATGCTTGGGACTGGACAAAAGATGCAAAGACTGACCACTGAAAACTTTGGCTGGCCCTAACCCTCACATGCCACCCTACCCACAGCACCACCAACAATCGGGCTACGGGTTTCAATTTCACTAGAAATCTCTAATATAACACCCCTAGACGGCCACATCCCATTTTACTCAATAGAGATCCCTGACACAGAGTGACCATAGAAAACTTGGGCTGGTCCTAACCCTCACATGCCACCCTACGCACAGCACAACGAACAATCTGGCTACGGCTTTGCATTTGACCAGAAACCTGGAATATACCACCCGTCGACGGCCGCATCCCATTTTCACCAATAGGGCTCCCTTAAGATACGAACTCTCGGGAATGGCAAACACATGCCAAGATTGACCACCGAAAACTTTTGCTGGTTTTAATGTACACATGCCACCCTACCCAAAGCACCATTAACAATTGGGCTACGGGTTTTTATTTTACAAACCCTAACACTAACACTAACCCTACCTCTATTTCTAAGCTTAACCTGAACATACGGGATTTATGAACAGGACTAGTAAAAATAAAAAGAGTGAACACTGGATAATTTGGCTGGCCCTAACCCTCACATGCCACCCTACCCACAGCACCACCAGCAATCTGGCTACGGGTTTGCATTTGACCAGAAATCTGGACCATACCACCCCTCGATGGCCATAGCCCATTTTCCTCAATAGGGCTCCCAGACTCCGAATGTTTGAGACTGGAGAAATGATGCAAAGAGTGAGCACTGAAAACTTGGGCTGGCCCTAACCCTCACATGCCACCCTACCCACAGCATCACCAGCATCCGGGCTACGGGTTTCCATTTCACGAGAAATCTGTAATATACCACCCCTCGACGGCCACAGCCCATTTTACTCAACAGGGATACCAGACTCTGAATGCTTGGCAAGCTCCTGGTCAAGGCTATAAGGCCAGATCTCATCTTCCTGAGTCTGACTGATGCCCCAGCTGCCTGTGGAATCAGGACTTCCCAGGAGGTATGGTGGCAAAGACTAAGTTCTGTGACGCCCAGCACCAGTAAAATATGTCTCTGTCCTGAGCGACAGAAGGTGTTCTCAATAACTGGGTTGTAGCCTTGGAGCTGAAGGAAATGGGATTGCATTTATTAAACCAGTTTAATCCACTCAGACTGATCTGACACTAACCTGGCACAGAGAAGTAGCAGGGTTACCTCCTCCAAAGATGTCCAGAACTCAATTTATCTCCATTCAGCCTGAGGGAGCAGACTCAGCCCAGCTCAGAGGCAGAGCCCCACAGCAAGGTCCCATCTGCTCTGGCTTTTTGCTGGTCTGGGGTTGGGATGCGTCTGTGAGGCTTCCTCACACATCCCCTGCTGAGGCATCTCTAAGCAAATCACCAGTGGAGCACACAGAGTGTTCAGCCAATCTGTCCTCATATCTGTCATGATCTACATCTGATCCCTTTGCTTACTGCTGTTTGCCTTAAGGAGAGCTCTGCGAGCTGCTGGCTCTGATAATCCATTGTCCTGTCTTGTCCTGCTGTCCAAGGGACAAAGAGAAAGTGCCAGGTGGGAAGGGAACCTCGCTGCCCTCCCACCCACAGCTGCTCCCAACTCTCAGCTCCACACCTTCCTTTTCCCAGTTGGTCTAAGCAGACCAGTTGGACACAAAAAATGGGGAGATGCATTTCCGTTACTCCCCTTTGGGTGCCTTTTATAGACATGCAGAGCAGTAATGTCCTTAAAATACATCACCATGGAAGCTGAGAGAAGACATGAAACTCTGCTGGTGCCAGCAGTGACCTTGAGCTGCTGGGACCCTGCTGAGCCCTCTGCTCAACCTGCAGTGCTCCAGCCCTAGGAAAACAGCCAGCTTTAAATGACAGCCTAGTACCAGACTCACGCAAATGTGTTTAACACCAGCCTGAACCCAAAGACAGTTTATTAGAAAAGAAACTTCATAAGGCCAGCTATGCTCCTCTGGATGCTGCAGAGCTTTTCAGCCAGGGATCCAGCAGCATGATAGAGCTAGGCCATGTGCCCCAGAGCCCTCAGCTACAGATGGGCATATTGAGCCAAAGAGGCAGAAAGTTATTTAATTGTGTCCACACAGATCATTTGAGGACAGAACACCTCTTCGTGCATAGCCTGAATCCTGGGACTGGTCTTCTTCATAAGGCCACTTTATATCCATTTGATACAGAACAATATGAAAGGCAAGGCCATGAAACTGGTCAGTGGAGGGAAACAGTGAATAGAGGTCTGAAAATTACTACCTGAGCCTTTAAATTCATCCCTGGCAGTCACAGGCAATCGTGTAACCCATCACTTCAACTCAGGAAGATTCACCAAGCATCCACTCTGCTGCTACACCCTTGATCCCACTGCTGGATCTGAGCTTTTAGCAGGAGAGGCCAAAAGCCTCAGGAAGGTGCAGTGGACCACAAAGAGAGAGAACAAGGACCAAGGGCACCACCAGCACTGGAGGTACTTACTGTGGGCAGTGTGTCTGTTAGGGAGAGGCTTTCATAGAATCATAGAATTGGCTGGGTTGGAAGGGGCCTCAGAGATCATCAAGTCCAACCCTTGATCCACTCCCGCTGCTGTTCCCAGCCCATGGCACTGAGTGCCACATCCAGTCTCTTTTTAAATATCTCCAGGAACGGAGAATCCACCACCTCCCTGGGCAGCCCATTCCAATGTCTGATCACCCTCTCAGTAAAGAAATTCTTTCTAATATCCAACCTAAACCTCCCCCAGCACAACTTAAGACCGTGTCCTCTTGTCTTGCTGAGAGGTGCCTGGGAAAAGAGATCAACCCCCACCTGGCTACAACCTCCTTTCAGGGAGCTGCAGAGAGTGATGAGGTCTCCCCTTTCTCTGTCTCACAAGGCAAAACCACAGAAGAAGACACTCCAGCACCTGCAGTGCTCACCACCCTGACACCTGCCCAGAGCAGAATGTGTGACCTCTGGTCCTGCTTAGTCCCACTCCTGTGCACTATTTTGCTGAGTCAGCCCTGCTGCAATCCAACCTTTTGGTTGCAGTTCCATGCAGCTGTGGAGCAGAACATCATTCCACACAAAGATGCTGCAGAATTTGGGATTTCCTTTGCCTCAGCTTCTCTATCCCAGTGGGTAGGGACAGCCCTTCCCTTCCCCTCAAAGAGCTGGAACCCGGCACCAGCAGTCAGACTGGCACCACTGATCCCCTGCAGAAGGGCTCTGCAGAGAGGGGCTGCCAACAGCTGTTGCATGGTTTTGTTACTTCATTGTACAAGATTAACTTGTGGTGCTTAGGAAGAGCAGAAGCCAAGTGGCAGGAGGACTAAAACATCTGGAGCAGGAATTAGAGTGTGTTTCCTTCTTTCTCTCCAAGACGCTTCTTCCACACACACTTTTTTTTTTTGTTCTTTGTTTGATCACTGGATCTGAAATCATAACACCATTTTGCATCCTTTTCACTGAAGTCAGTGGGATGATGCAGGAGCTTTAGTACTTTATGGAAGAGGAGCAGGAGCCCCAGCAGAGGCCTGAGAGCAAACAGGGCTGCTTCTCCCCCCCTCTGTTTTCCTTTGCATACTGATGCACTGAGACAAGAACATGATTTCTTACCAGTGGTGATACCAGCTCTCTCCTGCCTTTCCAATGAAGATCCCAGTTCACATCAGGTGGATTCATCCTGGATTTCCATGCAGGGGAGACAGGATGGGGAGGCATTGATTCTTTTTCTTCACATTTACATTTCAGACCTGGCATCAGACACAAGATTTAAAAGGGGATCAAGTTGCCAGAGCAGCCACAGTTCATCACGCTGCACCCCAGGGGCAGATTCTTCTGCCTGTGAATGCTGGAGGGAAATCTTATCCATTGCACTCAGCTTGGTATCAGATCTGAGACAAGATTGGCCTCGGGATTTTTATTCCAAACCATTGTCAGTTTAAAATCATTCCCTCTCTCCCTCATTTTTCTTTATTTGTTGCTGTACCCAGACTGCACCAATGTATTTCTTTATGCTTTTGTGACCAGATACAAGTTTAATCTTCTGCTGATTCTTGTAGCATCCTCTTTCCCTCTCACTTTGCTCTCTCCCCCTTTTTCATTTTATCTCAGCTTTATTCCCTTTTTTTATTCCCTTTCCACTGTACTTTCCTCTATTTTATGCATTGTATGTGCTTTCCTTGGTGAGTATCTAGCTCTGAAAGCAAACTCATGGTGCCTTGTACCCTGGGAAGTTACATTAGCCTGTATTCTTTTGGTAATGTCAATGCTTTTAAAGAGACAGCTTAGTTTTCATTAAAGTAATTTGCATTGCATTACCTACATTTGCATTCAAATGTGCTTATCTTGATCTTAAACATAGGTGTATTTGGAAGCAGATTCACAGTATGTTTGTAAGTGCTTGAAAATACAGCAATCATAAACATTTCAGCTGTCTTGGGAAATAGTTTTGCTGGCATTCCCCTTCCTGAGCTCTGCCCTAGTCAGTGCATTGGGGGTCCCAAACCATCTGGGGTAGCAGAACAAGCCATTTAAAAGAGCTCCCACAGTGGTGGAGCCTTTGGTTTCCAGTGAATTAAGCACAGTCACTTAAATTTGATTAGCCCTCTCTCCCTTAGTGTACCAAAAAAAAGGGTTGGGAAAAAGTTTTCTGGCATCCAAATCCTTTCAATCAACCATTTTGTGAATCTAGCTTTCAAATGTGAATCAAAAAAGTAAAGCTTTTGTTACTGCTTTTATATATCCTTCCTGTAGCCCTTGGACATCCAGAATGGAGCTTCCAATGTCTGCTGCTTGTGTTAGGTGTTTGTATCATGTGGGACTACCAAAGTTTATGAAATGGACAGCAGCAGCAACAAAGGATAGCAAGGACAATTTCCTAGCTACTAACTCCTCAGATTTTGTATAAGAAAAACAGAGTTAATTAAATCTAAATCCAAATCTATCTGCACCACCGCGGTTGAATTGTAGTTCCTTTTCAGCTTCCTTTGAAAATACATCTCTATGTCCTGGACACACAAAGTTAAACAAACAGTAGGTTTGGGGCACCCCCAAATAAGGCAAGATGGCCCAAATCCCTGCACAGGGCCCCAGATGTTGAACATGTGGAACTCTGAAGCAGAACCTGGCAGGCTTGCTTGATGCCTGCCCCAACCTGATGGAAGTGGGACTGGTTTCTCCTGGTTAAGATGCTCTCTAAGTTAAATTGTTTTGGTGAAGGGTGGAAAGGTGACAGGTCTTTTTTTTTTTTTTTTTTCCTTCAGTGCCTTTCCTAGCAGATGCAAAGACAAAACAAAGTCAGAGAAGAAAATCCAGTGAGCATGTGCTACATGAAGAATCATGTTGTAAAAGGTTGGAAGAGGCCTCTAAGATCACCAAGTCCAACCATCAGCCCAACACCCCCACACCAACCACACCATTTCCAGAAGTGCCACATCCACACACGTTTTTTTAACACCTCCAGGGATGGTGACTCCACCACTTCCCTGGGCAGCCTGTTCCAATCCCTGACCACTCCATCAGTAAAGATTTTTTTCCTCATTTCCAATCTAAAGAAACTGGATCATGAATGCTCAGGGGTCCATTCCTGCTACCCTGGGCTCTAGAGAGATGCTGGTGTGGGCTGAGGTGAACACAGACGTGTCCACTGGGAAGTATTAGGAGATGGGGAGCTGAAAAGAATATAAAATAAAAACAGAAGTTGGAGCATAACCAATTTCAGCGAGATGGATGGTGCTCTCTGCTTGCACAAGACACAAGGAAAAAAAAAAATCAAAGATTAATTTGTTAGGGCCCAGCAGGAACTGTGCATGCTAGGGATTGTGGAGGAAATAAAGCATACAAAAATACATTTTTACTGTGATATGAGAAAGCCAATAAATCAAAGCACATTAGCAAATATCAGATGTATGAATAAATTGGCTGAGCCATTATGTTATACCAGTTTCATGTTGTTGAAAGCAGATTGAACAAAGTTCAATTCTGCAAGGGATTTACAGGTCACCAAGTTTAAGTCACGTAAGTTTTCCCAAGGAAAAAAAAAATTAATCTTTAATCCCTTACCCATCTGATTGACTAAAAAATGTGCTTGTTTATATGAAACTATATAAACTTAGATGATAAATCCTACCCCAGAGCCACTTTGGCTTTCAGGTTCAGTGACTAAAAATACTTACCCAGGATCTCAGGCTGCTCCTCTCCCCATCAGCCCGGTCCGGGGGGTAGGAATGCGCAGGCCCCGAGTCAGGGACACCCAAGAACAGCTCCTGGTGTTGTTCAAGAGTGGAGAGGAAACATCTGAAGCTCGTCTTCCTCCCCAGTATGACAAGCAATGTCCAGATGCCATAACCAAGTGGTGCCACCACAAGACACACATCTCTCCCTAGAACAAGCCGATGCCTTCTGAAGGCAGTGCAGAAGTATGATGCTCCTAATCATGGCTGAATGAGACAAAACTATGTTTTGTTCAATTTTCTGGGGAATACTCAAGTGTGTGAAACATAGCAGTGTAGAGTCCATGTGGAGAAGCAGTGTTTTACAGGATCTTTTCTTGCTACAAGCAGAAATATTAGAGAAGCCAAAGTAAAGCACTTGGGAGTCTCTGTCTTGCCCTTTCACAGTATCATTTACATAAGGTTAAATTTCTTTTTTAAAACTGCTGACTCTCTCCTTCTGGGAGTTCTTTTAATTACCCTTATAATATTATTTCAGGAGGAGCACTATCATTCCTATAATACAAAATTACTTAATAAAAAAAAAAAAATTGTTTTAATTCTCCATGGACTCCAGCAATAAAGATGAGATGTTCCATCCCTGCCCTCTTCAACCTGACTGCAAGACAGAGAAAAAACATGTGAACTTCCAGCTATTTGCTTGCTAATGATTCTACCAATAATGAATGGGACCTGATGGAAAAGGGATTGCTCTGTCCTCTGGGGGAGGAGAAGGATTTAGGTCTGCTGCTTCCTGGATGCGTTTTGTAAACTCCAAGGTATCAGAAATCAATAGCCACTTCTGAAAAGCTCAGCTTTGAATTACAGCCAAAGCACCTCCAAGGGGAGCACTCTGCAAGCAGGGTAAGAGGTACTGGGAAATCTCACCAGTTTCTTAGGATTTGTGCAGTGCTCTAGAGCTTTGCCCTAAAATGATGGAGAAGGGAAGCTCAGGGGTTAGGGAACTGCACTAAGGTGAATTTCCAGCTTTTTCAGTATCTTCATGTAATTTGACACAAGTCACTCAGGCTGCCCGTGCCTCAGTTTCCCTTTGCAGAAGTGTCCCAAGAAGCTTATGAGCTGTTCAAATGTAAAACTGAGACAGACCCAAGAAGTTAATCAGAAGCTTCACTCTTAGTTTGTATGGTGGTGCTACTGCAGAACATCAGCATACCTCTCAAGAAGAAACAGAGAAAAGCATTTCCCTTCTTCTCAGAGCATCACTCAAGAGCATTTCTGGATCTCTACAACATAACCTGGCACTTAGAGACAGACTGGACCAGCATGTTCAGATCTGGAAGCAGGATTCCATAACATCACGAGGGCTAAAGAAACATCAGGATTTCTACCTGCAGAGATAATAGGGAAATAGTTTTCACAGCAAATACAAAATGCATACAATTGGTATTGTCAGCTAAAAGCAACTATGAACACATCATTCCAGGGTGTTCTGTTTATTTTCTGAGGGGCTGGCTTAAAGCCTGGCAAAGCCCATCCTCAGGGCACAGTCATCTCACATAATGGAGCCACTTTGTTTGCTTCAGTCACCTCAGTTCCTTCAGTGATGACTTCAGGAGAGACACACCAACCTGGACATGTTCCTGCTCTCCCAGCATCAGAGAAGGGGCTTGAAGCAGATGCCAGACCAGGGACTTGCCTTGGGTCTGGAGACATCTCTCATGTGGACATCAAGACTTTTTTCCCATTCTAGGTCATTCTTGTGCCAAAGAGGAGAAAATAAGAGTGCTGAACAAGAATATAACAAATTTACCTTTCCCTGTTCTGAGAAATACATGGGAAGCTGAGTTGCCTGGAGCAAGGCAGTTTGATTTGATACCCATGGAAAGCAGGTATGTTCAGAAAAAGCAGCAGTTCAATATATTCATGTCTAACCATTTCTTTTAACACTGATGTTCAGCACGGAAAGAGATCATACTCTTTATTGTGCCTTGAAAAAAAAAATTAGCAGAATTCACATCAGAAACACATCCTGAGAACAAAGTTGGTTTGTATTTAATACTGCCTCTGAGCTGAATTTATTTTCAAGGGTGCTACTGAAGTCCCTTTGGTTCCCAGGCCATTCCCAGGAACTCACCATGGACTCTGCAGACACATCTGACACAACCCAGCTCAGTGCCAGGGGACTGAGAATCACTCAGCAAAGCTGAGAATCCCTTTCACTCCTGAAGAACCATCCCATTCCAAGTGTGAAGCACTCATTAAAGCCTCTTCCCTCTGCTCATATTTACCCCTTGCCCTGTGGCATTTAACTAGCTGACAGTGAGAAATGACCCTTAATACCCTGAGTGGAGTCTTCTCCTTGGAGATCAATAAACAGCAAAAGGGAAGACATAGACTTAGACCAAGACCCTTCCAGGTCCAAGCACATCCTCTCCCAGGAGGGCTGAAGGAATGCAGTCATTACCCCAGCCAGGAGCTCCCATCCAGCCATCACAAGGTCACTTTTATTCCAGCAGCTGGTAGCAGGGAGTGATAAGGAGCACTGTCACACATCAGCAGGGCACCTAAGTGCTCCCTTGGGAAGGCAACTGTTCACTTGCACAACAGCCCTGGTTTATTACTGCTGCCCCAGCCTTGTTTTATTTCTCTCTAAAGCACCACTTCAGCCTTTAGAACAAACAAGTATATTTTTAAAATAGCCAGCACACTTTGCCCCCACCTTCTCGCTCCCATTTGTTGTGCTGTCAACTCTGCAGATCGTTAGGAATTTCCTCAGAGAAAATGTAATCCCCACTTTCAAACCTTTTTTGGGTTCTTTGTTGGGACTTAGGGCTGCTTGGACAAAATTGGTTGTATCTTGATGATATTTAAGGTCCCTACTAACCATAACCATTCCATGATTCTGTGATTTCCACATTAGAGAATCAATTAGGTAGATTTTAGGAATTAAATAGTAGAAGGGTTTCTAATTAAAACAAACATATCCAATTTTTAGGAAACTGGAAAATCTAAGCAACATGAAGGCACAATTAGATTTTCCCCATATTTCAGTTTTGGTTTCATGTTGTTTGCACTGTACCAATGAAAAGATCAAGCTGGAGAAACAACCCAAGACTTTCAGGGAAAATTTCAGAATAATCTGATTGCTTTTCTAGTGACTTCATGGATTGAATGGTTTGGCACAGATTTTGAAAGCATAAACCTTTGCAAAAATGGAAATTACTTCTTTTTTTTTTTTTTTTTTTTTTTCCCTTTGCCAGCTGCAAAAATTTTCTTCTGAGTGCTGCAGTGTCCTGTCCTCTGCATAGGGCACTTCTCTCTCTGCTACAGGTTTCAGATCACCACACTGTCATAGGGGTTGTTTTCAAGCACTGTTTCACAGGGACTTAGATTTTGTTAGAACTGAACTTTAAAGATTCCAAACCCCCCACAGGGAGGGAGGGATGCAGTGAAAGCCCACAGATATAAGATGATAACTGTGAGCAATTGCCAGCATCAGCTATTCCAATATTCAATGGAAAGTTGTGCCTTAGAATATTTTGCTTTTCTACAGCACTCTTTTTTGCTGTTAAGGAAAAAACCCTCATCCTCATTCTCTGTCCTAAATGCCTTATCATGCTTCTAAGTCATCTTTCATAATTACTGGAGTTCCTCTTAGCTGGGGTCCAGAGAGAAGATAACCAATTCTTGTATATTTTTAGTGTAAATCAAGAGTAACCCCCTGAAGTCAAGAGTGAAAAAAAGCAAAGCGAGAAGACAATTAAGTCCTGCTGCTTTCAAAGTGGTTTGAAGTCTCTGGGAATAGAAAAGTGCTATAGATATCTGAGATATTACATTATTTTTTAGCATATAATAAATCCATGTAACATACTAATGCATGTACAAAGTCTAAATATTAGGCACAGGTCAGTACATTCTCCATATTTTCTCTCCCTCTGGAGAGCTACATCTTGTATTACAGAAATGAGTAGCAAAAAAAGAATATAAATGTGTAAGAGCTAATAAAAACAAGCTGGGTTTTAGCCCTGATAACTGAACAATTTGTTCCAATGGCATCTTCACTTAATACTTCAATTTTTTCTTGCTTTGCAAGTCCACAGAGTAATGATGGGCTACAAGAGAAAGCTTCAGTGCTAATTTCAGAATGCCTGAGTCAGCCACTTATCTTCATTTATTCTCTTCTGCTGGATTCTTGTTAAAAAAAAAAAACAAAAAAAACAAAAAAAACAAAACAAAAAAAAACACGCACAAAAAACCAACATAAGAAACAATCCAAACAAAAAAAAAACCCACTGCCATCTCATAATCCTAAAATAAATAGACCTCCTCCCCACTCTATTTTATTTTTCTGGAAATTAAACTGTATTACTCTATTCTGAAATTTCTTATTACTGCTTTTAGCCCCAGCTACATTTAGTGCCAATAGTCATATTGGTCTTAATGTTAAAACAGCAAGAGTTCATATTTAGAGACTAAATTATGCTTTATTTAAAGATTACAGAATGTCAAACACAACAGACCTTTCCTTTTGCACTAGCTTGCAGTTTGGTTTTTTTTCCCTGTGGTGTCAAGTCTTATTTCCCAGTGGGGAGATCTACATAGGAATTCTGCTTTCTAACAGAATAATCACCTTTCAGCCCATGACTTCCCCTGTGCTCTGTCCTTAGCAGCAGACACTATGGGGATGTCTGTCTGTCCCTGCCCCAGGGTGGCTGTGACCCCTCCACCATGCTAACCATATAGAAGGCAGGAGCCTGAGAGAAAAGATCTTCCAGCTCAAACCCACAAATGCAAACGGTACTAGAGCTGCTAGTAAGCTGAAGAGAATAAACTCTTCTAAAAGAGGAACCAGATCTGTGCTTGGCCTTGGGAACTGCCTGTGCATGGTGGCTCCAGCTACAACCACAGCTTGAGGAACATGCAGCTACAAGCCACTGTCATGCAAAGTGTGTTCCAGGGTCTGAATGGTGCCCACAAATTCCTCTTGGATGCACAGGGGTTACCATCAGGACATTGGTAGCTCCTTTGCTATCAGGAGATTAAGGTTTCAATATGGACAGAAGCTCCAGTATCTGCTCTAGGGATGCTTTCTTCAAGATACTTCTGCCAGGTGTCAGGGAGAAGTGGTTTAAGGTGGTTATGCACCTGGCTGACAGAAATGGGCTGGGCTAATAAAATAATCCCTCCTTATCTAGACCAGGTTACCAGCAGAACTGCAGCAGTTTTCTTGTATTGGTGTGTGTGGCTCAGGACAGCAGGCTGGCCAAAATTCAGCCACTGAAATCCACTGCTTTTCACATAGGCACCTGGCCCAGCATCCTGTTCAAAATAAGTCAAATCAGTGCATCTTGCTCAGAGACTTCTTATGGTTTGGATGTCTCAACTTTGGATATCAAAACTTCCTAACAAACGATGTTTTCTGCAGGATTCACATCACTGCTTCATGGTTTTTCCCAAACTCTAGAGCACAAAAAATATTTCACACAAATGATCTTTGTCATTTGAATAG
Organism: Florisuga fusca; assembly: GCA_038090715.1. NCBI lineage: Eukaryota > Metazoa > Chordata > Aves > Apodiformes > Trochilidae > Florisuga > Florisuga fusca. Next base: position 11,209,040 of record JAAWXA010000023.1, read on the forward strand.
CCACCACAGGCAACGCGAGTGCTGGAGAGTGATGCAGGGACACACCAGTGCTGGAACCCAGCTTTTCAGGAGATGCAGGAACTGAAACAAGCAAATGTAAAAGTAGCACTGACATATGAAGGCTGGAAGACATATAAACAACTCACCTTGAATAACTACAGGTGCAGAATTTGCCTCCTTGTTGGGAGCAGTCCGGACTTGATGAATACTGGAGCTGCCACACTTCATTCAGGAGAGCCAAGTAACTGCTGGGATGTTTTTTTCCCGTGCCCTGCACTTCTGCAAGTCTTAATATTTGCTGTGCTTTCAGGAAATTGCTTCCATTCTGTAGTCTGTTCAGATAACAGCAAAGCAGAGGAGACATATGCTGTGCTGACAGGCAAAAGATTGTTAGAGTTGTTCTTAAAGCTGGGAAAGAAAATAACAGCAGCAGAAAGGGAATAACTGCTCTTAGAAGGAGGCTGTCCCCTTGGCGCACAAACAGCTATCTGCAAGGCTGAGTTAGGATTTAAACCTCACGTGAAATCAAGCACAGGTTTTACACTACTGCCCATCATCCTCTTATTCTCTTTCCCATCTCTCTACATGGAAGGAGCATTCACTGCATTGTCTCTGGTGGGGCTCCTTCCCATGGGAATCAGTCCAGCCTGGTGCAGCTCTGAATGTTGTCTGGATGAATGAAAAATATGTCAATGTCTATACCATTCTCTATAGACATCTCTCTCCTGTTTCTCCTGAACAAGAGCAGCCTTACACCAGCAACACACATTGTTACCCACTACTGCTCTGAGCTCTGCTGGAAAACCATAACTGGAATCTCAGTAACTCTGGGACATGTAAACCTGTGATCAAAGTTGTGTTTTATAAAGTGATGGGTAAGCACAACACAGGCAAAGAGTCACTGCAACCTTTCCACCAAAGAATTCCATGCTCCAGATGTTGTAAATGTTGCAGAAGAAGAACCTGGAAACAAGTCCAAATGCTGATCATTGAATTTAAGTCTCCAGAGTTTGAGATGAACAATATTGAATGGAAGAGATAATAAGAGAGAGAAACACATTGCCATTAACAGAGCTCTGAGGGCTTTGAATCAGGAGCAAAGTGAACCCTACAACATTTCCTGCTCTGAAGGTGACCTCAGAGTTTCCTATAGTTTTGTGTTTGGTTTTATTTGGTTACAGAAAATTGAGGCACAAATATTCCTGGATTTGAAAAAGCAGCTGCATGAGATTTGGCTGGCAATGGGGAAAAGGGAATTGAAATTTGAACTGTTTTAAATATCACATTTTATGATATCTGGTCTCTGACAACACATTGTCTTTCTGTTGAGTCTTCTGTGTGCAGTCCTTAAATCCCTTTTCATAAATAAAGCCATCTGTCTCTCCTGAACTATTGTAGCTCTAATTTGAAAAGTCAGTATTTGCCAGTGTCTACAACTCATTAGCTCCAAAGCTGTGAAAAACTTCCAGATCTGATGTACTAGTCAGCAGTCTCTGGCAATTGCTGTACTTGAAAAATTATGCCCATTAGTTGTAAACATCCATTTTTATGAAAGATACACTTTGCTTTGAGTATCAAGTGATTTGAAAGGTAAGAGAGAGATCAAGGGACAAAAAAGCTTAGCACTCAACCTCCTCTCCTCTGATTAAAAAAAACAAAAATCATGTGGCTAACTTCCCTCACAGCAAGGAGAAAGGGATAGGCAGCAGAATTGCGAATAAAAAAGAGATTTGCCTCTGAATAAACCCTATTAGCAGTTTTTCTGGACCATCCTCTGCTAGAGAGAGGACTCTGGATGAGCTGGGTTGCTGTCAGCAGGAGGGCTGGCAGATGGAGGCCAAAGGAAAACATCCACTTAGGCTATTTTTGCCCCATCAAGATGTATTTTTTGATGATACCTACATAAAACCTTTGTGATACTTAACTGCCAAGATCAAAATAGGTAAGTAGGTTTTGGTCACACAAGTACTGTCATGCAAAATGTTTTCAGAGGTGCTGGAACACTTTGCAATGGTACGAAGGATTCCCAGGAAGAGGTGCAGTCCTGTCCCTCCTGCCTGCTCACCCTTGGAGTAACAGGTATTTGGTTCCCAGTGAGATTAACAAGATTTAAAACATATCCATGAATGTTTTTTTGAACTGGACTTTGTTATAGGAGTTTTTAGAAAAATAAAATGCCCCTTTTTAACTCTTCAAACATCCGTAACATGGAACTGATGCTAATATATGACAGTATTCTACCTCCCAGGAAGAAGTCTGAGGTGCAACCATCATTTCAACCTTTTCTCAGAATCTTCAGAGGAATTTCTGAAGAAGAAAACAAACCTGCTCTGAAATAAGGATAAGCCCTACAGCCAAAGGCCACCGAAGCCACATGAAAGGTTCTCCTTGGTTTTAAAGGACTTTTTGAATGATTCCTGAGTTGTACTCATGAGGGTTTCTGAAGAACATGAGAGAGGCCAACGTGTGTGTGTTTGGGGGGGAGACGAACTCTCAGCCCCATCTAAATGGACAGCCACAAACAATACTGGAAAGGCCTTGTGGGGGCTTAAAGTAATCCTTGTTGTGCTGTGAAGATTCAGCTGAGCTGACAGCGTTGGTCCTGTCCTTTTTTTTTTTTTTTTTTTAGCAGATTCCTTTTCTCGCCTGGAAACAAAGCTTATGAAGAAATCTGGGATATAAAAAGCAACTGTGTTTCCATCTGCATCCATGAACTTTCTCAGTGAAGAGGCTTGCTTCATTATCTCATCATGAGGGGCATGAACAAGGCTGCTTTCCAGAGAATGGCAGCATATGTAATAAGAGACTGCTGAGAAAAAAGAAGGAAAGGTATTGAAAAAGGTTATGAATCTTAATGTGGTACTTAAATTCTGGGCTAGATCTTACAAAGCTTGGTTAACCAACCTTACTTTGCTAGGGCTGTTTGAAATATTGACATGAGTTGAGTTAAACCTTGAAAACAAATGTAAACCCTGACTTAAGGCAACTGGAGTGAAATTTCAGCTGCCTGAAACGCACCCTGGGGCACCTGAAGAATTTCCTTGTTGCAGTGGGGTTATGGATATTGACTGGTGGGTTTGTAACTTGCTTTTGAAAGCAAAATTCAGGAAAGCCAGGAAGCATCAGAGCCAGCCACATAAACACCTGAGGAGCCAGACCTGAAAAAAAAAACAAGTCTGCTACAGTGGGAACTCAACTCTCCAATCCTGCTGTGATCCAGAGGATTAATAAAAAGAGGAGGACCAGACTCAGGTGGTATCAAAGTCAAAAAAAAAGAGGAAACCTACTTAGCAAAAAGCAAAATTTTGTTTCCCTAGATTTGGTTAAATCCTTCATTTGGCATTGCTTTTAGCAAGGGAAAAGGCAAGGTGTGGGTGAGCTTGCTTGCTGCTGAAGCCACAAGCCCAGGACAGATAAGTGCAGAAGGGCTCATTCATCACTCCAAGCATCACGACAAGGACAGGGAGGATGGGTCTGTTTGCCTGGGCTGTGCCTCTGCTGTATCTACAGGGATTTCTATCTCTAGGGCTGTTAATACAGAACCTTTCAAAGGCAGCGAATCCTCTTTAGAAACAGGGAGATAATGAGGCTGTTTCCACTCGATGCATTTAGATGGAAAAACAAAACAAATAATGCTGTCAAGATTGATAGCAAAACATTACAAAGGGCACTAGGACATTTATATACAGAACTAAAATGGACACGTAGTAGAAAAAACACTTTGCTTTTATGACTTTAACTTTAGGGCATGAAAAGCACCTCGTTAATGATTACAGAGATACAGATGAGCCATAACACTATATATCCTTACATTTTATACACAAGGAGAGCTAGAAGATAGGAATTACAGTCTGCAGTACTCTGCCTTTTGTTTCTTCACCTTTTTTTCTCAGTTTTCCACCTCAGAGAGGGCAATTAAAACTTATATTGATCTACGGTGTATTAACTTAGCCAAATTATTAGCCCCTTCTAGTAGCTGGTGTAGATGGCTGATCTTGACTAGAGAATTCCAGTAACACCCAGAGGTCTGGGAGGAGCCCGAGGTCTCACAATGGTGCCACTCACACGGTGACTATGGGTGACAAGGCTGGTCCAGCAGCCCAAGGGCATAGTGCTGGCTCTCTGAAAGGAGCCAATTTTCAGCCATCTGCCTGGGTTTATGATGGAACTGTTAGCTTTGCCCCTTGTACCCAGCTGGTCTGAGTGTGTGACTTACCTGCTGTGCCCCAGGAGATACCCTGCTGCAAGGCCAGGTCCTGCTACTGCCTTGACGTCTGCTGCAGGGGGGACTTCAGCACGTTTGGACACCAGGGCTGTGCTCTGAAAAGCAGAGGTTTCACATTTACTATAAAATGTAAAATTACTATAAAATTTTCTATAAACTATTTTCTATTACAATAAATTTTCTATTTCTATTTTCTTTTACTATAAAAAAGGTTAAGAGCCTTTCCTTATTTCCTGTTTTCAAATGCAGGAGGCTCTTGGATGGAGTAATTTCTGGTGGTTTAAATCCAGGTGCTGTGTTTCCTAGCAGGAGGCAGCTAGGAGCACAGGGACAGTCAGCTTCTGGTGATGGACATACTCTGTCATTAACTCATTCAGTCACAGGTACTCAGGCTTTTTGGATCACTTGACGTAATACTAAAAGACAATACATTCATCAGGCAAGAAGAGAAGAAAGGAAGAAGGAAGAAAAAGGGGAGAAACGAAGAGGCAAAGGGAAATTAAGTGACTTACCCAAGGTCAGAAGTCTGCAGGACCAGCATGGCTGAGCTCAGTGCTGAATTCCAGCCTTAGTGCCAAGAAAACGGCTCCTCTAATAATCAGAATGAAGTGCATTTCACATCGGGAGGCAAACCACCATTTTCCCTTCAAGACAGAGAAAAGGGGGTTTGTGGGTACTGGCCTTGACTGTGCTGACAGTTCAAACCATGCCCAACCTCCCCAGAACAGGACTAGCAGAAAAGTCCTCAGTTGTTTGGGGTGAACAGCAAAAAGAAAAAGCTTTCCCAATACAGGGGCTTTTTCCATAGATGGGAAGCAAGTGATTCCTGTTGCAGAATGGGCAAAGACCAGTAAAAAAGCCAGGGTGGATAAGTCTATGTATAGTATCCAAAAGATAAAGAAACAAAAAAAGAGAAATCTTTCCAACCACAACTCAAAGGAAGGGAACAGAGGTGTTACATCCGTTCTCCATCAGCCTCCAGCTTTGTTTTTTGGGTGGCCTGCACAAGACCATTAAACCAAGTTTAAAAGTGTTGAGGCTGCTTCAATGTAATGCAGCCAACCTGCAACCCTGCAATGCTGCATTGCCCTCTGCAGTTTCCTTGGCCTATAGCAGACAGACAGACAGACAGACAGATTTACAGACTAAGGTCAGTGCATCCCTAGGGCTTCTCAAAAGCTGCTCTTGTGCAGGCACCTTGAGATTTCAGAGCTGCCTTCTTCATTCCCTTGCTGTGTAATTCTCTCTTTATGGAGGTCTTACCTTGGGGGAAATGGGTTTTATTACAAAGTCAAAAGGTAATTTTTACATAGACTCCATTACCTGTTTATAATTAAAACCATAAAATCCCATTGTAGGAGGCTTAATCACTTCCTCACCACCACCACCAAAAGAGGTTTTTACAAAAAGACTCATTAGAAGAAGTTACAGCTAATGCTGTAAAATTAAGAGAAATATATAAAATTATTTGGCCTTATTTTAGCATTGTAAAATAGGCATTTTTTTCCCATTCAATTTTATATCTCAAAGTGATAGAGAAATGGCAGGTCAAACTTAGATTTCTGGTAGTTACCTCCTCTTTTTTCCCTCTTCCAGAAGACTGATTGCCCAAAAGAAGTGCCTGGGACTTAGCAGGGCTGCAAAGATAAGTTGTGAGAAGGAGCTGTGACTTCCAACCTTGAGCCCACTCCAAGAAGTCCCAGCCCAGTACCTCCAACACGCTGCTCCACATCCTGTTGGCTTTTCCTGACCATTCCCAATCACAGCAGCACAGGGGAACAGCAGCAGCAAGCAGAAATCTCTCTGGAGTTTTCTGTCATTTGGGACCACTGAGGCTGAAGGATGCTGTTGGTGTTTAGATGCTTTCTAAATGCTATTAAATGTGCATGTAGGAAACATATAAAATATAAGTGTGTGGGAAAAGTGTGCATGGGAAGGTGTGGCCTTTAAAACAAATGGATGCTAGTTTTAAAGACAGGTGAAAAATTTGGTAATGTGTAAGGACTACTCAAAATAGTCAAGATTTGGTTGCAATAGTAAGTAAAGGAGACCTTAGAGTACAAGAATTAGGAAAAATATTTTCATTACACATTCAGTCTGAATTGGTTCTGGGCTGGTGATAAATCCGGGAGAGCTGTGCTGGTCTTTTTCCATTTCTGGAGAATAAAAACAAGCAAGGAAAATTAAAACAACAAAAATAAAACTAAATAAAACCTACAAGGCAAAAATAAAACCAAAATTAACACCTAGCAAGGTTTTGGGCATCATAGAAGGAATTAGAGATAGATGGATTCACAGCCTACAGACATCTCAACCAGAGACCAAAGAAGCCTTACATTGCAACCATCTTTGTTTTGTGTTTGATTGTCCCTCCAAACAGCCATATATCCAGCTCAGATTTCCAGCCTGTGTTTATTCTTTTTCCCTTACTCTAAATAACCTGTCCTGATTTCATGAGCACTCAGTAATGTCACCTTGGCAGCACATTAAGTGTGCAGATGAGATAAAATTGGATAACTTAAGTGGTAGCAGAGGGGAGGTCAGTCCCTGCTCACACCAAGTTCATGGGTTAATAGGCAAGTGGCACCATTCCCCACTTCTGCAAAGGAGAGAAGATTTATAACAGTCTGGAAAAGTCCATTCTCTTGAGAGCCTGGCTTGAAACAGATACTACCTTTAATAGGAACAGAATGAGCAGAGTCCCTTTGAAGCCAGGAAGTTTGCAAACCATAATTTGGTCAACAACGTGCTCTGAATGGTGCCCCTGCTCACAAAGCTAATGAATTTATAGTCCTGTTTAACTACAGAATTGTTGCATTTTATTCCCTCCTTCCCAGCTAAGTACTGATTTAAAAAAAAAAAAAAAAAAAAAAATTATATTTTCCACTCACAATTGTGTCTCTAATACATCCTTTTTTGTTTGTGGGTGTGTAAATCCTTTCCATTTGGAAACGCTGACTCATGGAGGAACTGAGGCTAAAAAAATTATGTCAGGGAAATTGATCCCTTCTAATTTAAAGCCTTCCTGCATCATTATTTATCATATGCCTCTTACTTCAGGTCTCTGTCCCCCAGCTGGGGAACAGCAGGTGGGGAGCCATGTATCTGTCAGAAGAGTCAAGCTGTCTCATTGTTCATTTTTGGCCTCCTTGCCCTTGTTTGCTCACCTTGCTTTATTAGTATATTTCTTCAAAAAGCAAACTATTTTCTCTTGATGCCCTTCTTCATTTAAAACAGTAGCACTTCTAATTCACCTGCAAGTCGCAGTTACCTCTCAACTCCCTTGCCCCTGCTGACTTTTCCCCTCTTTCTTCTTTCTCACTTTTCTTTTTCTCACAGTTGACACTCAAAGTCCACTTCTCTCTTGAGCTCGTGGCCTTTCAGCTTCAGCCCTGTCTCACTTGGGCACGCAGATAGCCCTCACTCTGCTGATCCCATCTCACTGTTCCTTTGGAAAACTCCTCCTAGCACAGCTTCATCCCTGCAGGAGTGTGGCCAACAAAACTTAACCACTCAGTCTCCTCTGTACAGTGACTCCCACCATGACTGAGGGTTTCCTGATTTTGTGTTGCTCTCTGTGGTCTCAGGGAGTTTCTACTCCTTGAACAGATGCCTTTTTGCCACCTTTCACTTACTTCACCTTTATCCCCACAGTCAACATCACAATGGTCCCATCCCTTCAGACTTGGAGATCACCCAAGGCAGTGAACTTTTGGCCATTAGCATCACCATTCATTCCACACAGGGCCTCTTGGCTCTGGAATGGTATGGATATGATGGAGAGCCCATTAAAGTGGCCTTGAGGCTATTTCTGTGCAGCCTCATCTCAGGAAGGCATCAAATGTGTCCCACCTGTGAACCCATGCAGTAAGTCAGACCAGGAGACAATTCAATATCTGCTGTAAAATAAAGAAATTCTTCATCTCTCAGTTATCTGTCCCTGGTACATAAAAGCACCTTGTAACACTGGCTTGTAGCTTGCTGCATTTTTTCACACTATTTGTAACTCATCCTTCTACAAACTTCAAAGTAACTGGCTTTGGAGGGTTCCCTATCCATTTATCTTTCCTATACCTTAACTCACCTGGGGACTCAGCCTGTGAAAACTTTGCAGAAGGGGGCAATGCCCTCCTGGCAAGTGTGCAGTGTACCCAATTCAATGGGACTCAGATCCAGGGGGGCTTGTGAGTAGCAACAGAGTAAAAACCACAAAAATCCCTTCCACCACTTCCCCAGCTCATGCTGCACCTTGGGCCTCAGGCTTTCCTCAGCAGGATCTGGAAGAATCCATACAGAAATCAGGGATATATGACATTGAAAGGATGGAAGTGATCAGCTTTATACAATGAAAAAAACCAGTAAGAGCCCAGCCCAGCCCTCACACTCAGCCCCAGGCAAACACCCAGACCTGGGCTCATCCAGGGCAGGAGGGAAAGAACACATTCAGTAAGGCTGATACAGCATTTACAAGATGCTCTGAGATAGAACACTCTGTAACCACACCAAAGCACAGCAAAATAGAGACAAGAAAGGTGTGAAAAATCACAAACTGATTAATTATTTGTTATAGACTTACAAGGAGTTTACCAAAGGTGGATGTAATGGACCCACATGCACTTTCTGTGTCTTAAAACCAACCAAGGCACTGAGTTTTCCATTCCAATTTCAGGAAATTAAATAGCAGTGATAACTGATGAACATCTCAGAAATACCTTCCCATACATTTTCATCTCCAGATTCTTTCATTCTGGTAGGAGAAAATTTCCCCAACAGTTTATTGATTGTCCATTACACATTTTGCCTCCAAAGCTATTAGAATGCTGTTCAGATGTCAGACAAAAGATCCTAAACTCGAAATTCAGCAAGGGAGGAAAGACCCCTTTTGGCTGCAGCACTGAACATGACAATCAAGCATCTAAATGCCATTTTTACCCCTAGAACTTCATTTCTCCTTGCTTAACCTCCCCATTCATAACAGAAAAGAACAAGTCCAGGCCAAGACTTCCATGGCCTTTGATATGGAAGATGAGCACTGTGAAGGAAGGATGGTGTTTGTGGAACGGTTTGGAGAGGTTCTGGCATAAAAGAGCTCTGATTAGGGGGTTGCAGAAATGACTGTAATAAAAAGGAATAAGTGATAATAATAGGTGAAGGGTATTGTAATTTCTATGTCATGCAGTCTGCCTCCTGTAATGGATGGCTCAAGTTTTCATTCACTCCCCACCTTTTTTTTTTTTTTTTTTTTTTTTTTAAAACCTCCATAAAATGGCTCCAAATAATACTTTGGAGGATGCTCAGCAGTGCAAGCCACAAGCTAACAAGGCCCAGTAAAACACATGCACGTAGCAAAATACACACCAGGAGCGTTCTTTTTCTAAGTTAGGACCAAGCACTGACTTAAGTTTTAAATACAGAAGATCAGCACTCAGATTTGAAATTATTAATGCTGCCTAAGAAACTGCATTTAAGAGACACAAGTGCCTTCTGGATAAGTGTCCCTGATCAGTTCTACCAAGGCACCTCATTCCTGCCCCACCTCAGTGTACGGGGAGGGCAATTCCTGCCCAGGTACCCACTACCCCTGTAATCACTGTTATTCACTCTGGAGAGGAGGTCTCCAAGGAGACCTTATTGTGGCCTTCCACAATATCTGAAGGGGACTAAAAGAAATCTGGGGAGGAACTTTTTAGGATATCAGCTAGTAATTGGACATGAGGGAATGGATTCAAACTAGAGGAGGGGAGGTTTAGATTAGATATTAGGAAGTAGTTCTTCACCATGAGTGTGGTGAGACATTGTCACAGGTTGCCCAGAGAGGTGATGGAAGCCCCATCCATCCCTGGAAGTTTTTAAGGCCAGGCTGGACAGGGCTCTGAGCACCCTGATCTGGTGGGAGGTATCCCTGCCCATGGCAGGGGGGTCGGATGATCTGAAAGGTTCCTTTCAACCCTGACAATTTTTTTATTCTATTATCACCCCGAGTCACAAAGCTGAGCCCCAGCACATCTCAACCTGCACCTAGCCCTTGAAGACCAGGTCAGTCTCACCCCAGTGCAGCACCTCATCACTTCTGGTGTTTAGAAGAACATAGAGAAAGAGAAGACGAGTCAGAAACGCCTCATTTTTTCCCTACAAAGGAGAAAGCCATCCAAGGGCAAAGCGCTTCCTACAGGAACTGTGGCCGCCTCAGTGTGAGGAGGGCTCCACGTGCATGCAAATGGGGCCTAATTAACTGCTCAGGGACAGATGAGCTGCCATATGCTGCCGGGAAAGATGGGTGCTCTTCCAGCCCAGAATTAATCAATTACAAATATGCCACCTCATGAAATATACTGCCAGGAAGACGGACTGCCCAGGGAGCAGGGGGAGAGGAGTCGGGGAGCGGCAGCGCTGTGGTTTTCCCTCTGGGAGGGGAGCAGGGGGAGGTTGGGGAACAGGGGGAGCAGAGGGAAAATGGGGAGCATGGGGAGAATGGGGAGCAGGGGGAACCATGGGGACCATGGAGAGCAGGGAAAGCGGGGGAGAATGGTGAGCAGAGGGAGCAGGAGGAGCGTAGGGACCAGGGGGAGCATGGAGAGAAGGGGGAGCAGGCTCTGAAGAGTTGGGATCAGGCACCCAAAGCACGGGTGCCCATGCCTCTCACTGCCCCAGCCCCACGCTCTGCTCCAGTGGCAGTGTGGGGATCCAAGAAGCAGGTCAGGACAGCAGCTGGTGAGGAGGTTGTGTGACACCTCACATATCACAAGACACCAAGATGAGGAAAGACCTGGAACACTGTACTGACCTCTCCTTTCCCATGAGTGCCTTTCACTGTTTGAACAGGAGGAACTAAAGCAGGAGAGCTTCCTGACTCTGAGAGGGGTGGAACACAAAGGGGGGATCTATTCCTTCCCATTTCCTGCCATACTCTATAAAGGATGAGAAACTCAGCACCTCCTCCGTTTTTTCTTCCCACTTCCTCTTTGTTGGCAGTGCTGCTGTTTTGGTACCATCAGCTCACCACGTGCTACTGTGTTATATATATGTAACATATATAGATGTATATATTTGTATTTTTTGTTACTTTACCCTTTATGTTAATACCTTTCCCCTGTGCTAGTAAAATCTGTATCCAATAGTTTTCGGTTTCTACCTCAAAGTCTCCAGTCTTTATTCACCTTTTATGTTCCCTTTGTGTGTGTGTGTGAAGGAATAGAGAGGAATTCTGTCCTATGTTTGTAGTCCCCCCAAACTGCTAAGCCGTGACACTTTTGTAAAGAAATTCTGCCTGGATTCTGGGGGAAAGGGAAGGATGGGAGAAGGCAATTCAGGTCTTGATGCTGGCAGTGAGGCACAGCTGTGGGGACACCCTCCAGGGCCATCCCCTGGCCAGGGACCTACTCAGTCCCATTCAATCCCTACCTTGAGGGTCCCTTTGCTGCATAAAGCTAGCCAATGAAAAATAAGGATGTTCTCCAGCTCAGAAAGCTCATCCCTTCTCAAGGGTTTAGCAGGGCTGGGGCCTCACCAGAAGGAGACAAAAGATGGAGAAGGATCACAACTTTAAGCAGGGATGAGCTCAGCATCTCAGTGATGAGCTACAGCATCTCAGCTGCCTTTTTCAGCACTCCTTTACCCCGTGTGTGTTAATCAGGAGATATAATTTCATCTTTCTCACCTCTTTTTTTTTTGTAAAATGGGTTATTGATATATCCCAACCTTACCTTGCTTGGTGTGGATAAATCCCCAACTGGCACTTTGCTGCCAAGGACCCTGCAAAGGGGTGTGTGCAAGGAAGAAATGCAACCTGTAATTCATACACACCCCCTGCTTCATAAACTCACAAATTACACTTTGAAGACCTGAAGCAAAGTCTCTGGAAAGCAACAAAATTACTTCATCAGGGCAGATTAGGCCACTGAAATCTGAGCTCCAATATTTCCCCAGAGATTTCCTTTCTTCTGTCAAGACTGAGAGGCCTGAAAGCAAAGAGGGCACTGCCCCAGATGTTGGAGAAGCAGATTATACTACAAGCTTCATACCATTGAAAATGGGATTGTAATGAAGAGGAGGTGACAAAGCTGTCACTAAGAGTGTCAAAAAAGTCAAGTGATCCAGTGCTTTCTTAAGAGTAATTTATGCAGTTCCTCAGTAATATCTGAAATGGAATAATCTCAAGTAGGCATTGAGAGCTCTCCTTCATCTCTTTCCTGGACCTCAGGAGGAGATAGAAAACCAAGGAGATTTGTCAGCTGTTAAACAGAAGCAAAAGAAATGATCCTCTTGCTTTCTCAGAGTCTTTTCAACTTCTCTTCCCAGCACAGTTTTGAATACCTGCCTCACACTCAGCCAAGTACTCATCTGCCTCCCAGTGCTGCTTAGCACTTGAAAAATAAGAAGGACCTTGTACCAACAACACTGAATGATGCAAACCAGACCAGATCCTACTGGATAAAAATATCTGTTGCTAAATAATGGGATATGAGCCACAGAGATCTGGGGCCTTGCTACAGCTCTGGGAAAGTTAACTACAAGAGCCAAGGACTGAGAATTGTTGGGCTATAAGAAAAATCTAGTTTAGTGCAGAAAATGTTAAAGCAATTTTTCAACCATAGCAAGGAGGCACCTAAATATTGCATTAGAACAGGCCATTGAGCATCCCAGCAGCACCAAAGGGAGGACAAGTTATCTAGAGCACAGGGAGGAAAACTAAAAGGAAAAATAGGTAAGAAAAAGGCAGGAAAAGAGATAAAGGGGAAGACTTGCTCCTGCAATAGGCATTAGTATATCCTACACACACAGAGTGCTGTTTTAACAGGAAGTGGTATCTTTTGGCTTAAATTTAGCCTTTAAAAACCTCTCTGTCCTGTGCAGTGGGTCCATGGTCTGGAGCAGGTTGGGAGCCAGCCCTGCTTGGACACTGTCACCTCTCAATGCTGGGCACTAATTGTGGGTGCCAGTTTGTCACCAGCAGCAGCAAGTAATGGCTTTGGGGTGGACAGAATTGTAACAAAACTGGACCCCATGGAGTAACATGCAAATATCAAACACCACCTAAACTGTTGAAGAAAGGCATAAGATTAGCTCCAAAAGACAGGGGGGAAAAAAAAACCAAAACAACAAGAAATTATTACCAGATCAGCAAAATCCCACAAAACTCATTGCTTCCTTTCCACGTGCAGGTCTATCAAAAAGCTGCACACACACTAAGCTGGATGCCATTTACAACACCCTGCAGAGAGACAACAAACATGGTTTTTAGAAGATAAGGCTTTTCACAGCCTTCTTTATTATCATTACACTAATTACTCTGGGATATTAATTCCTTTCTTGTTCAAGAAACATGGAAAATTCAGAAAGAAAATGCAGCAATGTAGTCTCCCTCTCCCTTGCCCCATTCTTTTGGAGAAAATTGTTAAATGCTCTCTCTTAGGAGTCTAAAAGTAAGATACTAAGTACAGACAGGAGAACGATTGTCACTTATATTCAGTGTTTTTACAAAATCCAGTAATTTATAGAAAAGCAAAGTTCTTCAAAATGACCTTTTAGGTAATACATAATTTATTTGAAGTGGGAGAAAGAGCAAAAAAATCAAGAGGACTTTCTCATGCTAGCATGAAGTGCACTTAGTAAGAGAAAGCTGTTGAGAACACTTATACTCTATTTTAGGTATTTCTGCTGTTGCCCATCACCATGGTATTGGAACATCCAAAGTGTAAAGTAGATTAGAGAAGTCCTTGTGAGCTTTCTGGTTCTTTGTCATTTTTGGTGGACAAAGAACCTCATGTGAAGTGAGTCCACGTGTGCTCAGGGAGGCTGAAAGCTAATTCCATTTTCTTACAGTGCTGCACAAGGGGATGGAGCTACAGCTGTTTCATAACTCGGTCAGACCTGGGCTTTGCCTGTTTTCCTCTGGAAGTTTGTTCCATAATCAGGACCCCTTGGGGACATGATGCATATACTTCAGAATTTAAAACAAGTGTTTTAGATTCTCTGAGGTCTAGATAGCTGTCTTGAGTGTCAAAAATGTGGTTTACTCCAAATACCTCTTCTCTAGGTTTGAATGCATTAATTTCCTCCAGTGGTAATTCTGTGAAATTACTGAAATGGATGTGAGTCCATGACATCCATTTATGGCTTTTTCTTTTACCAGAATAAAAACCCAGTCCCTATCACACTGCTGCATCTCTGCTAATATGACAGCTAGGACCATCACTGTCACAAGATACATGATGTAGCTGTTATTACATCGCAAACAATGGGATTTTGTGGTCATCTGGTTGTGCTGTGCAAAATTATGCTTGAATAAAAGTAACAATGAAACATTTATAAGCATTACACAAAACATAAATGGATGAAAGAACAAAATAATGGAGGGGAAAAAAATAAAATAGGACTTGTGGACATCCTCTGGTACAATTTGTACCCTAACACAACAATTTCTCCTATTTTTATGGTCAAAGCTGCATAGGTGGCCTGAGACAGTCTCAAAGTCCAGGAGGTCTGTTGCAACCATGCACCTACCTCTCCAGGGCACCTACCTCTGGATCCGAGAGCTGAGATCTCATCTGGTGACACTGAATATCTGAGACAAAAGTCCTCTCCTAAGGATAGTGTGTGCAAGTAGGCAAGGCTCCAGTCTCAAGTTAGGTCCTGGAAACCAAAATTATGCAAACAATTTATTCCACTGATTGCAGGGACTGACTTAATGCACAATTGTTTGTATGCTATGAACTCAAATTTGCTGCTCTGATGAGTCAAAAGCAAGCTCAACATCTGGACTGAAAATCTGTGCTGAGAGGTGAACTGCTACTTTCTCTTTGTAGCTCTTTGGTGAGGCCCTGGCTGGCAGCATACAGACCTGCCCATCCTTTCCAGGGACTTGGGAAATCAAATTGCTGGCTCAGTCTTCCACCCAGAAATCAGGGAAAATGAAACCAGACAGTCTGAGCTACAGGCAGCCTCCCTCGAGCACTGGGGGGGGCTGGAGCCAAGGGGATGGGCACCCACTCCCACCCAGCCCAGCAAGGAAGGGCACCATCTCCAAGGGTCTCTCTCTTGTGAGCACTGGCTTGTAGGAAGATTAAGAACTATTCCACAGAACAAGGAAACCATCTATGACAGCTTTTAAAACATTCATTGAAACTATTAACAAAGTATTTCAAAAAAACCTTCTGAGGGTGCAGGGAAAGTTTTCCTTAGAAGAGTTTAGCCTCAGGTTTCTACCTTCTTTTTTTTTTGCACTATACATAAAAGTAGTGTCTATTTAAAATAATTACAAAGCCAATATAATCCATTCAAAATCCCTACAAAATAAGTGGGAAGGAAAGGAACTTTAAAAAATTTAAAGGGGCATGTTATCAATGCCTCGAAGATAAATGTAACTGAATAAAGCATAAGACAAAATCATTACTCAAGGAAGACAAGTGAAATCATTACTGCTTTGATGCATATAGAAAAGAAAAGTGTCTTGATAACTACAAGGAAAAACCAAAATGTCACCGTTATCACTGAAGAATGTGTTATCAAAAGAGAATGGGACCCCTCTTATATCTGTTGCATTCTGAAGTCTTGAATAGGAGTGATTTGATTGAGCTGACCTCAAAAGACATCAACCAGACCAGAAGAAGGATGTGAGGAATGTTCCAGGAAAGGGCACAGCTCTGGAAGAACTCCCTGAGGGCAGAACCAGCCAGCTCCTCACAGCCTCTCCAAGCAGCTAACTATGGATCAGGGAATACACAGAAATATAGTCACATGGAGAGAGAGATTTTTCCATGTCCAAGCATTAAATCTGCTTTGATTTAACAAATTAACAACAGGAATGTATTTCTAAGATGATAAGAAGAGTCAAACATCAAGATATTGAAGCAGCTTCTGAAGAAAACTATTTGTTTATACAAAGATTTAATTAAAAGTTATAGGGGTTCTAGAGAGAAGTTATAGAGGAGATGAAAACAGGTTTTAGTCTGATGTGAACAGCAAAAATGCAAGAGGCAACAGTCACAAATTGAAGCAGAAGAATTCGACATCAGAAAAAGAATTCACATAAGTGGGGAGCAATGGAACTTGTGCCCCAGAGTCTGTAAAATCTCAGCCTCTGGAGATATTTAAACCTGAAGACATCCAGAGGTTCCTTCCAATCTAAAGTAATCTCTGTCTGTGCCTTGGAAAGATGGAGGAAAACAACCTATCTCATGCACAAACTTGGATAACCACAGCTTGTTCCAAACACATCAGAAGATCCTGGATCATCTGATGGAATTTGATGAAATCAGAGAAGTCACCAAGGCTGGAGGAGCCCACACACCACACAAGATCCCAGCACCTTACATTGAACTTGAGCCTGATGTTCATGGCTCAGTTTTTGCAACCCTGGGAGCTGGAGGAGAACAGTTCTGCTGGGGATAGCAGGGAGACAAGGAGAGAGGAAAGGAAGGGAAGGAAAAGAAAGGAAAAGGAAAAGGAAAATAGGAAAAGGAAAATAGGAAGAGGAAAATGGGAAGAGGAAAAAAGGAAAAGGAAAAAAGGAAAAGGAAAAAAGGAAAAGGAAAAAAGGAAAAAGGAAAAAAGGAAAAGGAAAAAGGAAACTTACTTGACATGATAATTCACTTAAGGAATTGAGCTACATCTCTCGTTTGGCACTGGATGAGCTGGTGTGCATCCAAACCTCAAATCTTAGCATGCACATTCAACCTGCCCAGAGAGCAGGATGTTTCCTGGGGTTAACAATCCTCCTGCTTCTTCACAAAAAACCTGCTGACAAAGTGTCAAAGAGCTACAAAGCATTTTAAAGTGGCAAGTGATCCAGTGTATTAAAATGCTTTCAAAATAAAAGACAAACTAAAAAAAAATTAAAATATTGTGGCTTCAATGGTGAAAAGTGATACTACTTTTCCCTTCATCATTTGTCCCAGTCCTCAGAGCAGGGAAGGAACAGAAGGGATTACTATTTCACACATGGATATAAAGCTGGAGAAATGTGGATTAGGATTAATCTTTTGCTACACCAGCCTCTTTCCTTCCAGCAAATAATCCTCCTGTTTTCCTCATCTCTTGCCCCAGCGTCTCCCCTCCCTGCACAAAGCAGGATTTATCCCAGATGTGTCCCTGGCCCCACTTCCCCAGGCAGGTACAACCTGGCTGAAGGCCACTTTTCACTTTTTGGGGTTGGGCTGAGCTATCTGTACACACGTAGTCTTGATCCCTCACTCGCTTGCCCAGTTACCGAGGCCACATTTGGCTGGGCTATCAGCCCATGGCTTGAGATGGTCCTGCAGGTGGTTGGGTAGCAAAGGATGAGTCAAGTGTCCCTGCCCCTGGCTTCAGGCAGGGGCTATGGTGACAACAGAGACCAGATTCCCTCACATTCATGACAGGGTTGAGAGATGTGCTGGCACTTTGTCACTTGCCTGTCTGGCGGGAGGCACTCGCTTGCTGAAGGGCTGAAGAACAGAAATTACAGCAGGAGGAGAAGCAGCAATGTGCAACTTGAGGCATCCATGCTGCCTTCTGTGTCAGTTCTCACCTCTCCTGGAGCTCCCGGCACGAGTTCGAGCTCTCCAGGCTCCATCCAGGAAATGTGGGCAGGAGGAAGGAGTGAACGTGCATTCGTTTGCACAGCCTCGTTTTTCAGCTTGGCCAGGCTAATAATAGAACTCCAGCTAACTTTCCAACTTTGTTCATTTCTCAGTCTAAACCAACCTCCAGCAGGTCTCTGTGGATGAACATGACAGGTTGATGCCATGACACAGCACCCTCCAGGTAGTCCAGCAGCAAGTGCTTCTCTTTAGAAGACTTCACAAAGGGGTTTGGGTTCAAGAAAAAGTAGCAATAAGTAAATAAAGCCCCCAGATAAAGCAAGCAAGCTCCTTTCAGTGGTGGCAGAGAATGGCACGGGGCCACCTGCACGTGGAGATGAGATCCAGGTTTGCCACTCACCATCTGGGATTTTTTCCTCCCTGTGAGCAGCTGACTGATGGTGGCCGTGCCACGCGGCGGGGTGGCTCGTCCCTGCTGCAGCCCTGTGCCAAATGCTTCAGAGCTCAGCTGGGCAGGTGGGTTTTGTTTTGTTTTTTTTCCTTTGAAGCTCTTGATCAGAAGCTGGAGAAGGGGTTAGGAGGCACTGAAACATGACTAAGCACTGCCCAGAGAGACCTCATTACTTGGACTGTAGTGCATTTTATATTATATTTTGGATTGCTCTTCATTTCCAATAAATTTGAGATTGGAAGAAATCCAAATGAAGGATCTAGGTTTGCCTTCCTAGCTCTTTTCCTTGTGAAAGCAATTTCCTTTATTGGCATCTTCAAAGCAAAAGTAATCTTTCTGAGAGAGGTTTGGCAAAAACATGGAAGGTTTTTATAGCGACAGGGCCAAAGTTTTATAAAACCCCATTGAAGCCATTGCAGTCCAAGGTAATAGGTAGCTATAGGCTTAGAGACGAATTAATAGGGGGAAAACAGCCTGGGTTTTCAGCAAAGGGAAGGGCAGAAACCTTTGTTTGATTATTACCAGTACTTTTCCTCTCCAATGCACACACATCAGCATCACCAAACAGCAATATTTTAAAAGGCAGACATGCTTTTAGAAAGAGGCATTTCAGGATAGCTGCAGTGCTTTAAAGCAATGAATCGTGCTGAAAAGAACCTTCTTGCCTGCATACCACTTCCTTATAATGCTACAGTTCCCACCAGTATCATCTGGATATGGAGGCTGTTCAGCATGACAGCCCAATGGGATGTTCTCCCAAGAACCCTTTTGAATTTAGGATAGAGTTAGAGCACTGGGGGGGGTAAAAGAAAAACAGGTTTGTGCAGATCCTCAGTTCTAACCAGGCGGAGTAAATTACTAGCAGCAGAAAATGAAAGACAGTCCTACACCAGGCTCAGCAGAGTCCTTCACGTGGGGATGTGGGACCACAGATTCTCTGGCAGAATCAGTTCTTCTCTGATCATTCATGCTGGAAGTCAGGCTGAGCTGTCATCCAGCACTTTTTAAAGCCAATGAATGTTCCCATCTCCAATTGGTTTTATGCCTGCCATTGCAAGTACATTCAGAAGAGCACCTAGGCAGACAACAGCAGAAGGATTATATTTTTTAGGCACGTGTGCTGTGGGGTTCATGAAGGGGAACACCTCTGGGCAACTGCATCTCAGAGAGGAAGCCAAAACCTTAATTCCTTCTGGACAAAGGGAAACTGCTGCATTTAAGAAATGCTATTGCTTATGTTCTTGAAAAAAATCAAGCTATAACTTTTTATGCTTTGGTCATAGTTTAATTGATATATTGAGCTGAAAGAGAGGAAAACAAGCTGGCAAAAATTTTGCCTGGAGGCAGCAGTTTTGTCATGAACAAGGCTCATTAGTACATTTCTAACCTCTCTCTCTCTCTCTCTGCTGATGTGTGACAAAAGCAGCCATCGGCATCTTCTCTCCTTTACTTAGTTCAAGGATTTCCCTCAAGTTCAGGCCCAGAGGTAGGACGTTCAAACCTACCAAGATCCCCAGTGCAATCCTTGACAATGGCACTGCCAGCACCCTGCATGCACACAGGGTGGCCTGAGGTATCTGGAGTGTCAGAGCAGTCTCCACACACATTTCCTCCTGTTGAATTATTTGTGCTTTAGAGTATGCAGAGAGAAATAAAAACATCCACTTCTATTTGGTGTCTCCCTCAATGGCTGCCTGAAGGGATGCTCTCTCTTTTCAGCACCCTTGGTAGCTCTCACACCCACAACTATTTGCCAGGAGGTCCTGGCGGCCCTCACCAAGTCCCTTTCCCATGGGCTGCAGCCACTTTTGAAAGAAGCAGGTAGTACAGAGAGAGCTTTACTCACCATCAGCAGCACAGCTGAGTCTGACAGCTGGTTGGACCACATGGATGGGTATCCAAGGATGCAGATTTTTTGTAGGGTAAGGTGATCTTCTGTACAGTTTGGCTACTGCTGTGTTGGTGGACCATGGTTTTTGAAGGAATTGCTCTGATTCCCTCCATTTCACAGCAATTCCAGGTCCTACGCTGCTCTCTCCATTATCTAGGAATATCGCAGGGTTTTGTTTTGAGAACACAGCAACAGAGCAATGCACTTTGCCTTTTACAGAGGCTTTTTCTTTACCCTTTCAAGCATTTTCTTGTAACAACACCATAATTCTGATTAATAAACTTATTAACAAACCTGGCTATACCTGAGCTTCAGATTAACGTAGTACTTCTGTAATCAGAAAATACATTAATTCCTTTTTCCCCCCACAGCCTTGCTCTAACCAGGGTTAGACCATGGCACTCAGATTTTAAAGGCAGAACTTGAAATCCAACCCAGAGCTTTGCACTTGGCCAATCTCAGAGCTGGCAGGGAAGAAAGCAATCAAAGAGACAACAGGGACTTTGCAAGGAAGTGTTCTGCTGAGCAACACACTTCACATCCTTGCATGACTTGGTAATACTTGCTTGTCTAAGTCTGCAGAACGTTTTAATCACAATTTTAAAATATGTTCATATTCTCCTTTGGGTGGGAGTCAGGGTCTCCACAATTTTTAAGTCTGTTCAAATTCTATGTGCCAGTAGAGCCAAAGAAAACAAAGCCTCGACAGCAAAGGGTGCTGGGGTTTGGCAGAACCTGTTTGCTCTTCCCTGGTCAGACCAACCCAGACAAGTCTCTAAGCAGGAAAACAAATCCACTGGCTCCCAACTTGCTATACATTTAGGCACTAATTTTACACTAATGCTTCCTTGAAGGAAGGACTGCATCAGGGAAGAGATGTTTTTTTCCTCATTTAAATGACACTAAAATCTGTGATTTCCTAAGACTAAAAGCTAATTGAGGGAAAATAGCGATGACATTTGAGGCAACCAGATTGATCATATGAGACTGTTTGTGTTTGCTCGGATTCCTCGCCTCCTTTCCAGCCCCTCTTGATTTTTTTCTCTTTGTAGCTGAAAACACACAACACAAATCATCCTTTCAGACTTGTTCCTTCCTTGATTAAAAACAAGAAAACAGGCGCTTTACAATTCTAATGCTTTAACTGCCGTGCATATGCCAGAAGTTTGTTCCTACTGTGTCAGCTCATAGAACAGCATGGCCTTATCTACACAGCACAGAGATTTGAACAGGTTTAAGAGAGCTTTCAGAAATTTAAATTCTCCCTTTATCACCTAGTAGCCTCCTCTGCTCCTCAGCACACTGTTCCTACCCTGCTGGTGGACAAACAAAGCCCCCCACCTAGCACACAAATAATCCTCCAAAAGGAGTGATATAAATTAAGGTGAAGTCCTAACTCAGTTCAGCTTGAGGGAAAGGTTTGGGCACTGCATTTAACAGAAGTAAGAAAGGATTTTAGGCCTTTATGATTTCCCACACTGAACTGAGATGCAAGACTGTAAGAAAAACTAAATTACTGTCACCTGATTAGCCACATCCTCACAGGGGTTGCTAAGGGAAACAGCAGTCAGGGTCAAAATAAACTACAAAGTTTGGAAAGCTTTGGGAGAAAAATCTCCAAGCCATCAAAATGTGGCCTTGGTGTTGCTGGAGGCAACATCCCCCACATCATCCACCATGTATCACCTCCCCAAGATTTACACAGCCTCAAACTTGCTCCTGAAGAGCATAAAAGCTGTGAGCATAAAGTATTAAAACATTACAAGTTGTGCATATATATATTCTACATACATATATAGGACATACAGATATATTTAGCACATTAATATGTGTACTGGATGTGGCACTCAGTGCCATGGGCTGGTAAGCACAGTGGTAGTGGATTAAGTGTTGGACCTGATGATCTCAGAGATCCTTTCCCCTTTCCCTAGGACCCTATGTCCTAATACACAACACAGAAGTTCAAATTTTAAGGAAAAATCTGCCTGATTGGCCAAAAGGGAAGGTGCAAAATGCCAGCAAGAACAAAATTATATTTCATCTAAATGATTGTGAGTCTCCCCTTCCAGAGGCCCAGCCCAGTGGAACTTCCCCCCCCAGTACTATTCCCTTACCCATTGGTGGGGGGGGCTGGGGCAGCTTCACATGAGGAAGTGATGACCAAAGAAAAAGCAAAAGAAAGTGATTTCAGTGCTGAGGTCATTTCAAATTGGATGGAATATGTTAGGAAAGCATATTTCACCTTCATCTTTCTACTGCATGGGACTGTACTTACCAAAAAAAGGTTAAACCCATCTGCAATACTTTTTTTATAAGGTTGCCCCTCAGGTTCAAATGGTGCAGCATGTCCTTATCAATCCCTCAGAGCTTGCTTTGGGACTGATAAGTTCTAAACCTTCCCCCCCCTCTTTGTTTTTTTTTGTTTTGTTTTTTTGTTTTTTTCCCAGAAGTCCATGAGAGAATGAGAAAATTGCAAATAATTTTATCCTGGAGTGATGGAGTTATCTCCCTAAAATTCTAGTATGATGCCCAGGAATAAATGTCCCTCTCTAATCTCCTCATGGTCCCTGCTCTCAAATGCTTGCTGCTGCCTGAGCAGTTTCATGCAGGGCCCACGGTGGGAAAATTACTTTAAAAGCAGGAGACAAAAAAGAAAAAAGTAGCAGCACCGAAGAAAGGGCAGTGTTTTCCACAGAGCAATGCATATACAATCCTGACATTATTCAACATGCTTTCAGACCAAAAACTCTTACAACATCTGTTACGTGCAGAATACCAAAATTCTCTTTCAGCAAACTGCTATCTGCTTTCTATTCCAGCAGTGTTCCTGGGTCTTTTCAGCCTGGGCCTGTCATTTCCAAGCTGCAATTTGCAAAAATTCATCTCCAAACTTGCGAAGATGATTCACCTGAGCAACAGCAAGCAGTGGGAGTTTGTCAAAGAGAATTATTTGCATGTTTATAGCCCAAAATAAGATTTGACTTAATACTTGTTCATCGTGTGATGAAGGGTTTTGCAGATCTCTGTTTTTAAAGGGTGAGAGGCTTAGACCTTGCAGAGCACTTGAGAGTGGGAGGACAGCGAGAGGCTGAGATTTGTCTGAGAGGTACAGAAGAAGCTGGAGCAGAGGCAAAGCCCTCCTCCCCAACCACACTTGCTTCTCACTTTCCAACCCTGACCTTGGGCCAAGCCACAGACTGACACTTCAGTCCTGATCTGACTGCAGGGTGAGCACATCTGTGCTTAGAGGGATTTGAGTTTCTTGAGGTAAGGGGGTTTATTTCAACACCTCCTACAACAAGGACTTTTTTAGGCAGTGAACCTTGGAGTGAGCCAGAGGAAAAGGGTCATATACCAGTAGCACAGCAAGCAATGAACCTATATAACTTATTCTCTTAATTAAAAAATCCTTGCAGGCTCTAGACTTTGGTGTAAAACACATACTAAAAATGAACAGTGGCATTTAATTCTTTCTTTGCCTGGATGCAACACAGCTCTGAGCAACAGGTCTTGCAGTTTTGTGCCAAGGATGTGTTAAGGGATGTGTGGAGAACCTCCATGACCCCATGGGCAGGAACCTCCTCCCCAAATGCCAAAGAAGCCTTTCTTCTTTACCATGCATGTTTCTTAAGTAAAGTTTCTGTCTGCAGCAATGGAGAAGGTGTCCCCATTAGTGTGGAGTGAGCAAAAACCAGATCTGTAAAGGGAAACATAATTTCTACATACGGCACCTGAAAACCAAGCAACTTCAGTAAGACACAGAGTAGAAGCGAAACAAACCCTGTGACATTTCTATGACTTCTATTTTGGATTTGGGTGTTAATTTGGACTCAGGCCACAGCTAAACCTTCATACCCCGGACAGAGTAGCAACCAGTATCACATATTGTGATGCCTTGTGTCATCCAAACCAGCTGGAAATTTGCTGCTTACAATCAGTGTGTTCACACATCCAGCCATGTGGTGTAATTATAACTGAACTGCGGGTACACACAAGCACAGAGAAGTGGAGCTGCTCATTACCTCCTTTGTCAAAGCCTATTTTTCTTTGCAAGATAGTTCCTGTGGCACCAGAATAAACAATAATTTTGGTTCTTTGCGCATCACCGGCATTTTCCCAGACAACCCATTCTTTCAGTGTCAGCACTCCAGATTGCATAAACACCACCAATAAAGTCTTCCAGTCACTCTTTTTTTCTAGAGGTGTATTTATCCTCAGCTTTTAGGAGGTGACAGAAGACAGAAGTGAGCACACACACACACCCACCTGCTTCCCCACTTGGCTGGTGGAACGTACTCATTTGCAATGGGATGCACCCAACCAGACTCCCTCCATCCCTGCTGGCTGCACTCCTGGCACGCTCTGCTGTTGGGCTGGAAGCCCTACACAAGTCCAATGGATGGAAAAAGAGTCAGTTCAAGCACAATTCAACATGTTATCAGGAAAAAAAGATTCATCTGGGATCCAGAGAAGGCTGTTCCAAGTTCACCATGCTAAGCACCAACAACAGAACTTTCTTAATAGCAGGGGGTAAAGTCCATGGAGCTAAATGTTTGCCTCATAAGGCTCAGGCAATAACTGGTTGCCTCTCCTTCCTTCTGAGAATACTCAGTCATAAAGCACAAGTGAAAGGATACTACCACAACACCTTTGGAAATTTTAAATAAAAGGATATTTAGTACAAGCTTTTCAGCCTCTTGATCCCATATGGACCAAGGCTGACATTCATCCCACATGTAAGCCTACTGAGGGGATTACTGCTAGAACTTCAGGCTTTATCCAACTCCAGAATAAGGGTTCTGCATATTTCACTGATTTTTTCTATGCAGACAAGGCTTTCTGTCTCAGTTTTAGAGGGAACCATTTATATATGCAATAAAAAAAGCTATTTCACCACATTGCTGAAAATTCTATCAGGTTACAGTTTATCTTAATGGTATATAATTTATAATGTATTAATAAAGGAGTACTAAATATTATATTGCATTTGGCATAAAGAGTCCATTATAGATGTTTATAAACACATCAGTAAATGTTACAGACTTTTAAGTAACCCTATTGACCTGTAGCATAAATGCACTCTAGCTACTGATTGATGATATATAAACATTTTATGGCTAAACTTTTACAAGCCATTTATAAATACACTCTTAAAAAGAAATATAACATACTCCCCAAATAGACACAACTAACTCACAAAAGACAAGATGGTTTCAAGAAAGACTACAAGGTTTTTATTTGGTTTAATTCCTGTAAATCAAAGTTACACCTCAGTGTACAAAAGTAAAATTAACACCGCATAACATTAAAAAGAAAATATTGCTCTTTTAATTTTCTTTCAAATACGGGACCTGACGAAAGAAAAAGAAAACCTGAAACAGCCAAGCTAGAGGGTGCAGAAGAATTTCCAATCATAGAAAAGAAGCACTAAATCTGTTCCTGCTCTCTTTATGCCATTTTACTTGCGACACAGGTCACAATCTACCTCATTTAACTGTAAACATCTCAAAATCAGTTGCCCAAGTCAGTACTGCTCACCTAGCTACTCCATCAGTGAAGCAAAATGGCACATCCAGAGGCCAATCCATCCCAACCACCTTAGATTACTTTATCCAGGACAGACCCACCCTCTGGAGAGGTTTTTTTCTCACCAAGAGTCATCCATGTCCCCTCTCTTGAGTAGTAAAACTCTCGTGTAGGCAGCTGTGCCTGAGTAACTCCTAGTTGGGAAGTTTGCTGTTAAACAAGAGCTGCAGAATCAGCTCAGCATGAGACACAATGTTTAAAGGTTTAACTTGTGAAACTGAGAGCTTTAGCTCAGGCAAAGAGAGTCTGTCAAACTTGAGACCTTGCAGCAGTATCAGTGTGATGCTACTGGTTATCCTGGGGATGGAAGGAAAAGTAGAAGCTCATACTTCAAGGCAGGAACAGACTTCAATGAGCTGTCTGCTGGATTCATACCATGGCACGTGTCAGTCAGCAACAGGAACAAGGTGTGAAGCACTCTGAAACCCAGTGGGGTTCAGGTTTCTGCTCCTTTCTTCCCCAGCATCTTTAACCCAATGTTAGTCTCATGCTGGGCAGAAAGGTGAATGAGTGTCTGTTTCCCCATGCAGGCACTTCAGATTGTACCTTTATAACATCACCTGGAATATGGCAGAACTCTCTCTGCTCTTTACCTTCCATGAATGCAACCTGTTGTTAACATTAAGTGTCAGTGAAATGCTTTGGATGAATCTGGATAAAGCACCAAGCTGTACTGTAATTAATCACTATGAATCTGTAACTTTCTCTGGTAAAGAGGGGGACTTGACTTCAACAGACCAGTGAAGAATCACCTGTACCTGAGCCAAACACTGCCTAGAACAGTAACAGCTTTGTTTGTAGCAATGAAGAACTAGAACAAAATGCTAAAAAAGCAAATACATAAAGAAGGAAAAAGTAAAGTATATTTCCAAGTATGTGGTGTAAGAACCACCCTTGTATACCATCCTTGTGAAGTCTCCTTATTTTTTAATAGGTTTTAGCAAGGCTAATTAACAACTCTATATAAAAAAAAAAAAAAAAAAAAAAAAAAAAAAAAAAAAAAAAAAAAAAAAAAAAAAAGTATTTCTTACCAGCTAGGTTGGATGAGCTAAGCATGAGTGGACTCCACTGTTCTGATGCTCTAAGATGTGAATGTTGACACACTCCTGGCTTGTATTCTGGAATAAATCAATCCTCAGAGCACAGCAGCCCCATCTGCTCACTTGCCTATAGCCTACTCCTTTGTGCTTCCTTAACTGCCTGGCAAGCACCATCACATGTGTCTGGTAATAAGCAAGGGCAGAAGACCAGAGGACGGGAGCCTGCTGGTGAGTGTGTCAAAGTGTTTGCTGCTGACACCCATATCATGTGTTCAGGTTTGCAACATCTGCACAAAAAAGTCCTTGTGTGTCAGCACCAGAAAAATCTCAGGAACATATTAGCAATCACTGTTCAGCACTTGAATACCAAGGAAACAATGCAGTTATACCTTTTGGAAAGAAAACATTGCAAAAATACGCTTTACTCTAACCTACAACTGTAATTGTCAAAAAATATTTTGCTTACCTACACAAGCTTTCCGAGAGGACTGACTCAGGATCTGCAGCCAGGTGGAAGCTCCCTGCTGAATTCACTTTGCTGCTCTTGAGCCCCTCCTGCATGGCAGCCATGATGAAAAGCAGCTGCCCATCACTCTGAGAAACAGCTGATTTTTATTTTTTTATTTGCCATGCAATCACCTCAGTACTAGCAGTGCTGCTTGCATTGCATGGTCCCCTATTAAGTGCAAAGAAAAGGCACAAGTACAAGAGCCTCTTAGTAAAACATTAATCTCAGATCACAGATTTATTTTATGGATTTGCAACACAGCCCATATTACAAACATTGTCTGGGAACATTTACAAGAATAAATAAGATGGACTCGCAGTTGTAAAAAAAAGATTACACTTCACTGTAATGTACAGTCAAAAAATATATCTGATATTCATTGACTTGACATTATTTACCTTCCTTCTTTTAAGCCAGAAAGAAAAGACACTGAATGCACAGTGTTGAGAGTTGTGTTTATATTTTTTCCTTTTTTTTTTTCCTTTTTTTTTTTTTTTTTTTTTTTTTTTTTTTAAATACGTGCTTTATCTATCAAACATCCAAACTGTACAAGTGAGTTTCACCAGTAATCCATAAAGGCCAAAGGAGGGGAGGGAAGGAGATGGGGGCAGCATTGCAACAGCATAGACTCCCTCTCATGCAGCCCTCCTCCCTGCTGGCAAAACACATCCAGGGAGCTGGAATGGGATCCTGCTGCTCCAGCTGCAGCCACAGCATTGCTGTGGGAAGTAGTGACAAGTCTGGCATCAAGGAACACTGGTACATTTTCCTTTCAACAGGCTTGGTGTGGGGGGGCAGGGAGCAGGAGATTAAATCACTCTGGGAGTGAATTTTGTGGATGTGGTGAGTCAGTATGGGTTAAAGGATGCATTAGGGATACAGGTCAAACTTTTGGCATAGAAGCACAGCGTTGAAGTGCTGGAGATGTTGAAAAGGCTACTGGGGAGATGAAGGGGTAATACAAGTTCTGTTCCAGGTACATAAAATCCAGCATGTGAAGTCCAGTTAGACTTCCAGCAATGCAAACAAACGACCACCATTTCTCCTGGGGAATCTATTTTGAGAGTATCTAAATTCATGAAAGCTTGTAAAATGTTAGCCCCTCTCCCCCTTCCATCCCTGCAAACACACTCCTTTCCCTAATTCCACACAAATGAGATTTCCTGGATGTCCCCACTGAAAGATGATGTACTCACACAAGGAAATAAATCTCTATAGTGCAACACATTTGAGGTATCTCACAAAGTCCCCCAGACAGCAGTGCTTCAGGACCTCAGATCTCCCAGTGAAAAATAGCTCTACCGAAACACTGTCGTTCTGCAACCAGCCCCTCCAATAAAGCAACCACTATGCTTTGGAGACCTCTTACAGAAGATGAGGACTGGTCTCAAAGGTTACATCTAGAGTGTACCTTCACCTTACACCGAAAAACAAGCAAATTCTTGCTCCAGACAAATTGGTGTGGATTGGCTTCTAAAAAAAATTTTTTTAAAAAAAATCTTAGTTTGTTCTTTTATTATTTCATGCTTTTAATTTTTTTTCCCCACCAGAAAATATCATGGGAATACGAGATTCTGTCTTTCAGTGTGCTCCATTATTTTGGGTTTTTAAGGCTCAGGTTGAAACCAGGAGTGGTGAAAAGTCTGGGGGATGAGGATGGAAAGGATAATTTAGGTCTTTCATGAAAAAGCTGCCAGGTTTTCACAATTATGCTAGTCCAACATAAAAATGTAGGATATTCTGAGTATAGTTTATTTTTCACAGGGGAGGCTTTTAAAATATTGTAACACAGCAAATAAAGAGTATAGAGTAGGAGTCACCAGAATTCAACAAATGTTTTTTCTTCTATCACGCTCAGTACCACTGGATTGGGTCTTGATGTATGAAAATGTCTGACTGTCTGACTGTTACAGGAAACTGTACGTTCTTCAAGTATGTATATGAGGAAGATGACTGATACCTGTCTCAAGTCAATGAACACATAATACACGATAGATGTTCCTAGTGATCCTTGCCAGAGCTGCAGAAAGTGGGCTTTGCTTACAGTGCTCTTGGCTCACTCTTGATGAAAGAAGAGCTGTAGATAATTTTGGGAACAGGGAAAGGAAGAGCACTTGCATTTAGATTGTGTATTATGTATGTATGGCTATAGAACACTGTCATCTAAATAAACAGGAATGCAGGAGGGTTAAGAGAATCCTTATTACTTGCTTCTGTCTCTCTGACTTTAATGAGCTACCTTCCCAGTTTCTATTCCTGTAAGCATCTGCACAGGGAATATGCAGTAGTTTGGTTCTCTCATTCCAGTCCTTTAGAAGGTACAGTGAACTTTTGACCAAAGGCTGAATAACTTTTTGCCACATGCTCCTACTTCTTTTCCAAGCAAAACAGGCTTGATGACACTTTGTACACTTAAGAGAAATGAAAATATGAAACTGAAATGAAGATACAGGAGGCTCACACCAAGTTCTTGAGATGTTCCTTGCACTGGCTGGAGATACCATAGAAGTTAACTGTGCTACCAATAGAATGGAGTGGATTTTTTAAATTTATTACTGGACAACATTTTCTAAGTTGACCATTCCCTGCACTGCATGTCCAAGGCTGGGTCAGGACTGTGTGCTGCTCTGTGGTGACTTGTTAACAATTCTGCAAGCATGACAGATAGAGGCACCTTATATTTGAAGATTCCTCTCTCTTTTTATCTTTGTCCCTCAGGATTTATTCCCTGTGTTACACTCTGTCTGCTCCATCTCCAGAGAGCTCTGCAGCATGGCATGTGGCATTATCTGCTTTTTATGATCTTGGCATGAACCCAGAAAAATAATAAAGATCTAACAGCAGCCGTGCAAGAATGAGAGATAGAACAAGGGGCAACTTTCCAACCTGTTTCAGGACTCCATTTAATCTGCTTTCTCCTCCAACATCTGGTTTCTCCCAAAGGAGATTTCTTCTCCTTCTCTTCCAATAGCAATTGGCTTACCTGCCTTCTCAGTCACCTACTGCAGGAGCTTCTCTCCTCTCTCAGACTCTATGGCACACCACGAGCAGTCCCCCAATGCCTGGCTTATGATTCCCAGGGGAAATCCCACAAACTACTCCTAAGGGGCCTGTGAAAATTAAATGGAAAACCAGGTCTACTATCTGCAGGCTTAAATCTACTACGGTGTGGTTCACTTTACCACTGGACATTGGTTTTTGTACATGGAGTTTACAGATCCAGAATAAAAACTTGGAAATTACTGACACACCAGTATGTGTTTCCCTAAGCAAAAGCTCCTCTACCTTATGGATTTACATAGACCAGACTAATTGGGGGTCTCAGGCATTTCCTAAAATCTCAGTCTGTCTTTTGGGGGTTAACTGGGTAATCTTCAAACTTGTGTGCACGTGGGCAGGGGCTGAGCAGGACAGATGAACTACAGAAACTACAGTTTGATCTGGGGGTAAAGGCCATAGAAGTTTTTCAGTGCATGTAAAAATCTTTCAGTGTTAACTGCCTGTGGCCTGTGGCCCAAAATGGACAACTCAAGCTCATATAAATGACCAAAACATCAATAAAATAGAAGGGACCGACCATATCTTTGATAAAACTGGTCAGAGCTGAGCATGGCACAGACAGATGTAGTTCTGTGCAACCTCGTTGAATTTCAATCACAAATTGAAAAGCCTCCTACTAACCAAAGCCCAGAGACTTCTCTGATCAGAAAACACCAATGATTTCTATTTGCAGACATAGATAAACCTACCAAATTCCCATTTGCTTGCTTGCTACTAGAGGTCCTGATTAAGTTACCTTCCCATTCACACTGTACTCCCTTTTCCAGTTTCTTATCTTTATATTAATAAGGAAATACCTCAAGCCTATTTACAGGAGGTCAAATGTCATTTTTCCTTAGAGGTAATTTGAAGGAAAAAAAAAAAAAAAAAAAGAGCCAGAATAGGACACAACTCCTTCAGACATATTAATAATTAAAAAAAAGCCCCCACAAACCACCACCAAACTAACACAAAACTAAAAAACAACCAAAAACATTGTTCAGTTCTACTGTACCTTTTGTACCTTTTAGGGGTTTTGGTCTATCTCTTTCTTGCAGACAGCTCAGGGTCTTCCCTCTCCAGCAGCCAGCCTAGATAGCTCTGGAATTCTTTTCCTGAATTATATCCCTAAATAATTTAAGATGTTAGTTACCCCCTGTATGAGACAGTCACCCCTGAATCAACCCTCTGTACCTATTTCTACTCTCCTTCAGTATTTCAAATTACACTTTAGACTAACACTACACTATTAATGAGCAGTGCTCCCTCACCCCTGAAGGATCTCTGACTGGGGATAAGTTTGTCTTCATTATGACCATTCAAATATTGCCAATATCGTATCTTTCCAGCCTGA
This sequence comes from Florisuga fusca, assembly GCA_038090715.1. Lineage (NCBI taxonomy): Eukaryota > Metazoa > Chordata > Aves > Apodiformes > Trochilidae > Florisuga > Florisuga fusca. The sequence continues at coordinate 11,240,654 of JAAWXA010000023.1, forward strand.
AATTCAGTCATTGAGGAATTCACCTTTTCTCCCATACATTGTCGCTTCCAGCCCCAGCAGCAGCTGCTCAAAGCTCACCCTGACTGCCACCCCTTTGGGAGTGAGCAAGCCTCCTTTATCTCATCTCATAATTTCTCTTTCCCAGCAAAAACAAACCCATCACCCATAATCTTGGTTCAACCACATTACCTGTTTTGCTAAAGGCTGTTCTCTATGGTTTGAAGAACCTCAAGGCAAGGAGGTTATTCAAAGCCAGCTTCTCTTTCCACACAATTCCCTCCATCCCCATTCCCATTCAGCAGATTTGCATCGTGCAGTTAGGAACAGCATAAAGCTCCCTGAGCCAAGAGAGACTGGAGCTGGGTCAGGCCCCTGAAGCAATGAGACTGCATGAGGATATAACAGTTTGGCAACACAGACTGGAGTGTTTGCTGAGCAGCTTCCCCCACGGATTGCAGCCTGGACATTAGAAGAAGGTTGGGACACATGGCTGAGTTGCTGCATAATAAGCTGTGACTAATAGGCAGGCAGTGGTAACCAACATTTGCATTGAACTATTTCCTTGCAAATACAAGGTAAAATGTAGCTTAAATATCTCTCCCTGCAGTTTATGCTAATGGCTCTTTGCATTTGCCAAGTTGCTGTGGGTCAGCTGATGCACACACCTGACCCTTCAGTAGCATTTTCCATACCATAAAACACATTCAAACCTACATCAAGACCTTAAACAACTCCACTGCCCATGCTATTCTGCCCATCCAACACCTCCTTCCCTCCACACACACATCCTTCCTATGGGCTTACTTCTGGCTTTTTAATCCACTTTCCTTCATACTACTGTTAAGCCTTGAATCACCTCCTCAGCTTCACGTGGCAGCTGTGTTGCCATTCCTTCTGGGTCTCTTATTTTTACCCAGGCTCTACCCCTCAGTGCTTGCCCTGGTCCTTTGTGAACTCAGGAGGGGACCTACAGCTAAGCTACTTTCTATGTACAATCAACAGAATGCTAAAATCTAATCAAGATTTCCATAGGATCCAGAGGGAGTGATTCCCTCGGTCTTCCTGGCATTAGTGATGTCACAAATACTTTGCTGACCTGCCATTTTCTGCATACCTGGGCAGTAGCTGAAAAATCCCATTCTGGGATGAGGAATCCCTCTTCCTTTGCTAACAGCTCCCAGCTTCTGACCTACACTGTCACAGCAAGCCACCTGCAATCAAAAACACTCACATTATGCATTCCTTCTCATTTTTATGGCATAGTTTTTCTTTGCCTTCCATTTTTTTTTTTTTTTTTCTGCAGCATTGCATGTATTGCTTTAACAGCAAACACTAAAGCCATGTGGTTGGCTTCTTTCTGGTTTCTTTTCATGGATTCTTTCAGAAGATGCCAGACATCCACCTCAACTGGAATGAAAGGTGACTTCATGATTTCTTGCAATCAAAAGAAAGGACCAACTAGAAACCAAGCAGAGGAAACTGGGAAGGGGTTCTCACTGCTACTTTAGGGCACACTGGCTACATCAGGGACAAACGTATGGTTGACTCTCACTTAAGACCTTCAGGATATTGAAGCCAAGAATACAAAACTCCTTGGAAAGAATACAAGAATACAAGCAAGGTGGTCCAGCAACCTCTGCAAGCCCCTCCTCTGCTTAGCAGGAAGAGGATTATTGCTGTTCCAAGCATCCTTCCTCAGACTGTTGCAAGTCTTGTTAGAAATGGTAGATACTGGTATGTCTGAGTCAAGAGTTGCCTTTATCAGTCTGCATTTTCATCCTTCACTGAGTACTGAGCAAATGAGTACTGAAAAAAAGAATGACCATGAAGCAGAGTTGCCTTTTGCATTTATATACAGAACTGGCAATATGTTTTGAACTTCTGGCATGCTCTGTGCCAGGCACCTACATGGCACTACAGAGCTCCCAGCTCAGTTTCTGAGTATACACCTGAGGCTGGGAAACTACAGGGTGGTAAGAAAGTAAAGTTTCCTTAAACTCTTTACCTTCAGTCTCTCTTATGGCAGTTCTGCATTGGAAGAAACATCCTAGAACCTAATTTCCAGGCAAAGCATCCTTGTATCCCCATACCCTCAAGATAAATAAACAGCTAAGTTGAAATACTGAATATCATAAGGCCAATTATTCAACCAGTTACTTTTTTCTCCAAGATTACCCTGCAGACCTTAGTGATGAACTACTTAAAAATACTCTTTCAGAAAAACAATTTCTTAGCTGCTCAGAAGTCAGAGTGAGATCCAGAACCACGGCAAAACACAGCTGGTGTTTGTTTCAAGGAAGGATTGTTGCACAGGCATTTTTGCAGAACAAAATAAAAGCTGTTTTGCTTAGGATGAAAAGTTGCTGTTCTGGTCTAACACTTTTGTTAGCAAATGTCAGAACAGGTTTCTGTGTATGTACATCACCTTTCCTACAGCTTGGATGGGTTACCATTTTGATGCTTGTAGAGCCTGGCAACCTGAATAAATCACTCAGCTACATCTGACTGTATAACAGTTTGGAAATAATGAGGAAACCTTGACCAAACCCAGTTTTAAGATTCTTTTCAGACTTCAAGCTCTTGAGCAGGAACCTCCTTTGTTTTCCGTTTGCACAGTGCCTAGTTCAGGAGAGTCCTGTTATGACCAGGGGTCCTAAGCTCTACAGCAATACAAATAATAAATAAAAAATAAGAATACATAGTATATGATCAATAATTCCTACTTCATACCCTGTCTTTCAAAAACACACTGCACCCGAGCAAATACTTGAAAAATGTGGTAACAAAGTTACCAGAGTTGCCAGACAAATGTTTGATGCAAATATGTAACCTTAAGGTTTCAAGTGGCTGGGAAACTCCTGAAGGCATGGCTGTACCAGCACTGAAAGGAACACAGACCAGAGAGATGGAACCAGTTCATACACAGCCTGGAGAGTATGGCAGAAACTGGGAGCAGAAATTTGTGCAGAAGCCGAGGCAGTGAGTCCATGAACAGCTTCTCATCTCCACCATCTATTTCCACGCTGAAAGGGACTATATATGGTAAGAGAATTTAAGTGGGTTGGTTGGGTTTTGGTTTTTTTTGAGTTGGCCTTTTCATTTGGAAAAAGAAAATAAAAGGAAACAGATAAGGTAGACATATTGTAATGAAACATTTCATACATCCCCTATGGCTATCTCATTTTCCCCAAATGACTGTTGCATGAAATTAAAAAATTAAAGACTGGGATTTGAAAACAAAATTATAAATTAAAAAGGAGACGTTTAGAAGATAATTTCCTAAGGGTTTCATTCCTTCCCCACTCTGCAGCAAGGAGAGCAAAAATACAATCCAAGAGAGGAGAGAAGAAGTCAAAGGGGATTAGAAAGTCCAGTCTTTCAGCCTGTCTCCCATTTTGCTAAATTTTACAGTAGGTTATTTAAGAAGCAGTAAGATGTTCTGATAGAAAGCAGGCAGCAGCGAACACAGGCATCATCTCCTCCTTCCAGTGAGGTCTGTGCAATCTCAATCTCTTGCTCTGGGAAGGAGGGGGTTTCCTTCCCACACGTGTTACTGCCTTCCAGTGTGGGCGAGGGGAGAAGCATCTGCCAGAGTTTGGGGTCTGGCATTTCAGAGGGTCCCCTCCATCCGCTGGGCTAAAAGGAACTCAAGTATTCCAGTGCAACCTCATATACAAATTTATACTGTTCCTGAAAGAGAGAACAGAAAACAGCAGCATTAGGATATGGGTAAATTCTTCAGAGCCTCATCCCTCAAGCTGTCAAAGATGTTTCCTCCCTCTTTCTTATTCTGTTTGGCAGGACCTGACAAACATTAATTGTGTTTCTGTGTTGTCCTGAAGAAGCAATGTTAAGAAATGGTATTGTCAATGGAAAAGAAAAATACTCAAAGAGACAGCCACACCGTGGACTACTCATTGTTTGCTTCAAGCTTTCATTGCACACGTTGCTTCTGAGGGAAGAACTCAGTGTGATCAATTGAGCTGATCGACTTCAGGGCAGATTAATCTCCAGTTGAGGGTGTAAGGGGCTTGTGCTCTTCCCCCTTCTTGGTTTCAGGGCATGTCCCAGCATTAAGCCCTGGGCTGTATGTGTGCACAGAGGGACAAATCCCACCCCTCCCCACAGCCATGGAGACAGCCACTTAGGGTTCAACCTCCTGGAGGCAGCTCCAGGGTGTAGAGACAAGTGTTCATCACTCTGCCAAGGCAGCTCTTCTCTGCTCAAGGAGAGAAGCAGTGGGACCAAAGGATTCATTACACCTGCTAAAGTGGATCTGATTTTAATTCTGATGGTTTTGTCTTGTGGTTCATTTTGATTCATGCCGAGTTAAGCCATGAATTTTTATTTTTTTTTTAACCTATTGTAAAGTCTCCCAGCATATGCTGGGTGGGAGAAGATGCAAGGAATAAAGCTTACCAGTGACTCCACCATGTTGGATTTGTTATTCCGTAATGTTTTCACTATGTGGAACACATCAATGATATTTTGCTGTTGAATCATTTCACACACACTGCAGATGGCACAGAAGGTGCCACTGCGTCCCCCCCCATTCCTGGAAACAGAAGAAAAAAAGCACATGAGGGAAGAAGGAGAGCATTGTTTTCACAGCAGGTCCCACCCCACGCACCCTGGGACAGGTCTGTCATGTAAGGACTGGTTGAGGATTCTCAAGGGTGTGTGTAAAGGTGGAGGAGTAGATTCCCAGCAGTGGTGGACATGGAAGCCCCAGGGACTGCAGTGCTGCTCTTCACTGCTCTGGGGCTCACAGCAGCTCTGCAGTCAGAGCTGGACATGTGGAACTGCTGCTTCAGTTGAGTTTGGGCTCCAACACGAGACCCACATACATGACAGAAAGCAGCAGAGCTATTGCAGCTACTCTGCACAGCAGTCAGTAAAGTCTCTTTACCAGGATGTTATAATGTAGCTCAACAGTCAACTTGAAGTGTATTACAAATGTAATTTAACTTCATTTTCCCCAGCTGAAGCCTGGCAAACGGCCAGATCTGCAATCCACAACCAGTCAGTCTGTTATGTGCTCACAGACATTTTCCAGTCCTACTTACAGGCAATGGACCACTGTCCGTCCATCTCGCCCATCGTACTGTTCCTGCCACTTCTCCAACCTTCTGACCACCTTCAGGAGGGAACGTTTGGAAGGAGGGGTGTCCCTGTAGGCTGGCCAGCCAATGTACTGCAGGTGCTGAACAATGCGATACCCGTCCTGGGGCTAAAACAAAGAGCATTTTCAAGCTGCTAAATGGAATAGGGCAGGAAGCACACAATCAGAATCAGAGGCACTAAAGATCATGGAAATGTAATTTATGGAGCCTCTTTCCATTTCTGACGAGAAAGAAAATTAAAAAGAAACAAAGGAGACATAATCAACCTGGGAAGCAACTGATGAGAGAAAAATCCTCCTCTGAAACCCTTTCTTGCAGCCCTGAAGCTGCACTGCCAAGGTCCAGTGTGCAGATAAACTTTTTTTATATTGCTTCAGCTGTCCTGGGGCTGAGGGATGCAGACAAAGAGTTGCCTCACAGAAACAGCAGTTGCTTATTTATAGGAAAAACAGTGGCAATTGGGAATCCCAGTCTAGCCAGTAAACATTGCATCTGTCTTCAGAGACGCTGCATGATAGTTGACAGATGGAGAGCTGCTGACACCATCTTGGTTTATTTCCTAGGATACTGAGCATTTTGTATTGGCTACTAAGTGATTAATTGTTCTCAAATATACACAGAAAAATGCTTTCCATTTAAATACAGATTTTCAGATCATACCATCCACTTTCTACTTTCAGCCAAGACTCTTTTACCAATATAGACTTGCGATGAAATGTTAATTAAAGGAAGTAGCTACTAAATTCTGCAGTGCATTTTTTTTCCTAGGTGAGAAATTCAGCATCTCTAAACCACAAGACTTGGCTCTGCCTCCTCCTCATGCCAGAATATCTTTCTGAGACCAAATAGGGAATGTGGCATTTCACTGATCTTACCCTGGCCATGTTGCAGATTCGGAATATCCGGTTGATGATGTCTTCATCGATGTCTGCTGAAACAAACTCTACTTGAATTGGGCCATAACAACAGGAGGTCTTCTCTGGCCAGTATTGCATGCAGAGCTGGAGAAAACACACACACAAAAAAAACAAAGTCAGAAAGCACTTTAAGAAGGAAATGCACACTCCGTTTTCTTTCCGTTAGAATTTCTAACCAGCTCAAATGTATTTGTGCTCAGAGAAAACCTTCTGGCTCAATAAAGATTTTTTTATAAACTGAAGAGGAAGAGAAAAAATATTTTAGAAATGTCGTTTTCATTTTTTTAATTCAAGCAAAGTGAAAATTTTTCTGTAAGATGAACTTTCAGCTTTCTGACTCTAGTAGCAAGCAGGAGAGGGGAAAATGAATTTGCTCTTTGTCTGAGAGCAGCAAGAGCAACTCCGATTTCAGGGTGAACCACAACTGAATCTCTGAAGTTTGTGAAGCAGGTTGGAAGTCTTTTTTCTTATGCTGATACTACTGAATTCAAAGTACAAAAAAGAAAATCCTATCCACACAAATTACAATCTAAGTATTTCAAATCCATCTGGAAATACATCATGGAGAGAAAATATTTTGCATGCGATCTCATTAGCAGTTTCTGCTGAGATTGTATTTCTTTCTGGTTTTTTTTTTCTTCCTATTTTCAAGTGTCATTTTTTAGAAGTTTTGAAACCCCCCAGATGCTCATTTGAACTTGGTCTTAAGCTTTTCAAATTCAGCCATTGCCAGTAATAACATCAAGTGTGTGCATGGTACTGCATTAGTTCTGTATTCCTGTTATTTCTCTGATCACATGGGACTGAAATTGGGGGGGATAATCACTCAATCTGATGCATCTCTGCCCTTGTTAGTTTTTCAAGATTAAGCAAGCCAGCCAAGATGACATAAGCCAGTCCTCCTTTGAAGGCTGTCTTTACTTTTCATTCAGACTTTCAAGAAAGTAGCCTACAGATCTCTCAAAAAGCATCTGTCCAATAGGCAAGATTTGAGCTGAGCAGGTACTTTAGGAAATAACCTCAAGAAGCCTTGTCAAGAAGAAAGAGACTAAACCTTTCTTTAACTTTGAAAATCTACGTTTTATAAAGCAGGTTAGAAAATGGCCATCAACCCAAATCTATAGGCATATACAGAGCTGAAAATTGTTATGTTCTCTGACCTCCATGTGGTTTTTATTTATTTATCCTCCATTTCCCTGACTGGTGGAGGAACGGTTTATTTATTTATTTTAATTCTTCTCTCCCTACAGTTCAGGCACAGCTTTTACATAAGCAATTTTTGTATTTGTGTTCTGCTCATGGAAATGAGTAACACACTCTGCTCACACACACAAATGAGTGCCTGCAGGCAACTGCACACCAACAGTTTTGTAGTGCCTTGGGTACAGAGCTTGGATTAGGCAGTGATGAGGAGCCAGATAATTACATCCTCATCCAATGACACTGCAAGCACCACTTCATTAAGTTTCCCGTTCAGAAACCTCCTTTTCACAACTGATCTGTTGGATCTGCTTGAGGGAAGGAAAGCTCTGCAGAGGGACCTGGGCAGGCTGGCTGGCTGGGCCAAGGCCAGCTGTATGAGGTTCTGCAAGGCCAAGTGTCAGGTGCTGCACTTGGGCTGCAACAACCCCAGGCAATGCTCCAGACTTGAGGCAGAACAGCTGGAAACCTGCCTGGAGGAAAAAGACATGGAGGTGTTGATCAACAACCAGCTGAATATGAGCCATCAGTGTGCCCAGGGGGCCAAGAAGGCCAAGAGCATTCTGGCTTGTATCAGGAACAGTGTGGCTAGCAGGACCAGCACAGGGATCATCCCCTGGACTGGGCACTGGTGAGGTCTCACCTTGAGTATGGTGTTGAGTTTTGACATTGAGGACATTGAGGGGCTGGTGTGTGTCCAGAGAAGGGCAAAAGAGCTGGGGAAGGGTCTGGAGAACAAGACTTACAAGGAGTGGCTGAAGAAATGGGGATCATTTAGTCTGGAAAAAAGGAGACTGAGGGGAGACCTTGCTCTCTAAAACTACCTGAAAGGAGGTGGGATCATGGTGGGGGTTGGTTTCTCCTCCCAAAGAGGAAATAATAGGTCAAGGAAAAAAGATCTGAAGTTGCACCAAGGGAGGCATACTTGGGATTTTACAAAATATTTCTTCACCAAAAGGCTTTCCAAGCATTGGAAGAGGCTGCCCGTGGATGTGGCAGTCAGGGACATGGTTTTGTGGGACTTAGCAGTGTTAGATTAATGGTTGGACTTGATGATCTTGAAGGTCCCTTTCAACATAAATGATTCTATGACATCTGACTTGTCTTGAAAGCTCATAAGATACAAACTTTACAATCACCCTTAATTTCCAGTGCCAGCTGGATTATTTTGGCATTGGCTGCAGACTCAAGCTAGGTGACACCATGCAAGAGTAATAATCACTGCCAAATGATGACTAATCAGCATTGCCAAATCCCCTTTTCTCTGATTACAGGCACAAACCCAAAACTTTGCTAGGAAAAAAAAAAAGCCAAACAAAGAAGGAATTGTGCAGAAATATAGTAGCATGAATAACACTGGCTGAGGCTGATAGGTTTGTGTTTTCCAAGAATGAAGTGTGAGAAAGTGTGTCATTTCCAGAAAAAGCTGTGTTTTCCTCTGAACTGTCAGGGAAAAAAAAAAAAAAAAAAAAAAAAAAAAAAATAAAAAAAAAATTAAATACTCCTTTGGATTGAATGCCAAGAGGCAGAATCAAGCAGGGGGATTTGGACAGCAGGCAGCAAATACACAGGGTCTCCAGTTCCTCAGGCAGTGGTGGGACTCCGTGGGTCACCAGAGCTCTTAACCATGGCTAGAAATGGAGTCCCACAGTGTTCACCCCAAAGGGAGAGCCCCTCAATGGATGAGGTGATCGGTTTCTCCATTACCCTCAAAAAAAAAGAGACCAATAATCTCGCCGCCTTCAAGAGTGGTAAGATTTTAAAGACAGAGAAGAGAGAAACGAAAAATTAATCCATGAATGCCAACTACTTGAGGGTTCCTCTCCTCATTTAACAAGTGCTGCAACGGGTGAATTAGCTGTGCCAAATGTACTCTTCACACAAATTGCATGATTATGCCTTTTTGAAAGCTGTTATCTGCTGCCACTCATCAGCAAGGTGGCTGGAAATGCTACAGGAGGAACTGCAACAGCTCCTCCCTTAGCATGCTCAGCTCCTGAAAATAACACCGTGTTTAGTAGCCAAGAAACCAACTCACGCATCACACTAGAAAGAAAAAAAAAACAACAACAACAACAACATGCTGCTCCAGAGACTCCGAACTACAGAATTGTAATGGAAATTTCAAGAAAAAAGTCCTTTGAGTTATTTCAGCATCTCTCTTGGTTTCATTCTTCTGGAAATGTCATGTGAAGAAGTAAACATGAAGCACATTGGGGGCTGTGGTAGGGAACATTTTTCTGAACCAAAAAGAGTAAAAAATTTGAAAGGGAAGAAAGAAGGTTTGGAAGAAAAATTTAGGTCCATAAATACAATATATTTAGATATTTTGTTAATGGCAGTAAGAATTAGATGGCATAGAAGGAGCCAAACATGTGGACTTATTCTTTGAGATACATTTTACCTATTACTTTCCAGTTCCCCTTCATTTACTTATTGGGGTGGGGAAGGGGGTCACAAGAAAATGGCAGCAGAGACACTCCTAAAGAAAAAATATCATCTGGATTTGAGAAGGAAGTTCAGTGACAGAAACAATGGAAAATCACTTGCCTGAGCTGCATCCATCTCGTTCAGCATCACGACAGAGGAGCAGTTATAGTCAAACACCAGCCTCCAAAAGTCTGCAGTGGTGTTTGGCAAAGGGTGCTGGGTTACAATAAAGGCAGCAGGTTGCTTGTGGCTCTAACAAAAGAACAAGATTAGTTAAAAAAAAAATAAAAATTCAATCAACTATTATTCAAACGAATATTATACCCGGGAGGCTATGGCTAGGCAATCTGAGCCATTTAACCAGATTATACAAATCACATATCCTTCTCCTTGTTATCTCTCTGCAATGAATAAATGTCTCATAATGGGATTCTTTTGCTCCCAATGAAGACATTTCATTAAAGAAGTGTCACAAGAGCAGAGATTACCCAAATCAATTATTTATATTTGGAGACTCAGCAAATAATACTAATACTACTACTGCTATCAGTAATATTAATAATTGGAAAGAAAACAGCTGGAAGCAAATGCTATCCTTTTTTGCTGCAATGGACTTTAGGAACTCCAGAAGGGATTAGCCCCCCCCTGTCTGCTCTTGCTCCCTGGTGATGAAGTGCTTCAGAGGTGGCACAGCTGAGTCTCAGCCATTCTTTAAGGGCTCGGGGGGCAACATTCACAGCCTGTGATACTGGAGTTTCATTCCTGATGCTATTTATTCACCTCAAAAAAGCTCTCTGACCTCCATCACCCTAACCACAAAGGGGAGCAACTGTGCTCCTAACCTCCGCGGGGCTGTGTTAATGAAATGTTTGTGAAGCACTTTGAGATGAAAGGGTACCAGCTCAGAACTTGATCACTTCCCAGCCCTGGCAGGCAGTCCTTAGAGGAGCCTGCAAACTGCAAAGTCCCTTGTGCTGCCACCTCTCTGAAGCAGGCTTCAGCCAAAAGCACAATATTCCTGGGTTTTTCAATAAAACCAACCAAAGAAGCCCAACTTATTTTAGATTGAAAGAAATAAGTCAAACCCCAAAGTATTAAAATGACTTTCCAAAGGCTCCCAAAGGTCTGTTCACTTGAAAGGGACAGAGGGCATGAAAAGCAAAGGTCAGGAGTCCTGAAATATGCTAGGGGAGAATTCCTCCCCTCTGGAGACCACAGTAGTCCATTGGCTGTGTTCCCCAAAGCCAACCTAAGGCAGGAAAGGCTGGGGTTAATGTTCTGCAGCCTCCAGGCCATGACAACCTCCAGCCCAGAGTGCTTCACCCCCTAAGGGAGGGTTCAAATGGTGTTCTAAGAGTAATTTTGGTGAACCCTGTCCAAAGCAGCTTGCCAGATTGCCTTCCTGGGACAGCTCAAGCTTCCAAACCCAGGCTGTAACCCATTCCAGCTGTAAGATCATCCTTTCCTGTTCTGGCTCTTCTCCCGTCATAGCTTTACACATAATATACACATAGAGCAAGCTGCAAGTCAAGAAGCTTTGGGAAGATGTAAAAAAAAAAAACCACAAACAAACCCCAAACAAAAAAAACTGGGTGAAAATTTCCTTTCTACAAAAAGGATTAATTTGCACGAATTTTGTGGGGAAGGAAACTAGTATTAGCCAAGTGACTTGAGGTAATAAGGACTAAAATATGTAAACACATGCCAAGTCCCTAAGAAGCCAGAAAATAATAGATGGTGCTTCTGCAGGTTTGCCAGAGCACATAACACATTTTGAAGAAAAAAAAAAAAAGTTTTCTTAAGCATATATGCAATGAAAACATCCCAATCTTTCTGAAAATATCTAAAATTCTGTAACCATTTGAGTTAACCTCTTGAAAGACAAAATCTAAAAAAACCTGACCCCAACACTGCAAGGGAAAAAATGGTGACATTTCACACTGGATCCTAGCTCCACATGCTCCAACTGCAATAATTAGTGGCTTTAATGACAAAAGCAGTTAGGCACCACTGCAAAAAAGAAACCATCAACATAATTCTCCCTGTACAAATGACCTGTGGCTGTGAGGCTCTAGCCTATAAACAAAGCAAAGGAAAATGCCTCCAGACAGATTCACATAAACTGAACTGTATTTTTGCACCTCTGATCTCTGTACTCCAATATTCTTAACTGCTTAAGCTCAAATGAATCCCTCTCCCCACATTATAAACTATTCTTTTCAAAGAGCTGACCTGGGGAAACATTTCTCTTCCAAATAGTATGACAGGCAATGGATGGGAAGAGTTGTCCCACCATTTTTTGTTTTTTCTGGTATACAGTCTCAGACTGCACACCCATAAGATCCTTTGTCAGAGATTTTTCTGTACAAAGCGAGATATTCATAGTCTTGGGGTCATATTTCTGCCAAGCAGAGAAGCTTCCTCTGCCTTTGCCCAGTTTAGAGATGTCAGACCTAGAAACTACGGGAAATAAAGTTGTGGGTTTTGGTTTCTGTTGGGTTTTTTTTTTTTTGCTTTCTCCCAGAAAAGCCTCCTGAGAACAAATACACCCACTGAAGCCTGGGATCAGCGAGGAGAACGCAGTGCTGCTTACATCCATGAGTGCAGCATTGATGTAGTTACTTGATTCACCATCCACAGAGATGAGGAAGGGCAGGCACCGGTCCAAGGGCAGCACATCCATGCAGCGGTTCTTGTCGTGGTTCCTTGGCAAAAGGCCAATGCTGCAATCTTCTGGCCGGACACGTGGGGTCACAATATTGAGAGTCTGGGAAGGGGAGAGGGGAAAAAGAGAAAGACAGACAGGAGCAGGTTGAGTGTCTTTGTATTTACTTCCAAGACGGATGTCACCTGCACAATATATTGATAATAAAAGGTAATCAGGCCAGCAGAACCTTGGGGATCCCAGAGAATGAAAAGTACCAAGGAGCTGTTTGCTGCTGTAATCCAGTCAGGCTTGTACATCATCCTGAGGTGCTCTTTAGAACACAGTAAGATCCAACATAACCTGGCTACACACCTAACAATTTCCAGCTCTAAAACCCCACAGCAGCTATCTAACATTTCTGCTCTTTCCTAGAGGTCAGAAAGAGCTGGGATGGGGCTAAGTTCCAGCTTTGACCTGGTCATGGAGTTGTTTTGTCTCCTTGTGTTTCTAACCCCCTAGGCTGCAAGCACACATCCTTCTCCCTCTTCCAGCGGATCAAGTGCAGAATACTCCAAGTATTAACCTGGCTCACCTGCAGGAGCTCAGGCTGCCAATTACCAAATCCTCTGGTGATTCCTCAGTCAAACTACTGACTCATCGTAACAATGTATAGAAAAATCTAGGAGAAAATGTTGTTTTTTTAAAAAGGAAAGTAAATCTGTTTCATCTATTATTTAGAATGCTACTTTCCTTTTGGAGTGACATAGAGGATGCTTCAGTTACACAGCCATACCTTATCTCTGGGGTCTTGCTGCCACTCCTTTACCATTACCCATTTTTTCTGCTGCTTCACAGATTGTGTTTCATTGAATCTAATTTCCTTTTGTGCTATCCACTGTGGAGACCTCCTGACAAACCAGTTTAAGCTGGTCAGCAGGGATCAAAATTTGCAAATCCTAACTCTGTCACTGATGCTGTGGTAGATGCCATTGTACTTTCACCTGTCACGCGTCCTCTTCCTGAGCAAAGCCCATGCAGTTATAGAGTGAATTCCTTTGCAGCCAAAACAGGAAAACAAAATATTTAGAGGTCAAAAATTCTTATAAAGGAGCTTGGGTAGGTTATGAATGGAGAAAAGAGGTAGGTTAAAATAACCTAAGGTAAAGGAATGTGTCAAAGTATAAAATTTGAAATAATGCAGTTGCTCTACATTATGCAGGCTGTGCATAGAAGTCCCTTTGGCTATAGAGAGAGTCTTGCTGAGGAAGCCACATGAAATCCCAGCTCTCTGGCAGTGTAGATAACTGGGCATGTGATGTGTTAGTGATTCCCTCCTGTCTATTTTATGTTCTTCTCCTCTCGTTTTCATACTTACTCAGATTAAAAAAACTCTCCAGAATGAGTTTTTGCATGTTCAGACAACACATAGTGCATAAAAAATACATCCAGCCTTACTTGAGGGCCAGTGGGACCTAAATAATACAGATTGCACCAGCAGATTTACAATTAGATCAACGGGCTCATAAAGTTTGTAGCAAGAGATACCATCTTTTGCATTAAATCCAGACAATTAGGGCTGGAGAATGCTCTGAGCCAAAATCCTGTAAAAATAGATTCTACAGCTAGAGAGAGAACAAACCTCTTCTGCAAAGGACAAAGGAGCATTTCCTTCCCACAGGAGCTGCCAGCCCTGGCAGCTCAAAAGAAAAAGCACACAGGTGACAAATCTCATCTCCAGAGATGACAAAATAGGCCCTCAGACAGCAGTGACATTTTTTTTTTTTTAACCAGCATAATAGCATTTGATGAGGTTGGACTTTGGTTCTTTCGTGCCGAGCATCCAGAACCAGAAGCACTTCTTCAGATCTGGTATCACCTAATAAAACAGGATCTTTTTTTTAATTGAACTATCATTGGTTGGGAATCCACATTCTTTATCTCACTACACCAACCCTGATGATTTCCTGTAAAGTTTCAGATAAAAAAAAAACCAAACACTTTTTCCTGTTGCATAGAGGGAGAGGAAAAGAGGCATCTACCTCAGACTTGGGCTCCAAATAGGCATTCTGCTGCAAAAGATATTTTCTTAGGAAAGTGGGTGGGCATCTCCTACAATTAAAGGAATCCCCCCCATTTCACTGCTAAGAAGGGCCTCTTAACAAATAGCAGAGGTCTCTCTCCCATCTAACTCATCTTGCTTAGATTTCCCACAATATTATCATAGAGTCAGAGAATGATAAGAGTCAGAAGGGACCTTAAAGATCATCCATTTCCAACCCCCCAGTGTGGGCAGGGACATCTCCCAGCAGTCCAGATTGCTCCAAGCACCATCCAACCTGGTCTGGAACATTTCCAGGGATGAGGCAGCCACAGCTTCTCTGGGCAGCCTGGGCAAGGGGCTCAGCACCCTCACACTAAAGAATTTCCTCCTAATCTCTAACCTAAATCTCCCCTTTTCCAGTTTAAAACCATTACCCCTTGTCCTCTCATCACAAGCTCCCAAGTCCCAATTATGTTTTTCCATACATAGATATTAGCTGAAAACCCTAAAAGGATTTACATATACGTGGGGATTAAGACCAGAAAACTGAGCAAACTGTTCTGCAAGGTGAATGTTCTACTGTACACAAGGTGTAACTGCACAGCCCTCGTGGGTGCTGTGTACCAATTCTAGTTATTAGGAGGGGACATGCAATGGTGACAGCAACAGGTGGAGTGCTCCTTGTCTCATCCCTTCCCCCAGGCAAACAGCACTAAGCCAGCACTTGGGAGCTTTACCATAGGTCAATTGAAGCTCTCACCACCATGTACTTGGCAAAACATACCTCGTGACCTGAGGGATTGAGCTTATTGAAAATTAGTAATAGAAGAAGTTGCTGAGCACACTTTCTCTATTGTAGGGAAGGATGTCAACAAGTTGGTTGTCAAGAGTCGGAAGCATCGTATGAGCCACAAGAGCAAATAATAAGGGACCTTGAGGCATAAATGTTTCTGCATAAATTACAGAAGAACATGAACAACAGAATAAATGGTGAACTGAGAAGTGTAACATTATCTACAAAAATTAGTACCCTTGCTTTACTGAACTGGTGGGGAATTTTTTCCTTGCTGAAGGCTGAAAAGTCCATGCTCAAAAACAAATCTCTGCTTGATTTGGGAGGAAAAAAAACAGAAATCAGCTAAAATCAGGCCTTGTCTCAGTGTTCCCTTTCTCTGCTCTGCTGGAAATTGTAAAATAACACACAGAAATTGATTAAACACCTTCAATACACCAACTGCAATGACTGAGACACATTAAATTACCTGAAACTCATCTTTTATCTGGCTGGAATTGGTCTGTGGGTCCAGTCTGCTGATGTTGTAATATATGGATCTGAACTCACACACTGGAATGGCCGTGTTGCCACAGAGACAAGCCTCCAAAATGGCATCATGGACAAATACATACTGCTCCTGCACAGAAGAAGGTATAGGATATTAAAATTATATTTTTAATACAGTTTATGAAATGTCACAGTGTGGGTTGTGAGGTTTTTTTTCTATCATCATGCCTAATATGCATATTTGGCTCCATTTCATGTGGAGACAAATTACACAGTGTGTTATGTGACAGCTTTGTGAGCATATTTCATCCATCACTGACTGTGAGGTCTCATGTATTCATTTCAAATTTACAAGTAAAATGGGAAGACACCACTCAGGAATGCTAGGACAAAATGGGGGTGGGCTGAGGAGGAAATCAGAGTGTGAAATATTTCTGGTCACAATCAGGAGGCGATGCTTAGGAATGGGTTGTACTTTGGACCCATTATAACACCAGAAACTCGTGTACTAACAGATCTGATCCATCTATCTCTTCAAAACTCCTGGACTCCCAGTATTTTGGGTACAGTTCTTTCCCAGAACTAAATAGGAAACACCCAACAAAGGTAAAAAGTCTTCTCTGTTACAGGTTGTTACCCTGTCCCCCAGGTGGGGAAGGCATTGAAGCACACAGAAAACCTTGTGTAGCAGGAGAATGGTTGCACAGAAGTTTGTGCAGCTTCTAGATGCTACGTGATGGAGCAGCTTGCTTCATCAGCACCCAAAGCTTGAATCAAGGATGTTTCATTTGTTTAGCTTGCAATTGATATAAATTAGGTACTATTCTAGTCTGTAGTATACCTGTGAATGAGTCATGAGAGGATTCAGGAGATAGATTTTTTTTCCTACTGTTAGACTAAAATTAATCAGGAATGCTAAGATCTAAACTTCAGGGTTCACCCTCTTGTCTCGGAGGCCCTGAGGAGCTGCTGGTGACTGTGATATGGTCACATCTGCTCAGGTTTAGCCATGGGAAATTCTGTCTAATCACATCACAGAGGAAGCAAGTATTGACTTAATGAATTGTTGGGCCCTTGTTGAGCAGAGAAGCTAAGAGAGAAGCAGTAGATCATAAGAGGAGATCTGCTGGCACCTACCTCTGTCTGCACCAGATTGACCCTTTGGGATCGCAGCTCTCGCACACAGTTAAATATATCTACCACGCCCTCGTTCTCTGCCATGTCAAGCATGATGTCGATGGCAATAAAGCACCCTGTTCTGCCAGCCCCAGCACTGCAAAAAGACAAAAGAACAAGGATCTGCATGATCAAGGGACCGTGGAAGGGCAGAGCAATATGGAGGAGAAAATAACTATCACCGACACAGCTGTCTTCACTTGGAAGCTGCTCTCTCCCTGCTCCCTCCTCCCTAATGGGTTGGCTTGTGTGTGTAGGTAAATTAGCTTAGGATTGAAGAGAATGAGGAAAAACAGTGGATCCAGGTAGCGGGAAAATAAAAATAATAAATAAATAAATAAATAATAACAAAATAAACTTTGTGTTCTTTAACATCAGCATAATTTAGTCTACAAAATTAATCTACAAAGTGAATCATTATGGTTTTACAGGTCAGCTCACTTGCACACAACTCCATAATTATAATAAAAATAGACATGACTCCAGAAATTTTCTTCCATGGGAGTCTTTAAAAGGCATGCACACATTTCCTCAAGTGAGCATGATGAAAGGGGCTCATCCTTCCACCTCGAACATTTCTTTTCCTTTTCTAATCAGGTGGAGTTTGGATCCCAAGGAGGCTGATTCCATGTTGTGGATTGTAAAATTAGAGAGGAAAGAGCTCAAGGCTACTCAAAACCTTCAGTTAGAGGCCCCTACTGCTTGAGAGAATTGGACCATCTCCTGCAAAACTGTGTTATCACTATGTCCTCCTTCCCTCCTGGGAAATCATCCAAGCTGCTTAGGTGTGAAGGATAGAGAGAGGAGAATGTCTCTTCACATTACTCCAAAGGAAGAAGGAAAACTCAGCTCAAATTGAAGACTTCAGTTGCATGAAAACTCCAGCAGAGCCCAAAGCAAGGAGATATGAATGACCAGAAATTAATGGACCAGATTAATCAACTGCTGAATAGAGAGAAGATATTTTTCATTTGCAGAATTTTAATGAATAAGTGGCATTTCCTGTCCCTTTATCTCTCAGCTTTTCAGAATTTTAACAAATAGTTATAACATTTCTATATTTAGAGGATCCTGGCACTTCATAAATATCGAAGAGTGAGATTATCCAGCCAGGCATCAGTGGGGAGAATTTGGTAATTACCACTTAAAGCAAGTCATTAAAATTCAAAAGCAGATAAATAACGGAGAGGAAATGGCATTTATTCATTAAAATGTGAAGGATGAAAAATTTCTCCTTGGTGACAATGAATCAGGTTCAGACTCCTTCCAGGGTCAGACCCATGGTATGGAACTAAGGGAGCAAATTCAAGACCTGAGCTCTGAATGAATTCTCTTCTGCCAGCTCCCTGGGCTTAGCTGCATATTATTAGACAATTGATTCATTGCTTGCTAAAAAAAAAAAAAAAAAAAAAAAAAAAAAATCAACCCCTCTCTGCATCACAAAAATGTTAAAAAATGGTAAAATTTCATTTATTTTCCTTTTTAAAGTGGTTGTGGGATGTATTCTCTCCTCTTTCTGATCACAGAGAGCGACAGAAGTAACTGGCTGCTGATTTTTCGGGGGTGATTTTTCTCTCTGCTCTCCCCCCACCAGCACCACCCCTGATCACACCTCACTCTGTCAGTGCTTCATGTCAGGGACACTCTCCTCCTCCATAGTCACCCAGTCCCTTGTACAGTAGGGCTTTAAGCTCAGTTGGATGAAGACTGTGCAGAAGAGCCCAGAGCTGTACCAGCAGCAGCTGGGGAATTAGCAAGCACACGATTCAGTAGCCTGAATTTTCACAGTTTTAAACCAAAGAGTGAGGTTTCCTTGGGCATCCCTCTTGTATTTTTTAGCTGGAAGTGCTGGGCAAATTTTCATTCTAAAATTCCTTCTCCAGCTACTGAGCTTTGAGGAGGCCAAGATGCAGAATGGTTGGCACCCAGACCCTGGAGGACAGACTCACCTTTCAGATAAGGCTGTGGATGCTGGTACAGAGCTGACCTGCAGCCCATGTGGGTACAGAAAAGCAAAGCTGCTTTGAAATTCCCTGTCAGCAGCTCTGTCTTTTTGTAGGCATTGTCCCTTCCAGCAAAAGGGACGTGTGGCTCCCGGGGTTTGTCACAGATAGTGACTGGAGTGGTTGTCCCAGATATTTACTGTTTTCCCAGCTCTGTTATGAGCATCTAAGAGAGTACATGCCACCAGAGAGTCTTCTACATTAAAATGGCCCTCTCTGACCTACTTATATCATTTCCAATTCATGCCAGCTAAGCTCCAGAGTTGCCACTTCAGAGAAGAAAACCAATTTCCACTTTGTTTCCTTGTGAGGCCCACAAATTACACTCTTAAACAAACAACACAGAGCTGGTTCTTACCCGAGGGGGTAGAAAAAAAAAAAAAGGAAAAAAAGCTAAAAATGCTGGTGGAGACAAGGCTGAGACAAAGAGTGCTCATACCTGCAGTGCACAACTATGGGTCCTGCTTCTGGGGGGTTGAGAAACTTCACTTGACGGACGAAGCCCAGGAGGCCCGTGGCATAGCAAGGAACCCCGTGGTCAGGCCAGCTGGTGAAGTGGAACTGCCGAATCTCTCGGATCTCATGGTAGCCTTTCTGAGGAGACAACAAAGTCTTTATTTTTCTTCCATCAGACTGCAACCAGCAGGTTCTGATCACGCTCCCTTTCCTTCGCAGAGGGCTGAGCAAGGACAAGGGAATGTCTGGAATGTCTCCTGCTCTGCTTCTGTCTCCTAGAGGTTTCAAGCTGAATTCCAAATACAAGCAGAGTGGGTAACACACAACTGAGGACCATGAAGGTGAACCCCAGCTCCCAATTCAAACTTGGTGTTCAAACCCAGCTGATGAAGTCACTTTATGGGGTGCCTATAGCCCCAGCTGTGTTTATCCAGCTTCCTTTGGTGTCATCTCTCTAAAGCCCCCAGGAGTCACTCTGAAATCCTTTTTGAGGTGTTGAAGCAGCAGCCTGGGGAATGAACACCTAACTGGGGTGAGCACCTAACTGCCCCAGGCAGTGATAGATTTTCTGCCATTTTCTGCCAAAAAAATCGTAGTTTGAGACTACAGCAGGAGTTGAAAAGGGCAGAAGCTGGTACTTACTCCCATCCTTTGGTTTTTTTGGTGAGACCACGTTATTGGTACATGAAAACTGACACCACTTGTCTATGCCATGCAAAGGGTAACATAGAAGGGTCAGTTAGCTGTGACATTTTAGCACACAGGAGATGATGTACATGGAACGCAGCAGCAGGTCCTCTAACCTGTCAGATTTTGCCATTAGAATTTTTTACGAAGGTTTTCAGTGATTTAATGAAATATGGAGTTGAAATATTAGCAAACTGGAACAATGTTCCCAGTGTGGCTGAAGTTTATTTAGCAGGAATTTTTGAAAAGCTCTAAAAGTACTTACTGAGTGGAGAACAATTCTAACAAAGCTGGGCTACTTTGACAGCTTCCAAATTCTAATTACACATAACAAAAATCTTCTAAATCCTGATGATCTGGGGATTGTTTTTATACTCTTGCCTTTATTATATTTTTATTTCTGTTGAAAGGGGACCCCACCTGGCATCCAGTTTAAATGCTACTTTTTTTCATCCACAATTTGCTACTGTGAAACTTAACAGTTATTATTCTTGGCACACCATCAAGTATCTGCTGGCTTTTGGATTCATTTAAACTTCATGAACTGTGGATTTTACTTCTGTGGCTACATCAAGATGTTCATGTGAAATCATTTGTTTAAAATTGGAATCTGTGTCAGAAATTTAAGTTTCTGAAGTGAAACCTGTCCAAATAGTAACAACTTCTATGTCCGAGATCATTCTGGATATGTTTCCCAGAGTTCATATTTCAGAACACAGATTGAGTGTTGCACCAAAACTTAATCTGACTCAAGATTTCCTTACCTTCTGTACAGTAAAGGTCCGTATGACATACTCTGCCAATGGTTCTGTCTCAATTAATGTGACTTTAATATCTCCATAGACCTCTGTGTCATCTGGCCAGTACCGAACACACTTTACCTGGAGGGAGAAAACCAGAAAATATTGTGAGGCACGAGCTCAAGTTGAGTCAGAGCTGACCTACATTTTTCTCCACTTTCAAGCTAAAGCCAATGCAAATTTGGCTTTCTCCTGATGTACAGACCTTGTCAGAATTAATGGTATAAATCAGATAAAAATTCCATTACCATGTATAGAAACCACTGGGAGGATTTTTTTTTTTCAGTTTCCTCTGCATTGAGCACAAATTAAAAGAAAAAAAAAAATCTTTTTCTTTAAGATAGTCTCCCTTAAATATCCATAGATGCCCTGACCATACATCAGGTTTACACAAAACCTGGCAGCCATTACAACCATTCCTTTAAGAAAAATCTGTTCTCTTGCTGTTGCTCCTGTAATTCTGAACTCTCCCTGCTTAGTCAAAAATTTTCAGTTCATGGGGATTTGGGAGATACTTGTTGATACTTTCAATTTGTTTGACTCTAAGCTTTCCTTATCAGATGTGGACACAAATTTGACTTTTTACCAGCTGTGACAGGCTCTGCTAAGGCTCACAAAAGAAATATTCTGGTCACGTAAATATATCCCAAGCTTTGCCCCTTCTAGAGGCAATGTGCAAAACTACTTGTAGAAATTGAAGCCAAAGCTGTGGAGCTCTTGGAGGGATATTTAGACCAACAAAAAGTAGCAAGTTATTAAATGCTTTAACATCAAAGAGTGGAACGGCACCTAAAAGTTGCAGCAATTAGCTACTGTGAAGCAGGTTTCATGTTCCAGTTCCAGTCATAATCAGAAGGGGCTTTTTAAATACTAAATATGATTAATGTAGGTTTGTTGTTTTTTTGTTTTGTTGGGGGTTTTGTTGTTGTTTTTTGTTTGGGGGTGGTTTTTTGTTGTGTTTTTTTAATACACAGAGGCATTTATTTCAAAAGTGTGCAGAAGGTAAAACAGAATAAATAACAATAAATGAACAGAGCCAGCTGGCATTCAACCATGAGATCTAAAGGAAATCAAATGCAAAGGAGCTGAATTACTAATAGCTGTGAGTAAACTCATGTTTAAGTTTTTCTTAGTACCAAAGCAACGAAAGTGACAAACGTGGGGACAAAATTTTTAAGAATTTTCTCAGTTTCCATCTGAGAATGTCTCTAAAGCAAAGTCACCAGGACTGGGAAGAATATGCTGGGGAACCCAGCCCAGACATGCGTTTTTCTTATTCCCTAAAATCTAGCCTATGTCTTTTGAGTTTATTCAAGTTTGCTCCCCCTGAAGACTTTGGCAATTTCCTTGTGCTGACACAGGATCTTCTGGTTACTCTGAGACCAAGAGAGTGAAGCAATGGGTGTTGAGGAGGCCAACAATGCTCAATGCCCCAGGATCCAGCTGTGCACAATCTTGTACCACCAGGGAACAGTCATCTTCTGAAGTGACTGGGAACTCCAGGCTTTAAACTCTCATTTAAAGAGTTCCTTTGATAGTTTGAACACCAGTTGCATGTTCTCACCCCTCCGGATTTTTGTGGGTAGAGAAGTGTTCAAATAATAAAGATAAAGAATAATTATTACAGAAGTACATTTTTCCTTCTGCACTGAAAAAGGAGACAATTTCTCAGCTAGCATGAATTTGTATAACTCTGCTAAAGCCATGACTTACATCAGGAACAAGATCCTTATTAGTCTGAAAGGAAAGCTGCAAAGTATTACAAAATCTAGCACTTTGGAGAAAAACCCAGAGTGGCTTAATACATTCCTTTACTCCAGGAATCAAAAGGCATTTCACTTGCTGAGCTTTTCTGACCAGCAGCACCGTGCTATCCCCAGTGCTGGTTTGGCTTTGTATGTTGGGAAAGTGGTACCCTTACCCTGCCCACTTCCACCAAGTTGGTGACCATGACAACACTTGCAGAGTTTTCTTGCCAAATCATTCTCCAGAAATCCTTCACTGTCTCTTGCATAGGCCCTGGGGCAGAAGAAAAGACAAAAGGACATCTTGAGAGAGTGTAATCAATGCCAGCAACTCTTTTCAGCTGCTCCCCAGCCACTGCCCAGTTCCCACAGGATCCTGCTCTCCCTTTCAGAGCATCCCTCTGCAATTAAGGGTTACAGACACAGAACAGACACCTCATCTTTCTTGCAGGGGGTAAATTAAGGTTCTAGCACCCTGGAAAGAGAGTCAGTGCCTGAACTGTAAATAGTGGAGGTAGTTCTAGCAGGTAATCATGTGTGAATGATGGGACATGGATGCACCCTACAGGGAGTCTGTAATTAAGGCTGTATTGAAATTTGTACCTAATGCAGCACTGAAATTCCTCCATTTCACACTTTAATATTTATTAATTATGAAGGAGGAAAAAAAACCATGCAGAACGTAGCCCTTTTCTGAATTTGTCCTAGAGAGAAAAATTTAAGTTCCAAGGGCCAACCAGCCAGTACTCACAAAATGTTTATTATACCAGAGCCACTCTCTGCCCCTGTTTCATTTCTGTCTCCAACACTGTAGACAAAATCCTCCCAGGGACTCCTTTTGCCTGCTCTGCCCATCCTCCATGTCCTCTGCATTGCTCAGCCCTATATTCATACATCCTCAATTGCCAGTTTTATTCTAAGATGTTTCTTTACTCTTTTAATAGGCACAAGCCAGCCATGAAGTCATAAAGCAGAATTTAAGAAGTCATTTCTGTGAACATCACTTTAGCAGGTAAGGGAGACACAATGAGGACAAACAATGGTTGAGGAAATGGTCATGTGAGGCAGGAAAACAGAAACCTGTTATAAAGATAGCCCCCACCATCAAACTGGGTTGGTTTTTAATGCTTTTCCTTTTCCTTTTTTTTTTTTTTTTTTTTTTCTTCCCTCCCCTCCTAAAGGCATAGAAACTCATCAACTAACTCACAGAAGGTGGTGTTCCTACAGGCACCCACCAACCTAAAGTTCATCAGTCACAGGCTTCTTCCTGCTGCTCACCTCAAGCAATTTCACTCCAGAAGGTAAACCCAAGCCCCATAAAGTCCCTTTTAGTTGTAATCTCATACTTCATGCACAAAGGACACATTATAGATTGTATTGTCACCTCTACATCTGTAGCATTTTTTATTCTTGTAGCTGAAGTTTTACATTTGAGTGCCTTAGGGATCTTGGAACATTCCATGTCCTTCTTTTTTATTCCCTTCTACCAAGTTTTAAGATGTTACCCAAAACAGAAGATATCATCTTATGAAGGGATCTTACAACAGTGTAGAATATCAGTGGCTTTACAAATATTTAGACATACAAGAATGAACTTGCCTTGAGTTGCAATGTAATGGCGAGGCCGGTGGTACCCCTGGGAAAAAAGAAAAACATGTGATGCATTTTTCATCCCTTAAAGAAACTTTCCTGAATGCTGTGATGTTCCTAAGATTTAGGAGATGCATACAAGAAATGCACATTCATTTGGTCAGTCTGGGTGTGTGAGAGAGGCTGCTTTCTGAATGTTATTTCATAACAGTGAAAAAAAAAAAAAAAAAAGTCAATCTATTTACATGCCTTCTGCACGGCAACTCTGCAAGGAGTCGATAAGTGTCAGATATCTCCTAATGCTATTGTGAGGGGGCTGATACTGATTTCCACACACGTCATTTAGCCCACACTCTGCTTATGTTGGTGGATCTGTCAAACACAGGAAATCTTCATCTGTCCAGATGGGTCAGACAGAATAAACTGGAGACCGAGAACCTTCTCCCTGTCACAACACGATGTTTGTATAATGTTCAGCTGTCACTGCTATCAGACCAACAGTCTGTCCCTATCTACAATGCACCAAATTCATAAGCAGGCTTGTCAGGAGGAGCTGTTTATGTCATAGAGGGAATGTCCAGGAGCCTTACGTCGATGTAATTGGCGTTGATGTAGTCAGAGTGAGGGTCCCCATCCAGGAGCTGCAATCTCACTCTTGAATGATCATCTGAAAGAAGGAAAGAAAAAAAAAAAAAAAAGTGACAGTAACGATAAAAATTAATTTCTAAGTGCTTTATTTTATCTGCTGGTTCCTGCAAGTGGGTAATAGAATATTTACAATAAAAAATATAATTGAAAGAATATCACAGGTGTTCTTGTTCCTGCAAGCCCTTTCCTTTGTGCTTAAACATAACATTTATATCCTTAGGTTAGTGTTCATTCATACACCGTGCTCATTAACTTCACTGCTCTCACCATAATTGTTCCAGAGCTTTTACAAAGGCCACAAATATTGCTCAGCTCAGGGGTTTCAGGCCAGATCTTTGCAGGCTGGATCTCCATTACAAGAGTCGCCTGTATGCTTGGGGGTAACAGCCCCCCTGGCTTCAGCTGAGCTATGGAAACTGAGGCAAAAGCTAAAACTGTCAAGATGAGGATAAAAATAAACAGGTCCCAAGAGAGGTATAAAAAGTTAAGCAGGTTACAATGGCAAATGAAATCCTGGAAATAACAAATGGGATAAAGCAGAAAATTGAGTGAAACACTAAAGCAAATCAGAGCAACCTGCAGAACTCAGGGCAGCACAGCAGAATCAAGGAACTGTTAAGAAAAATAAATTAGAAAAGTTTCTGGTTTTAAGGGCATTCAAAATTACTTCAGATAAGGCAAACAAATAGCAGATACCAATCTTTTCATCTCCCAGCATGCTCTACAGCTCAGACGCAGAAGGGAACAGCCCCGGCAGGCAGATTATGTCATGATTTTCCACCAAGGGAATATTCTGATCTTTCTCTGGAGCAGCTGGTGCTGGGCTCTGTCAAAGGAGATTCTCAGAGAGCTGGGCTGTTGAGCTGACTTGGGGTGGCAATCCCAGCACTGCTATGCAATTAACTGCAGAGCTGCTATCTAAGGGCCAGTTGCTCAGCAAAGGTCACTGGGTTAAGGAGGTTACTGATGGACATGCTGGGATCATTTTTAAAGGATGTATTAAAGAAGTATAAAACAGAGTCCATTAAGTTTATTTCCCCTCTACCAGCTCTGGAGACCCTAGGTCTCAGCCAGTGAAGCATTAGTTTTTAGAAGCAGTTTGTAAAATGTGGGTTTGAGCATGATGTACATTTAATTAAAAAGAATTATAGCAATGAAACATAAAAATACGAGATGAGATTCTGCAGTAACTCAGCAAAAAGTGCTTTAGTAATTACTTAATTAAATGTAGAATCAGACAATAACTGTGAAGACAAATGTGCATACAGTGCTGAAAACCAAGATTGGGATATATATTAAATATTCATTTGGTTAAAACAATCATTCTCAGACACTGTTCATTCTGTGGGTGAGAGATTCACACCCAAAAAAATACAACCACTTTGCTGGATTTATCAAATCTATATTTGAATTCAAAACAGGTTACTCAGGTGAATCTATCGAAAGCTCTGTTACATTTGTATTAATAAATAAAACCTTTGCAGATCAGTGGAAGTATATTTCTTAAAGTGCTGATATTGTTCCCAACTCCAAACAATTACCTGAGCTCAAGGCAACCACTCTAGGAGCTGCAGTAAATCATGTGGTTAGAGAGACAACAAAAGCATTTATACTTGGAGCAATTCACAGAGACTGACAAAGAGCTGATTAAACAGGATGCCTAGATGAACTACACAAAATCTCCCTTAGACAATTTCACACTCGCAGTTCAAGGCAGCAAACTGAGCTCGTTAAGAATCAAACAGAACAAAAGCAAAGAAAGAAACCCCTCAAGCTAATGGTTGGGAAGGGAACATTTGCTGACTCCTCTTGTGATGCCACAATATAATAGTGGTACCCGAGTCTTAACTTATTGCAACAATAAAACTATAAAGTGAGGAGACAAAAAAATGATCCTAATGGAAGGTGAAAATAATTTCAAGTTGATTTTTTTTTTCAGGTGGGACAAAGGCGGTGTCTGTGCATGGTGTGGAGCTGAAGTGCTCTCAATAGCCCTCAAGGAAGAACCTGCCTCTCAAAATTTAATAGAACCAAACCAGAAATTTAAGTTTCAGCTCTTCGAGTCTCTCTTTATTTAAAAACTGAAAACAGACAGGATGAGTATCTCCAGAGGGATCTAGCTGGAGAGACCTGAGAATGAGAGTGCAGAAGAGGTCTTTACATTGAAGATAATTATGCTCTGTAGCTATAGAATGTTCTGTTGGTTTTATTCCCTTGAAGCCAAACATGGTTATTCTATCCCTGAAGATCAGTAGAAGATGAAGAAATTATTATTGGAAATGAACACATTTTTAATTTACTTATTTTCCCCCCAAAAAGAGCCGTACATATTTATGTCCAATTGTGTTTTCGGACAATAAAACCACTTTTAGTTGAACTTTTTCTTCAGGAAGATAGAATTAACCATATTTAATTGAATATTTTATAAAAATGATATCCCTGTGGGGATTTAATTCTCTCACGAATGTGAAGAGGGCAGGAAAAAAAAAATCTCTGTACCTGGTAAGCACACAGAATACTTCCTATGTCTTCATGGTGTCTTTAATATTGTCCATAACCTTAGGAGCACAGTCTGAATAAAACTCCATGAAATCACTTACCTTGTAAGTCCCCTTTTCCCCTTCAAACTTTGGCAACTACTATCAGCAATGACCTTGTATACTTAAATCTTTCTATCTATAGACCCTAAAGGGCTTTTTAGAGAACAGCAAATGTCTTAATTAAACCTTCTCCCAATAGTCAGAATTTATTTCTGATTCTGCACCCTTTCCACTGGACCATGCTAGCCAAGGAGCCCCACATCTGGCAGACTGACACAAAAGTGTCACTCAGCTCTTCTGTAAATTTAATAGACATATCACTGTTTGATACAAATGGGTTAGAAGAAACTTTAAAAGTGAGGGGAGAAACAGAAGAAAAATTCAGTCTAACTTTCTGGACTGCAAAAAATGCAAATATACTTCAACAAATGTATAAATTCTTTTATTTCTCCCTGTTTACTGTAGTCTGTATGCAAGTTACCAGAACTCTAAATCTGTATGAAAAGTACCTTAAAAATTGCTTTTAAACAAGATTTCAGACATGACAAGAATTTCACTGAACAGCATTGTGCTCCTCATTTAGCACAAAAATGTTATACTTTCAGACTTCTGTCAAAACTCCCATTAGTGATCATTTGAAATATTGGTGCAGTTTTCCCCAGCTCATTTGACACCAGCACTG
Source organism: Florisuga fusca (assembly GCA_038090715.1). NCBI lineage: Eukaryota > Metazoa > Chordata > Aves > Apodiformes > Trochilidae > Florisuga > Florisuga fusca. The sequence continues at coordinate 11,268,621 of JAAWXA010000023.1, forward strand.
GATTCATCTCACACAACTTTCACCATCTAAATGTTAGGAAGACAGTCTAAACTGGCAGTCAAGGTTTCCCATGTAGTCAATGGAGACATACAGACATCTTTTGAAATGGTTCAATGCAGTTTTGGTACAAAGGGGGACTTGTCCTTTCCTTTTTAACCCTACTGCATCTGGACTGTGCTTAAAAGGGGGTAAGAGTGAGGTGTGATATTTCCCAGCCTCTCAGGATCATATATCATGATCAATTTGAGACCTCTGCTAATCCCTCTCTGTTGTTTAAATCTTCTGCCATAAAATTCTCTGATTAATTCAGTCTTCTAGCCCAAAGCATGTGGTAGCCAGAGTAAAGGAAGCGAAGCAATTTTTTTTCACTGTCTATTGTTACCAACTCAATAGTTTTTAACAGACTATCACAAGACTTTAAAACCTAAGTGGGCAGATGCCCCACTGCAGATGGGAGGATGTATCTGAAGTAGCAGCAGTACAAGGACTGACTTCCTCCTGTAATCATATTCTCAGTAAAAGCAGAAAAGAAAGGGAAAGAGAGTGCACTCCTCCAAGCTGAAACAAAAAGCAATCCTACGTCTTTATTTCCTCAGCTCTGAGTTTGTACTCTCTTACAACATAATGGCTCTAAATCTGGAGAAGTGGGAAGAAGAAGAATAGAGACAAAGGTCCCATATAGCTTCTGGATGTTTTCTATTCTATGCAATGGGTTCAGCTCAACCCATGAACACTCAGCATCTCTCCCCACATAACCACTTGCTGATGCACTTTGAAGGCCTCAGTATCTAGGCCCTAAAGCAAATTTGAATCATTTCAATTCAACACATAAATGGATCCACTACCTACCCTTGCCCCCAAAAGAAAAATCCTTCATCTCTGCAACTGAGTGTACAGCTTTCATACTCAAAGTATAGGAGCCAAGCCTGTGGGCTCTGCCAATAAAACAAAAAGTTTAAGTAGGGCAGCTCCCTCCTGCATGACAAATCTGTGCACTTGTCATGCATCCTTCCACCACCAGCAGTGGGCTTCTGTGGTTGTACAGACCCCAAAAAACCACCCCTCAGCTTTTCCAAAGCATCATCCCAGGGTTGCAGACTGAAGGCAACCCTGAAAAGCCAGGGTTTAAAGCAGGAGAAAGCTTAGAGCTTTCTTGCAGCCTGTCTCCATAAACAAATTAGCCTCATCTGCAGCTTTGGGTTGCAGATGTAAGAGCAGCAGCTGTTGGGGTTGGCAGTAAGATCAAGGTTTTCACAGAGAGGCACGATGTTAATACAGCCCTGGGAAAGCAGCGAGCAGAGTAAAACAGTCCTATAAGTGTTCTAGTACCCAGAAGGCCACAGAGACAAGATCTAATCTGCTGTGACTCACTGAGCAATGTTCCTTATTGCAAGAGCTTACAAACCCACCTTTGAACAAAAGTCTCTGAAACAGTTACAAAAAAGTTAGATCAAAATCTGACAAAATCTGACTTTTCAATTCACTCCCCAAAAAATCATGTGGTATCTTGTTCCAGGAGAGATGAAATGACAACTGTGGATAAATAAATAACCACATTTATTGCAGTCTACAGCCTTTTTATCAACTAAACTGGTAAGAGCAATCAGTGCAGACTCTGGGTTTTATCAGCCATTACAATTCTAGCACAACAAAGTAGCTAAGGGTGCAATGGGTTCCCACCTCCCTTCCACTGCTCAGGCTTTGGCACAGTTTGTACCCACTGAGCAGAATTCTTTTCCATCATCTGCCTAGAGAGAAAAACTCTCCTGCTCCAAACTCTGCTTCCAGTTTTCTGTTCTGGATCCTATTGCTGCCTTTCCTCAGGAAAGTTGCCCAGTGTCACCTGTCTGTAGGGTCTGTCTAAAAGCTGGTAACTCCCTACTGGTTTTAAAAGATGTCTGGTGTATGCCATGCCCCTTCCTTAGGCATCTTCCCTTCCTCCTCTCCAGGCTTTTAAAAGTGAAGCAAAGATTTCACTCCATTTTCCTTTAGGTAGTGGAAACAGACAGAAAATGGGCATCACCACCCAGTGTGAAAATCTGACAAAATAATTTAGCCGTTAAATAATAAACACACATCAAAAAGCAAGGGAGATAGAAAATGTGTAGAAAAACCCATGAAGTCATACAATGACTTCATACAAAATAATGAAAAAAACCCCATTAAATAAATTAAAAAAAAATAGAAACATCTGGTAACAAACAGAACGAACTACTGAGTGCCCAGAATTGCAAACCAGCTTTTAAGTGAGATTCTCCAGCACACCCTTTTCCACAGGATGCTTACAAAATCTTACAGAAAGCTCAGTTTAATGTGAATTTACACCTACAGGAGATTATGTTTCCATATCTGTTCTTATTGCGGTTTTCGTCTTCCTTGGCTGTATCCCAGGATGCCGTCTGCCCCTCAGGTAGTGCCTGCAAAACAAACAATAGCAGAGTGTTTATAAGAATCTGGCCAATGCCTTTAGGTGGATTAAGATGACTGAGCCAGGCAAAAATAAAGGCTCTGCATAATTCAGCAGTCAGCCAAGCAACCAGCTGCTCCCCGGAAAAGGGCACATCCACTAATGCAAAAAAAAAAAAAAAGCCAAGTTTGGTGCAGCACATTTGCATCTCTTGGCCTCTGCCAGCAAAGAATCATCTTCCTGCTGTTACTTCAGATCTAAAAGGATCAGGAGGCTTTGTTTCTGAGTGCACAGTTACAGGTTAAGCACATTGCCCCTGCAGAACAGGGTTTGTGGAGATTTCATGGACATACCTGCTCAGAGAAGCTGTGGCTGCCCCATCCCTGGTGGTGTTCAGGCCAGGTTGGATGGGGCTTGGAGCAGGCTGGGCTGGTGGGAGGTGACCCTGTTCATGCAGGGGGGTTGGGACTAGATGATCTTTAAGGTCCCAAACTATTTTATTTTAAGGTCCCGAACTATTTATTAAGGTCCCAAACTTTTGCAACCCAAACTATTCTATTGCAACCAAATGGCTGAAACATAAAGCTTATTTTTTCCTATTCAAGTTGAAAATAGATGCAATGGTTTCAACTGTTTCTGTAGTAATATAATAACAGGGTGATGCAATACAAACCACTAGTTGTTTTTCTTGAGGGGAAAAAGAAAAAAAGCTCAAATATTTAGATCATGTCTAAGGAGGAGAGGTAAAAGGAGATAAAACGCTCACGATTGATGAAAATAAAGTAATTTTTCTAAAATGTGCTTTTTCCATTGAGAAAGGATAGGGTTAGGAGATTAGCAGCCCAGAGTGCCAACCTGCCCCATGGCTTGGTCCTGGGGCTACTCTGAACACCCTCAAATGAGCCACTTTCCCTTGAGGTACATGCAGGAAGGATGCATCCAGGCCTGGACTGCCTGCAGGTAGGAGGATCCCTCTCCTTATCTCAGGAATTGTTGGGGATGTGGGCACAGGTGACTTGAAGCAGCCAGGACAGCACCAGCTCCTGGGGCACCCCCAGCTCCTGGGGTACCACCTGGCTGCAAACTGCTGGTGTCAGCTGCCTGACTTGTGCTGAACACACAGAGGAGGAGAAGAACAGCTCCTACTGAGAGTCCTCTCTAGATCTGCCTCTTCTGAGATCTTTCTCACCAGAAGCAGGTAGTTTGACACAGCTGTGCTGGAAAATGAATTTATATTCATCTTCACAAGCCATCCAGGTCTATTACTGTGCCTGAGTGCAATAGCAGAGAGACACAATTATTAGGATCTACAACACTGACATTACAATTAAACTTAATATGAGCAAACCCCTGGCAGACCAACTCGTTGTGAATTTCCCCCAAAGGGGTTCCAGGACAGAAAATGTCAGGAACTGCAGCACTGCCAGGAGCATTGCTGACAAAAGACAGAGATGGTGAGTTCCTATTCAAAAGCCCAGGAGAAAGAGTAATAACTTTGTAATTGGTGAGGGCTTTGATCACACATATATTTCCTTTACAGACAGCTGTTTTCAAATAGCAGCTCATCTCTTGAGCAAAAAAGAAAAAAAAACAAAACAAAACCAACCAACAAACCCAGAGACAACAAAAAAATCCATGAGTAAAAGAAAGGAGGTGAGGAAGGTTCATTTTCATCTTCAAAGACTGAAGAAAAAGGTGCTTTTTTTTCCCCCCACTAATATAAAATTACAACTGATTGACCAGAGAATGGCAACAATCATTAGACATCTAAACATAGCCTTCTGAAAAGAAAAAGAAATAAGATTTTCTTTTTCTTTTTCTTTTTTTTTTTTTTTTCCTTTATTATGACTTCTGCATGAGAGCAGCTAATTGGACAACGAAAATACATTCGGGCCCAATAAATCCCTTTCAGCAAGCTCTATCCTTCTATCCTTTCATGTGATACAAACATAAAATTCTCCACTGAAATGGATAGTTTTATATTTGCCTGACATAGACCCCAAAGATTTAAGAATCCAAGATTTTCCATCTCATTCAATACCAAAGAAATCTCTGTCTTTAGCAGAACTATCTGTCTCTAAAGAGAGGTAGCACAGCTCTGGCTGATGAGAGACACAAAATCCCTTAGCAGAGATGTTCCTTGTACTCCTACTTATACCCCAGATGAACAAACTGTAGTACAGGGGTGGTACTGCACAAGTAATTTTCTGGTTGCTTGCAGAGCAGGAGGAGGATATATAATGACTTGTCCTTTCAGGATTTGTTTCTGCAATTAGTATCTCCATAACAGAAAAATGAGTTAATATTTCTGTTTATCTCTGCATTATCAGCAAAGGTAAATCAGGATAGATCATTCAGCCACAGGGATTTGACCCTCATTTCACAGGAAACTCTTCCCCTTCTTTCTTTAACAACTGCAAAATTTCAGTGTTCAAAACATTGGGCTTGATTTTCAGGCTTTTCTCATTTTCCTCCTTTTAGAGAAGTTTTGTAAAATTTATACTGAAATGGTTCCCAGTAGTGGAATTTACATTACAATGATGCTTTTAAAACCAATTTGATCTATTTTTATCTGAGATTACAAAGATAGATCTCTCAAAGTCAGCTTCATCTCAGTCAAGTCTTCTAAACAACATACTCCAAACATAACTAAAGTGTTTGCATTAAACTGAGACCTATTGCAAGCCAACTTAATTTCCAACATATGCATTTAGTTAGTGTGCTGTGTGTTTTTAGTTTAAATATGACAACTCGAATCATTCCTTTGCACTGATCTACCCCAACACTGAATTATTGCTGCCAAAGTCAACAGCATCAACTCAAAGCTTTGCTGCTCATCTCAAAGCCTGCTACAGAGTCCTGGCCCACTCCTTGCAGCCACGACCTTCTCAAATGTGGTTGCAGAACTCTTTCCATGACCCTTCTGTGACTTAAGGCTAAAAGCTGCTTCAGATGAAAAAAAAAAATATCTGAAAAGCAGCATTGCAGCCAGTTCAGTTCCCCATCCTGGTCTGTAACAAAGCCTTAAGGCAGGGCTGTCCAAGGACAGCACCTACAGAAACACCCTGCTGCCAAATATTTTGCTATGTTGCAGCAGAGCCTGAACCCCAGAACCTGTTATTTTGACTAGACAGAAGGTGTGTAGCCAGCCAGAAATGAAAGGGTTAAAACCCAGAGGTGACTTCAACAAGCTAGAGACTCCCAATAATAAGATGCTTGAGGACAGAGCCACAAAATCCAAAATAACTACAAGGTCTCATTAATGCAGCCGGAGAATGTACTCCAGTGACATCCTAAATCATAACAGAAAATGAGTTTGGATACTTAAGCTTATTATCTCCATAGCCAGTAATTGGTGCTGGCAGTAAGTCTGTGGGACTAGTCCCACAGCTTGCAACAAATCAGGGCTGATATGTGCTGAAAAAGGAGCAGGTGACATTTGAACGTGTCCCGTTTAAATGTTTACGGCTCTGCCTAATCCTAAATAGTGCTATCTACACCCACTGCCAGTGATCTATTTTCCTCTTGTGGACTACATGTTTAACTGCTAAGGAGAAGCAGCAGCCAAAAAAAAAGGCCCAAGTCACACTTTGGCCTCAGGTGCAGCAGGCAGACCCAAAATAACACACACATGGCAAGTGCTGACAGATTGCCACCCTCACACACACGCAGTTACCATCCATTTCACACCAGCAGTGACACCACTTACACCATCACATCCTGCTTTTCCTCTCAGTGGGGGTTATGTGCAAGATGCAAGCACCAGAAATATTTTTCTAGATGCTCCTGGTAAAACGTTTTGCCTGAGCTCTCCCAATCTGTAGGTGAAGGTGTGTTTTAAACAAATATCAAACACAATTTGCAGGTTACTCAGTAGAGAGAGGAATGTACTGAGATAAGGCACTGACATTTGTGACTGATACACTCCATTCAAGGTGATTCTTCATGAGAATAACATTTGGTAACATGTCACTAAAAGGGCACTAACTTATGCTATCAGTCTGCAAAGTATGCAGAAAACCAGCTCCTTAGATGAAAAAAAGCCAAAAAACCAAACATCTTTGGAGGTGACACTGATATTGCTGCATGAAAAAAAGCATCTTGAAAGAGACATTGAATCCTTTTAAAGATTTTATCAACCCCACTGCAAAATGTTTTGCAAAGCCAGCTTTGTGTTCCTCCAGATTCCAGCCTGTGGTACCACTCTCAGCCAACTTACACCTCCCACCCTCCTGGAACTGTAACACTCTCCCTGACATCCTCCCCGTGGTGGTGGCATTGCTGGCAGTGGCTGGAAGCTGCTTGGAGCTGAAGTGCTGCCTGCGTCCCATACTCTGCAAACAAAATTCTAGCACTAAAACCGACTGCTACTTCAGGCAATTACCTCTGATTGAAGGGTAGAACAGCACATGTGATTGTGGCATTCTCCGGGCTATTTCTTGTAAAGAAAGGAATTATGCAAATCTATATAATGTCATCGTCATTATAGACGTGTGTAGATAGCACTTTCTGGGAAAGGCAGAACTTAGGGAGCTGAAAGTTGCATTGACATTTTTCATGCTAATGTGTTATTTTGATAATTACCAATGCCAGTGCCAGAAAATTACATATATGCCAGCACCTGTTTTCTTCTTGAACATCAAGAACTAGATCTTAGGGCATCTGTAATTGAGCTGAATGCAGTTTTGGGTCCTATTCATGGAAATGGAGGCCGAGGCAGGGGGCAAAGTAAATCTCCTACAAGAACTCTTACTCTTTCAATATTGAACAGAGCTCTCTCTATTGATAGTTTAATTAGCATGCCTGATTGTAGGTCATGAGTGACTAGACCTGGTTAACATACAGTTACCAGAAATACCTATTTTAACATTCTTTGATGCCTTTTGATTAAAAAAATACTCCCTAGCAACAACGAGGAAAAGATTGCCTCTCAGTTACAGCAGAACCCTGCAGCAGTGACACAAACCCCATGGACTCTTACTTGCAGGGTGGAAAAGTGAGCTGTTTTCATTAAGTAACTTATTTTTCACAGCTGTTATGTTATTTTTAAGTAGTTTTAATGCCACTATGCATATTAATTGCTTATTGCCTTCCCACAAGCTTACTACATTCATTATAATTATCGCTTGCAAAAGCAAAGTCTCACATATGTTTGATGCTATTTCCCTCTTCTGTTCTCTCTCCTCTAAATGTATATTCCTCTTCCAACTCCTCCCCAGTGTCATGTTTCTTTCTGCCATTTGGATTATATTCCTGGTCTTTCCAGTTTAGGGGGAAGAGCTGGGAAGAGGGGGAGGTCTGCTTTCATTTTTGCAGCTTATTTCTTCTTTCTTCACATGGAGTTGGAAGAGTAGATCAGCCAAACATGTTTTGAGCCAGAGGTCTGAGCATACTGGAAAACTCCTTAAACTACAACAGGTTCCTGCTTTTGCCTTTATAATTCTGCATTCAGGTCATTAGGCAGTAATTTAATTGGATCAACTCTTAAAGAGTATTTGGAGGTCCCAGAAAGCTCAAAACCAAACCCATTCCTTGTCTCAAAGCCTGGCTTGTCCTGTTGTCAACTAAAGCATATCAGGAAGTAAAAGACTGTGGGACTCCAAGAACTTCATGGAGTTCATCACCTGCTAAATATTTATTGTCTGCTCTTTATGGGAGAGGGGGCACATGGTAACAGATGAGCACGATGCCATTTTCTTACTGCTGTAGTAAACACCTTCCCTTTGGACTAGAAGGCCATCCAAAAACTGCTAGTGCTGTAAAATCAGCCCCTCATAAACGTAAATAAGATGGGGAAAGGAAAGGATCAAGAGGCAAAGCGAATTAAGGAAAAGAAGTTTCTTAAAACCATCACCCTCCCCTCCCACGCACCTCTCCTTAACGAGTGAAACTTCTCTACTTAGTCACGTGAGTGAAGGTTCCTCTCACCTCATACTCCTCTTTAAATCCATAGCCCTGGCCTCGCTTCATCTGGGTGATGTGCTGCAGCAGGTCGGCCACTCGGATGGCTGGCTGGAACTGTCCCCGGGGGTAGGACATTTCCACCGGCTCGCAGCTCCGGTACGGGTGGGTCTGGATAGTCAGGGCTGGCTGGGTCATCTCTCCATGGCTACTGTCTGTTTTAAAGACAGGGAGGCAAAACAAGCTTTCACCTATCTGGTATTTCCACTCTGGTTCTTGCTTCTTTTGTTTGTTTCTCCACCATCCCAGAGGTTGGGGCAGGCAAAAGAAAGTCAAGCAATAAGTAGGAAACACGAGCTTGCCTACAGCTGCCTAGAAAGACTAAATCACACTCCTGTGTTTTTTTGTGTCAAGGAGAAAAACCCAAAGAGAAGGGAAACAGAGTAAAGATCCAATCAGGCTAATGAGGATACAGCACATAGAGCAAAAAAGCACATTTTATATGGGTGAGCTCTGCATGACAACTCCAGTCACATTACGTACCTTTCTTCACAAGCCTGCAAAGAACACAACTGAAAGATACATACAGACGAGCAAGATATTCAAGCAGGATTTCAGGTGTAAAATACGAGATAACTGAAAGGGGCCCAAGTTAATAGCAAACAAATTATTAGCATTTCAAATAAGCCACATAGGGTGTTAAAGGCAAATTAAACTGCTCTGCTAATTCAGGCCTAAAATTTATACACCAATTGCAAAGATGTAATATTATCATCAAGAATAAACCAGCATAAAAATATAGTTATCTTGCATGCAGAAACTTCAATTTCAGATATATAAACTTAAGACAAGATGTTTCTTTTTAAAGGAAATGGATTAAAAAAAAATCCCTATCATTGCTCAGATGGAATTGTAACCTCTTATCCCCAAAACACAAACAAAGTAAAAAAATACTCCTGGTGAACTAATAGAAAAGAGATTAAATAACTAAAAAACCGTCACAATAGTTATTTTTAACAACAGAAACGTAAATTATATGAAAATTTTAGGTTCTTATCTACCAGAGTTGGCCACATTTTAATAGCTGGCCAATAAAGCATCACTTTTTTATGATTACAGGCATCTGAGATCCTTGGTTTCTTCTGCACACACAGACCTTAACAGTCTGCATCAATTCTTTCTGGTCTTAGCCAAGCCCAAGGTATTAGCAAACAGAAAATATATCTCCCTCAGATTGTTCATAAAAAAACCTCCTTAAGACTGCATACAGAAGGCTTATTTCTTACAGCATGCTTACTGACAAAGAGCCTGAACACTATCCCTTGTCAGCAATACTGCGGTCATGTTTTTGAAAGGATAAAGAATAAATAAATCAAATTGCAATTTCAGGGTGATTTTTGTGAGGCAGAAATACAGCCAGAGTGCCACTGTAAACATTGCTATCCTTGAAAAATCACCATGGAGTTTTGATGAGAAGTAGTCCAGAACTCTGCTGTTGTCCCTTAATCGAAGTTGGGTAGGAGCAGAGAGATGAGGGCATCAGACTGCCTTCCCAGCAGCTGGCAAACCAATGACACAACAAAACACAACAAATAATGCTTCAGCTGCTTTCCTCTTATACTAGGGGGAAGACACCAAGACAGACAGATGCTTTGGTTTGAAGTTGCAGGACTGTGAGAAGGAGAAAGGTGAGAGGAACACCAGCAGCGGGCACTGCCACAGGGCAAGCTGATTCCCAGGGGGAGATAAAAAGGTCTGGTGGGTGGATTATCAGAGATGCTGAACACATCTTGCTTCCCCTGAAATAAATTAGCACAAACTGATCATCTCCTCTGTAGATTAAGCTACTGAATTTAAGCATTTCTGAATCCCAGGTTTGCATCAATACAATCCCATTCCCAGGACACTCAGAGATTTACAGATCTATGGCTCTAGCAGCACAACCCTCAGATTCAAAATGTGAATAAATTTGGGATTTAAGGAAGAGTAACATCCAGAGCATTTGTATAATCATCCTTAATGCTCCGACTAATGACAGTGTGAGAACTCTGAACAGAGGGAATTTCAAGGCTTATTAATTCCCCTAGTTGGATTCTCTTTCCTAGTGCATTTTTCCTCCCCTATTCCCTATTAACATCCTGTAATGGAGAGGAGATTTTTATTGCGGATCATTTCCAACAGACGTACTATGCTTAATTTTCCATCATTAGGTTTAATACAAACCCAATTTCACAACTGGCTTCTCTGAGGAACCTACAAGTAATGCCACATTTTTATCAGCCCCAATTAAAAAACATTACAATAACCCTATCCAAGGGGGAGTCTTAAAACTAATGTGCTGGTTCTGGTGCTAATACAGGAAGGGTCCTTGCAGAGCAGAGGCTACTTGTAAAATGTAGCTCAGATCATTCAGCTCCTTTGCAGGCAATTACTAATTTCTCTCTTCATCAGATCTCTTCATTCTGGCATACTTGGTTCTCCTCTCAGATAGGAGGATCTCTGGGAGAGGTAAAAGCCAGGAGAGTGGTGCCCCCTCTTTTCCAGAATAACCTCCCTAAAAGTAGGGGCACACACTATGAATCTGGAACTTGAAGAAACTGCTCAGCAGCAAAACAGGATCTGACACTGGCCTTTGAGCTCAGAGAGACAACTGGTCTCCTCAGTCAGAGATAAAAAATGGTACAAAGCCCATGGATTGTAGTGACAGCTCTTGCAGCATGGCCTGTGCCGTCACACCGTTGGCATCCCTCCTGCCCAGCCAAGTGTTTCTGCTGTTAAAAAAGTGTCACACAATCTGGGTCATCCTACCCCCAACCGAATGACACACAGAGATGAAACTAGACAGAGGATCTCCCCCTCTGGGCACATCTTGAACAGCCTCTTTGCTACCTCAAAGAAAACCCAAACCCAACTCTTTTCAGCAGCTCAGGATGGCTGTCTCTTATTTCCACAAGCATTTTATCTGGGCCAAGGAAAGAGTGAAGAGACTTTTATGGAGATAAACTGTTATACATGAGGTGAGCCTAATGTTCATATGTTCTGCTAATAAAGCCTGAGGCAAGGAACATATTGTTCTTTCTCCATCTAATCACACCACGTGCCTGAACCCAAGAACAGTTAATGAGCTGCTCACACAAGGCACAACACCTTCTCTCAAGATGTGCTGTTTACAGCAATTTTGTGAACAATTCCATATGCAGGCAGGAGGGGAGGCAGCAGCAAACTGATCTCTCACTAGGACAATCAACCAAAGAGTCTTTGGAATGCTCCAACAGGCTTTGCTTTTCCTGCAGGTTGCAGCTATAAACCCCATCTTGTTCCTTCTGGCACTGGAAAACAACAAAAATAGCAGCAAACTCAGGCTTCTGCCTTCATTATTGCACTAAAGGAAAGTCACAGCAATTTTCCATAGTCCCTTCTCTCTAGCTTCTTCTCACAAACATGTCCCCATTCCCTTGCAAGTGGGGACAATGTGGCCAAGACTTTCACTACAATTTCGATGGTGACTCTAAAGCACACGTGCCTTTTATGAGTTTTCAGTACGACCAGTAAAGCAAGAAAACATATTTTTTAAAAAGATACTTGAAATAATTCACTCTAGTACTCAGAAACTACTAAACATGCAGAATCATGCATCATTTTTTTTTTAAACTATATTTCATATGCACATCTAGTCATTTGTCCTCATTTTGTTGATAGGAACACATATTACCATATTGTGTTGTATAGAGAAGGTGGAATACAGTTCCAACAAATAATCCAAATCAAAAGTTTTCAAGAAATGGTGATTCCATTCTGACCCCAAAAGTTGTGGCAATGGTTAATTACTCTTGCTCTCTAAACATTCATTAATTGCAATTAGATTTTGCTTAACTTTGACTCGCAGGCACTGAATCCCATTACACCTCCTGTTAGATTAAAGAGCCCTCTGAGCATTTGAAATCTTGACCCGTGCAAGCGCTGATCAAATCACTTCTTCAGTTTCTCTTTGATAAAGTAAATCAATTGAGAGCATCTGAAGTCTCATTAGGGCAGGCTGTTCAGGGCTTTGGTTCCTCCCTAGAACCATTTCCAATTTCCCACAGTTTCTTTTGTGCAGCTGTAAATAAAACAGGTATTCTGCATGCTGCAGACATGCTGTTTTTAAGAGGATCACTTCTAATTTTAGCAGCTCCACTAGTAAAACCCCTTTTAGTGCAACACTCTTACTGCCATTACTAAAATGATTTGTTGCCAATACAGATATTTTGATATCTGGAAGCTGGCACTCTCAGTACCAGCCTAAGAGTTCATAGAATAGCCTGAAATTTTGTATAAGATATTAAATGAACAAGGCGCTGGCTCTGACATAACTTGCCTGACTGGGAAACATTTCAGGCATCTCAGTTTATCTGTTTAGAATGCAACTGTAGATAATGAAATTTAACACTGTTGACTCCACTTGCAATAATCATAAACTCTTCCTACTTGTGAAATGGTGCTTCTTGTGACTCTCTGCTGTAGAAATAATGATGAACTTGCTGAAGTAAACTCTGAGGTCTTACACTGCCAAGAGAAACCCATTAGAATCCAATGTGAAGACACAAGCTGAAACAGAGGCCAGCAAGGTGGCATCTTTCCCCATCTGATGAGTAACCCTGAGGGTGAGATATTATTACTTGCCCTCTGCTACACCACTCTGCTTTATACACTTTTGTTGCTACCCAGACAGGTAAAAAAAACAAAAAAGAAAATGTCTCTCCACAGAAAAACTGATAAACTCCTCCATAGATGTCATAGATAAGATGAAGAACAGTTGAGAAATCAGATTGCCAGTCTGGAAGTGGCTCTGTATGATCAGACTCCTGGTGTAACGTCCTAGAACGGCTGCTGGGAGGGCATCTGCTCATCCAGAGCACCTCTGGGGATTACAACTTTAGATCCTTTTGTAGAGATGTCCTCTTGTTTTGTAAACATAGCTTTCTTAGCCTGAGACACAGAAATCTGGACGCAGAGTATGATGTCGCCTTCTGACCCAAAACCTAAACTTTCCCTCAAACAACTGAAAGCTGTGCTGATCTGTCACCCTGGATCAGGAGAGAAGTTTATTTCTAAACTTTTGTTTTAATATCAATGGATTCCTTCTGTGTCTGAAATGTCAGGTCTTTCTTCTCTCTTTATGTTTTTATTCTCTTAGCTTTGGTGAGCGTGTAACGTGATCAGACATCTTTGCACAAAATAAATTATACTTCGAGTGGTGTTTGTGATGGATTTAATTACACAGGTACCCAGTCTCTCTACACTAGAGAAAGGGTTGTCAATTATTTGACATCTTCCAAGGATGCCTACAGCATGGCTAGCATCTTTTCCTTATACACAAGGGATATAGTGCAAGCTGGTAAAATTTATTTACTTTTTTTGGGTGCATCAAGGCTATATGATACGATAAATTTTCAGCTATAACATGCTGTATACAATACCAATGGTAGTATGGGAAACCAAACCCAAAACAATTTGTTTAATGCTACCAACTGAGCATGCTCCTTAAGAAAAAGCCTTCTGACATGAGGTTTGATGGAGAGGGAGGATTCAGCTTTCATTTCAAAGTGTATGAAGAAGCCACATGTGCATAATAATAATAAAAAAAGACCCCACACTGGAGAAAGTAGAGAGATTTTTAAGAATTGCTTGGTAAAAATCTTTCACAAGTGCATCCCATTATTATAAAAACTATTGCATACATTTTCATTTTTTTTAAATCAGTGAAAACAAAAGAATTAGAGATATAAGGAGGATACTTTGGTGAGGTGGGCTAAGGCTTGGGAATATTTGGCACAGTGTGACAGATCAGCTCTTCAGATGCATGGACCTCACCAAGCCAAACCTCTCTGGTGACAAGAGGCTGTCAGACCTATAGACCCTACAGGGCAATGCATTGGTTAGAGCTGAAAAACTACTAGCAGCTTCTAAACAGCCCACGAACTAGAAGTCACTTAAGACTAGAAGAGAGAGTGTCCAAGCTACCTCAGCATCTGCAGGCAGGAGATGTAAGAGAAATTCAGCTCCAGTACCAGCCTGCAAGACCCTGTGGCTCCATCACTCTCTGCTGCCAGGCAGGGTTAGCACAGGGAACTGATATGAAAATCTCTCCCACAGCTCCTTACAGCCTGATCCAACTGAAGAGATCAAGTCATTGATTTTCAAGCTTCCAGGGCATAAAAACAACTCATCCCACAATTTAAAAAGCCAGCAATGGTGACAGACCAATGCAGCAATAGCATCTTCTCAATCTCTTTTTAGTTCTTCAAACACCAGGCTGTGGATATACCCACAGCAGAGGGACAAGGTAAGGGCAAAAGTCCATCCAAGCTGCAGCAGACTGATATTCAAGGCCAATTTCTATGGCTAAGCACAGGCCAGTTTTTGTGTGAGATTTCACTACAACAAACTTTCTCTGCTTGTTCTGCCCAACTACAAGGTGTTACAGCCCTCATCCTCCCTGGAGGGCAGTGATTGCTGTTGGTAGGATCCTCTTGAGAAGATGAAATGAGGACCAGGGTAAACATCCTTAAAACGATGCCAGGAGATATTAATAGATGTAAGGAAGGATGTGCTGGTTCTGGGTCCCCTGAAGAGGCTGCCCTGGGGTGACATCTGAACACCTTTGAGAGCTACTGGCCCTGGACATTTTCTCCTCTAAGGTTGTACTACCTCCTGGTCAAGCTTTACAGTACTGGTACAATGTGGGTCTTACTGAAGTATTAAAAATAAGGAAATCTGCCTCCTTTATTCATTGGAATTAAATATTCACTCCTCTCTTGTGCAAAACCTTTAAATCCAGAGCTGTCTAAAGCTGGGAGAGAAAATTACAGAGCTAAAAACATGCATTACATAAAACGGTATTAATCAAGCATGGAACAGGGTAGAGGCAAAACCAAAAGCCCCTGCATCTTTCTACCAACAAATCATGTCACAGCCAAGCCTAGGGAGTCATCCACTATTGCAGATAAGAATATTTATTAGCAGAAAGCATAACAGATGGGAAGAAATAGCACTGAACTGCAGATAGTGCCCGAAGACCAATGCTGGTAGTGGGATGAGTGATGCCCTTTTTAAGATGTCTTTTTCTTTCCCAGGAAGGAATATTAATAAATGTAAAAAATTGAACTTATTTTGCTCATACAGCAACATCCACCATTTGGTGAACCTGTGCAGGGAGCCAGAACACCAAGCTTTTCATGTGTTTTTGAGTCACAAGGTAGAAATTTCATCAATGCTAAGGTCTGTGTCACAGCAGCACCTGTGGCTGGTAAATTCAGGTGGAGCTGGGGCCATGACCTGCATGTGAAAAACATGTCTTAAGGTGTTCTCTACTCAACTTCCCATGTGTAACACAGGGATACTGGTCCTTGCATAAGCACAAGACTGTTTTAATCCCCTATTTCCTCTTTTTCCTCTCTGAAATTTGGGATTTTGAAAGTTTTGAGGGTTTATTTGGCTCTTGTTTTCTCATGCGAAGTATAAATTGAATCTGTCTATTGCTCCTTGAGCTTCAGCTTACCAAGAATTTCAGTGAAAAAGTTCACATCATAATGCTTACCAGTGGGACAGAGGGGGGAAAAAAGGTCTCTCAAGTGAGGGTCCACTTTTCATAGCTGCAGAGTACCAGACTGAGGACACTTTGACACCATCTGGCAAACTGCAGATCTGGGCCCTGTCCCTAAGGTAGAGCCAAAAGATAAATCTACCTTTGGACTTTTCCATTGACAACACTGAATCTCTGGGAAACAAGAACAAACCTGCTGGAAAAAAGAACTTCATTCCCTCCCTACCTGGTTAAATGAGGGCTCATTCACTGCCATCAGCATTTTGATAGACAGCAGGATAAATGTGTGTACCATGGCAGTCCCTCCAAGCCTCCCTGCCCCAGCTGTTCCTTTGTAAGCCAAAGATCTTAAGTGATGGGTTGTAATTTCTTCTTGGTCTGACTGTGTAGGCCTTCAACATGCTCAGAGTCATGTTCAAAGCAGCCACAGTAGATTACTGTGTCTGGAAGTGAACATTTACTGTAGATAATCCAGAATGACAGGTCTGATAAATACCACTGGTTAGATTCTGATCAACCAAACATCATCTTTCTGATTCATAGCGGAGGAATTGCCTTCTTCAAATTCCACAGGCAGGCAGCATCCTCCAGGGAGAGCCTGAAGTTGTAGGCTGCTATTACTCAGTTTCAAGGGTACACCTCCAGTTAGTTTCTGGATGACTTCTTTTACCAGCTAGCAGTTTCTGCCAATTTTGCTGTCTCTGTTAACTTACTGTAAAAACATACTATTTTTAAAAATCCCAAACCTAAGAGCTGCACACTACATGCCTTATATATCATCTCAACAAGAAATGCTAATTTTCAGAGATGCTAAACACCAACACCCCTTTCTAAAGTTACCAGCAGCTAGAGAGCAGCCTCCACCTCTCAGAACCTGCCTTTTTAAAATCCTCTCTAATCCATACCAAACTACTTGAATATTTATCATTTAACTCTCCACTGACACAGAATAAAGTGAGGTCACTTGCCCAAACCCAGCCTCTGATTTCTACAAATAACCTTTATATTTGCAACTGAGTCCAAAACTGTAAGCTCCCACCTGCTTTGGACATGCAAGTCCTCACTTCTGTTCACAAGCCTTGAGGGACACCTGTCTGAGCCTGACCCACAGGGCAAAGGGTGACAATTTTAAACTAAAAGAGGAGAGATTCAGACTAGATAAAGAGAAGAAATTTTTTAGAATGAGGGGTTGTGAAACACTGGAGCAGGTTGCCCTGAAAGGTGATAGATGCCCCATCCCTGGAAACCTTCAAGGTCAGGTTGGACAGGGCTCTGAGAAACCTGATTTGGTTGAAGATGTCCCTACCCATAGCAGGGGGCTTGTACTAGATGACATTTAAAGGTCCTTTCCAAACTAAAGCATTCTATGATTCTGTGCCAGATGCACAGGCACAAGCACCTACCCGAGTCAAAACTATAAGCAAGGCAGCAACACAAGAATTTGGCCCAGAATGTCAAATCCCATTCACAAAAAGAAACAACAAATACTTGCCAGAACTCCTGAAACTTAATTTTTGACCTGTTGTTTCCTTTAAAACAATACAATAACAAACAACAATAATAAAGCATGAGTAAACCAAAAGGTTTTCCAATTAAACACAACACATGACCACAAATTAATTATTAATTTGGAGCCCAGCCACTGAACAGTGCTCTCTGAGTTAGTTGCAAGATTCAACCAGTGCATTTGGTGTCCAATGAAGTGCAATACACCATACCTGTCTCCTTACCTAGCAGCGTGGTCGATGGAACAGTGTCTGATGATACTTTGAGATGGAATTCCGTTCACCCACACGACACGGATCAATGGAAATCAACAGAAGATCAACAGGAAAAAAAAAAAAAGTTACAAAAAATGAAAAGCAGGTTAGCTGGATCTCACACTCGGAAGATTCAGACTATAGGTCATATTGGGAAATGTATAAAAACAAAGAAAATTTAGAAATGAAAGAAAAGTCTGGCACTAGTACCTGAGTAGTAGGAATTCAACAAAGATTTGCTCTGAAGGGTTTTGCTTTGGACAGAAAATGAACAAGGAGAGGGTGATGCTAGGTAGGAAAGACATAAGGAAAAGACTTTAGACATATATTAAGAGAGAGAAAGAGAACAGGGAGAAAGTTCCTCAAAGAACACAGTAATATGGGATATATAAAGCTTCTCAAACTGAAATATATTTTTCATCTGAACATGCATGTTACATTTATTACATTGTCATAATGATGGATTTTCTTTAATATAAGCACTCCAGACCCCCAGTACAGGTATTACAGTTACTGTAAATTAATGTGTTCCTACACCAGATACAGATATAGGACTACATTCTAGATTCACTTTTTTTCAACCAAAGAAATAAACTTAGTTTTCTTGTCTTTAGGAGAAAGTTCCTTAAAAGTGGCCCCAAAATACAAATTATAGAGAATCAAATGCAGTACTAAGAGTAAAGTAAGCCTGCTCATACATAATGCACACTAGTATCACAGAAATACACAGGTAGTGCAGTAATTTTTTTTTGGTAAAACAATACAAGATAACAAGGGACTTGCTCTACAACCCAGGACTGTTCATAGAAAATCCTATAATCCTTTCCCCTGTGAGCTGGTGAAAGCATCTGCTTTCTCCCATTAAAGCATTAACTTCTGCTGGACAAGAATCCACAAATTATTTCCATATTAATTAAATAGTTATGGAATGAAGGCAGAGCTCAATACCTTCACAGTAGATTCTTTTCTTGATAGCATATTTATGAAGCTGGTTTATATCTACAGTAGCATACAGGCACATTCTTATGGTAATCCATCATTTCTGAAGGCATATTCTTTTGTTATCATTCTACATTTACTTTTAGAGTAACAGGCATTTATTTATCTCCTGCTCAAAATGTCGGGAAACAAGCTAAAACAAATCTCAGTACATCAAAAAGATGGCAACAAGTAACACAGGAAAAACTATTCCATAATCCAATAGAAGTAGATAAAACTCACTATACATCAAAATCATTTCAGAAGCAATTTATGTATCTCTAGAGCAAACACCACTTAACAATTCCAAGTTATTCTATGGGGTGGATTGAAGAAGTCCCTAGTCTAGGGAGTTTCATGAAGTCATCAGAATCACCTCCTATGCAGTTCATCATCATCTCATAAATGAACTTGCTCTCATTCTGCATTCTCTCACCATATTTTCAGAATCACACCACTTGAAACCACATTAAAATAACCAAACTCCTCACCATTTAGTCTGCTGGAGTTCTGCCCCAGCTGCCTTCAAGCCACACAGCATCTCTCCTTCGTGGCCTCTTTTGCTTCGTCCCCCACGTTTGTCAGCCTGACTCAGACCCTCTTACTGCACTTGGAACATGGCCACATTTGAAGATATATAAAATAAGGCCTAAAAAGATCAATTTATTTGCCCAGGGTCACAGAGCCAAGTCAACAGTCAGAGGTTGGAGCAGATTTTCTGGGAATATAAAAGAACTCACTGGGCTATGCTGTCTTTCCAGGAATGGCTCATAAATTATTTGGGCAGCTGAAGAGATCCACCTCCCTTCAGTGAGTCTCATAAAAAATGTGACCAACTGATGGTTATGAAATGAATCATATTTGTAAGACAGGGAGGTGATTTCTAGATTCAGAAGAAGAAAGGAAAAAAAAACAAAACACAAAAACCCAAGTTTCCCAGAACTTTGGAGAGCTCCTTCCCAAAATCAGTCAGGTAGTGGATTGTCTAATGAGAGATGTGTACACAGTGCTGCTTCCTAACCAGAGGTTCTTACAAGCACCAGTGTGCAATCACAGGAAAGATCTCCAGAGAGGATGTCATGTCAGAGTAGAGATTAAGATTTCATTAAAAATTCTTTGTACTCCCTGGAGTGGCACATGAGGCCACACAGATCCCTCCAGGCATGCAGAGTGGTCGAGGTTCCTTTTTAGTCTGAAAATTATTCCCCTTTACTTTTTCTATAATTTTCTAAACTAGAAAACCCTAAAAAAAACCACCCCAAACCAGCGAGAAAACTGGCAAAAGGGATTGTGGTGGTTTTTTGTTCTGTTTTGTTTTGTTTTCCTGTTATGCTTTGATGAAATTTGGCATTTGTTGTGGTTTTACTTTTGTGTGTTTCATTTTTAATTAATTTTAGATTTTTTTCACTAAAGAAAACATGCCACGGTCATGTCCTTGGACTGCACTGAGCAGGTAACCTAGAAGTGAAAATTACCTATGGGGCAGGAGTAAGAACTAGATCTTGATGTAGTTGCCTCTTGTGACTTAGAGCAAATCTAAAGACCTCTGCATTTCATTAAGCACAAATTCAGGATTTGGAAAGGTGTGAATTTTGATGTTTCTTGTTTAAAAGTGATCCTTAAACACCCTGAGTGCCACTTACCTAAACCTTTCTCTTAGCACCTTGTTGTCACTAGTAAAAGCATGCTAACTTGGTAACTGCACATTTGTGCCCAGTAATACAACTCAGTTCCCTACAGCTTCCAAAATTCTGGCTTCAAGCTGTGCTTCTGCCTGTAACATAAAGCTACCTACACCTAAACTGTATCAGGTCACTCCTGAAGGTTGCCGGCAAAGCCACCTCCTCCCCAGCTGAGATATCACACCCTCATAAATCAGTCTCTAGCAAAACTGGCTGCATTTTAACATCTTACGATTTTAAATCCTCAGAATGAAACAGCTCCTACCAGGTGCTCCCCAAGGATGTCAAGACACCCACGCTAGTGATCTGGCATCCTCCTGGACAAGCCTGATCCATGGCATTTTGGCCCTGCAAAGTCAGGAGAGCAGCTCCTTTCTGCACGACATACCATTAGTCCATCACTGATCACACGGATGTGCTGCCAAATTGCACAGAATTTATGTGCAACAGCCACCTCTTGCACACCCTTCTGGTCACTGCACAGATGCTGGTGGATAATTTTAGGCCCATCTTGTCTCCACTCAGCATCTTCATAAAACTCAAAGGCCACTCAAAGCAAAACACTGCAGCTTTCCAAACATTCCTGCAAACCGAGGCACAAGTTCAAACCCTGCAAGTATCATCTTCTACCTTTAATGGTGTTAGGATGTATTTTTATTTTTAAAAAAGCAAGACACCTGAGAAAATGTGCAACTGTGATGAGTCTGTTTCACCTCCACCTAATCTGTAGTAAAACCAGAGCAGCTGGAATAGCCATGGACTCTGTCTTTTAGCAGACACCTCTTCTGACTCCATACAGTGCCAGAGACAGTCCATAAAATGTCTTCAGTTTGAATTCCTGTATATATCAGTAAGAATCCTGCCTGAATAACAACTAAGAATGCAGAATGGAAAGAGAGGCGAGGGGCTTTGTTTTGGGCCAGGAAAGATAGAAGTTTCTCTTCCACTTTTCAACAAGACCTGAGGTGTCCCTATTCCAACACAGAGATCTTCCAGAATGTAATCACATTTGATAAGGAACTTCTGCCAACTGGTAACATTGAAAACTGCAAACATCCACTGGGAATGTCGACTCCTGAGCACTGTGCTGGCCTCACCAAAGGGCTCTGCTGCACCCAAAGAGCATGATTTCATGGATGAGTTTCTATTGAACATATAAACATTTTCCCTAAAGCACTGAGAGAGAATAGGTGAAGAAATCTGCATTTCTACCAACAGCAGAGACAGGACAGTAACTCTCATTGAAAGAACCACCATTACCACACTGCATACTTTTTTTTTTTTTTTTTTCCCCTCCCAGAGCTGCCTGTAAAAGCAGTCAGGTCTATTTTCCTCCAGAAAAAGAAGGGTTGATAAACAGAAAGGCAGCTGCTCATTTCTGACATCCTTCCTGATGCACAGTGCCAGGCAGCACCCTTCACAGCTGCTCGACCTGTCAGGTGGGAGCTCCCCGTGGAGTGACATTGCTGCAAGGCAGTGAGATGGCAGCAAACAGGGGGGCTGTAGTGAGAAGGTCACCCAGGGACAGCTAAAGTACTCCTGCAGCAGGAACAGACCAGTGGCCAAGCTGGAGACTATGGGAAGCAAAAAAAATTGAATTTGTTCTGTCTGAAAAGTCATTAAAATGATTGCAAAAAGGAAAAACTGAAGGGAAGGACACATGCCCTTCAAGGACACTGTCATCTGGAGATAAATTTGTTTGCAAGCCATTCAAGAATTGTGAGGCTTCCTCCCTAAGTTGTTCTGTCCTATTTTATCTCTCTTGTGAGCTAGCAAGGTGATCTTGGGACTGAAAACTTCTCTTGGTGAACTTTCTTCAAAAAGGAGAGGGATATTTCCATGTCACTGCTGCAGACAATTTGGGCTCCCATAACTGAGGATCAAGATGTTGAGGATTACTTATCATGTGAAAGGATGCAAATGCTATTTTCTTTTGGGAGGAAAAAGGATAGGTGAAGAGAGAATTTGGTTGCTGCTGAAGACAGACAGCTGATTTACAAAGCTAGGATGGATAACACCCTGTAAAACTCTGTTAGTTGTCAGGAAGGTTATGAAGAAATCCTATTATGTTATTCAAAATTTAGAGTAGCCTGTTTAGAAACCCTCAAGTATTAAACTCTATTAAGGCAATTTTTTTTAAAAAAGTCTTTTACCCACAAGATTCCTCTATCAATGTGTGCACACTACTGCACAGCAGAGAACTTACCTCCAACACCACAGCATCCTGGACTTGGCAGTAAAAAATTTGGAGAAATC
Source organism: Florisuga fusca (assembly GCA_038090715.1). Taxonomy (NCBI): domain Eukaryota; kingdom Metazoa; phylum Chordata; class Aves; order Apodiformes; family Trochilidae; genus Florisuga; species Florisuga fusca. The sequence continues at coordinate 11,291,190 of JAAWXA010000023.1, forward strand.
AATGAGGTTTATTGGTAATTGTTTCTAATAGACATAAAAAAAAAAATCAGCCCATGACTTGACTCAGGATGTGTTATAGAGGGAGATGGTGATAAAATCTGCAGTGACGTCAGACAAGCAGAGGTCTGATTTAAAAGAAAAAAAAAAAAGACCTGGAGGGATGCTTTTTTTGCTAAATTAGATCCAACATATTTTCTATAGTTGCCATCTCAAGGAAATGACTCAGCTGTTTTAATTAGTCTCTCAAAATACTGGGGGGGAAAAAAAATGAGGTCACATTTCAAGTGCACCTCTTATTTTCTGGTTGAAAAAAATATCCCCAATTTTTTTAAAAATCCAGATTTTAAAGAAAGGTTTCAAAACTCCATTTTCTCTCCACATTTTAAAGAAGCTACCTTTGATGTTTCTAGGATGCCTGTTACAACGCTCTCCTGTCTTTAAAGATATGAACCACACTGACAACTCTTGCTGTCTCTTTAGGAGATATAGCTACTCAGCACCTGAGAAAATTAGATCTTGACTCAAGTCAATTTAATATCAGGAAAAATGCCCACTGCTAGGCTCAACAGTCCCAAACACCTATTTATCCCTCTCACAGGTATGTGACACCAGAGTAACACATGCAGATGGAATTTGACATGACCTACAGATAGATGGAAAAGAAGAATTTCCTCAGCCTGTCCCACTCAATCTGAGTTTAGAAAGTTTAAATGCTAAAGCATATTTTGTACCACAAATGTTCCCATGTTAGCAACTGGGGGAAAAACGACTTCCCTGGAGTTGTTTAAGAGTTTCAGTACATGTGTTTCAGAGCTGTTCCCTGTTTAACTAGCAAGCTAAGTGTCAAAAGAAGGAGTGACATTCCCATAGTGTCTAAATTAAAATTTATTTAATACGAAAAAGTTTACAAATCCACCATGCAAACCCCATGCACTCAATCTGGACTATGACTTTGTGCTGCTTTACCCACAAAACTTCCAGCTACAAAGGTCTGAGTAGTGTACAAGTATTAAGTGAGATTAGTTGTACTGAACTCACGTGAAGAATAAACGGAGGACACAGACAAAAGGAGAAATGCTGTCTTTCCATTAAATTTCTCTAGCCAGGAGACCATGCTTTCTTTCAGAAGAATTTCATACAGAAAATGTTATTTCATCCTGCAAGCCAGCTAAGTGATTTGATTTGACTCTTCTGCTCACAAAGAAAAAAGTATTTCTGAAGAACAAATAAACACATGCCTTTTTGACTGTCTGATGTAGCTATTAGAACAGACTTTATGAGTTATTCTCACCAGATTTAGAGTCAGAAGGAATGCTCTCTACCTGTCTGACAGTTAAAATATGGGTAGTGTCAGAGACATTTCAGACAAGTGATTTCTATCAAGACAACTGATTTGCCATCATCACTGCCATTGCCATGCCTAGCTCCTCAATACTGTGCCCATAGGAATAGGTCCTTTTAAGAACCTAGAGCTCTCCAAGGGGGACATATCCACTGCAAGCAAGTTAAACTTACTGAATCCATTAACATCTTGGCAGCTGGAAGAAAAAGCTTCTTCGTTGTGAACAGCACTGAGTTTGGTAGAGGTCTTGTCAGAAGTAGCCACGGGACCCATCTCCCTCTGCGTGCTGGTCTGAGTCTCCTTCTGCTTCTTGGCTAGCTTCCTTTAAGGTATTTTGAAGAGGGGAGAAACCAAGGTCAGTTTACCATCATTAAAAACAAAGCAATGAGAACATATTTTTTTTCTTTTTAAACAGGATCATCCCACTTGGTCAGACATGCAGGGCATGTGGCAATCCACATGAGAGGAAACCCCACAACTCTTTAATGTAACTGTTGTGGAGCACAATAAGTATAGTGAGATACCAGTCTTTGAGCTTAGCCATCCCTCCTGGTAACTTATCTTGCACAAACCTGCATCACCCCAGCAGTGGGAGTGCTACCTGCTCCATCATCCTTGAAGAGGGTGGAATAAGTGAAGTCCTGGCAAAGGTGTCAGACACCCCAGGAAGAGCAGAGGGCAGGGCATGAGGGCAGTGATCAGAACTGCTCACTAGGAGGTAAACTGGATGTCTGCATCCATCCAACTGGGGATTTTCTGTGAGTGGAGGGTGTGAGCTGACTCTGTGCAAGCCGAGAGCTGGAGCAGGAGGTTTGCTTTGTCCCCAAGCAGAGCACTGGGGACAGCAGACACACACCCAAACTGCCCTGAGGATTGACAGTTAGTAAAGGGTGGAGCAAACCAAAGGTTGAAGTTCTTTTAGAAATGTCCAAATATGCCTCTTCTCTGGGAAAAAGGGTCTTGTCTAGTTTTGAGGAGACGTCAAAAACTTTGCCAAAGGCAGAAAGAAACACTGCCTGCTCTGAAAGCACTAACAAAACCAAGAATATAAGAGGCTCCTCTTTTGCAAACACAGCTAATAATAAGAAAATGGAGAGAAGCAGGAAAAGCGAGCTGCTAAGCTTCCATTGACATTTGACTGCCCTGTGCTTCATTCATATCAGAGCAAAACTGTTTAAAAATGAATGTGTGACATTCTACAACCCACAACTTGAAAAAATATCACACAAATCCCTAGCACTGGCAAAGAACTTTGCCAACATGACTTCCGTAGATGAGAAAATAAAACAAAATAAAAAGGAGAAAAACAGATTAGTGTAAGAAGGAGCTTTCATTTTATTTTTCCTCCAACTCAAAGGAAAAAAAACCAAAAACCTAACAACTAAATCATTTTGCAAAGATGTTTTTCTTCACTAAAATGACATGCTGAGGGCAAGTGCTACCTATCTTTTAAACTTCATTAGCTTCTTAAAAGGATATTCATGGCAACATATTCCAGCAGGTTTTTTTTTATTCACAGCACATGTCAGAGTGGCATTTACAAGCAGGTTCAAGCACACAGCTGAGCCCCAGCCCTTCACAAGATGAGTAGCCAGGCCAGTTACACGCGTTTGCAAGAAAGGGTCAAAGGACTTCAACCCTTGCCTATGTCTGTAGGAAATGACTATTTTAAAGCAAGCTGATATTCCAGACCAGGAAAGCACAGATTTAATGAGATATGTCCAACGTTTGCTGCAAACCTTTGAACAAATACATCTGTTCCATCTGCTCAACCAGTTGAGGTTCAGCCTTTTTGCAGTTGGTAGTTCCGAATTGAGACTCATAGCTGTCCAGATTAGGTACCTGATTACAGAGTGCACATTCAGATCTCACAAAATCCCCCACTGTCTATCCACTTCTGCAGATGAAGATGCAAACAGGGGAACTGTCATTGAGTAACAAAGCAAAAAGCTGGCGTTTATTGATGTCAAAAGCTTTGCTTACAGTGCTCAGCAATGTTAGCATGTCAGATTTATTCACTACGAGCCACAGACATGGCAGCCTCCTTTTTCTTTGCTGTGCTGTGGTTCCTGAGGTAACAACCATGGTCTTGCAGTGTATTTGCTCTGCTGGGTGGTTATTTTAATCCTTTAGATTTGCTAATCATACATGCCTATGTGAATTCTCTGGCAATAGGGATTAAAATTTCTCAGTGGGAAACACTAATCCGAAATGCAGAAGTCCTCAATAACAAGCACTCTGGACTGCTGGGGTGACCACTAATGATGTTTAAAAACGGTGAGTCAAAAGGGTGACTTCCTTATTAAATTCAGATTAAATTATTTGTGGCAATAATTGTCTGTAAGTCCCATTGCCTGGTATCTTTTCAGAAATGCCAACAAGCTACAAAGAGCTGGAATTGGCTCGTTTCCTCTTTCAGTGAATGAGCAGTAACATTTCTTCATGTGCTAAGCAGGAAAAAAAAATAACCCCAAACCCAAGCCCGTTTGTCCCCAAAGGCCTGCTTTACAAAAGCCCTATGCAAAGCAGTTCTACCTGGTCCTGTAGAAGACAGAGAGGCCCCTAAAACATTGGCTTGAATGCCTAAAAAGAAAAGGTGACATGAGTTTAAAGTTCTCAATCTAACTCGCACACACAAACCAGGCTGCTGGCGGGAGGACCAGCTAACGCCTGCGCACGTTCAGAGAGAAGCCACACAGGAAATTGCTCTGCTTCTACAATTGTCTTTCACCAGCACGTTATCAGTTTCCACCTTCCTCCCTCTCTATTCCAAGAATGTAAAAAAATTCTTCATCTAAATTTAGAGGGAAGAGAAAGACAGATCTCTTTGGGGGATTTCAGAGCTAAGCTTGCCAGACACATCAAGAGGCTCTCGGTTTCTAAATGTGCCTTTTCTGCCTTCGTTATGTGTATGGATAGAGTGGCAGCACAGGACTAAGCCTATTTCATCCTCACCATCATTATAATTCATAGGAAGGATTATAAAATCAAATGACTAGCACATTCTAGCGTGTTGGGGATGTGACTTAAACCCACAGCTAGGTAGAGGTTTATCTCCCAGTATGTCAAAATGCCTTTGGAATTGGAAAAGCATTTATCTGGAAATGCTCTTCCCAAAAATAGGGCACTTCAAGAGATCTCTGTGAATCACTGAGGAGCTGCATCAGTGACACAGGGCTCCTCTTCTCCTCACTGACCACCTTCCCCTAAACACAACCCCTGCAACACCCTCCTGGGACTGCTGCTGGAGCTTTGGTATCAATCAGGGCTGTGGGTGCTTTCCCAGCACCCTCTGTCACCTGGCATCATGGAGGCACTTTCCATCTCACACATTTATCCAGTTGGAAAGGAGAAGAAATAAAGGACTGAGCAGATAGTTGGAAGAAGAGGGATACAATTAACACAGCGTTGGAAATGTCCCAATGTGAACAAGGTGGCATTGATGGCTGTTGGATGTTTATGTGTGAGAAAAATGCACCAGGAAGAAACCAGTAGCCTGTGGATGGGTGTTACTGGGTTGGCCTTTCCAGTTCAAGAGAGTTTGTATATGCAGAGATGGTGTTTACAGGCAATATGCACACACAAGGAGGGATGAGACAGTAAGATGCTCAAAACAGAAACAAACAAAAAAAAAATGATACCAGCTGTATAATAAGGCAGTTGAAGTTAACCCAGCTAAAGCAAGGATAAGAACTATTGGCAGTGAACCTAAACTAAGTGTGGATCAAAGAGATGGAGATTTGATTAAGGTATTTTGGAAACTTCTACCCCTATCAGAGAATACATATAGAATGCTGAAGGTCTATATTAAAATTGCAGGAGTTCCAATTTAACAGTCAAGGAATGCAAACTTTGTATCAACTATAAAGCATTTACTGCCATGGGCATTAATCAGAAAGCTCAAGCAGTATTTTCAGTTAGAAGTACCTGCAGGATCAGATACCCTGTTTTGCAGAGGTCTGGATAAACTTCAGGGATTATATTTTAAATGCAGCTTCCTAACTCATCTCTAACTTTTTATGTCAATCTTATATGCATGAACGTTAAATCTGTAACTGCCACTCCTACAGAGTTCCTGTACATGTTCGTTGATAGATTTAATTTTAGGTGTTTCACAAGGATGGATTATACCCACTGTAATGTAGATTTGCATGCACAGGTAATTTAGATATTAGCTATAGATCATTTAAGCTAAACATGAAATTTCCTCCTACAGACAGGAATTGCATATTGCCCTCAATTTCAACAAGGAATTTAAGGAAGCTACAAAATACAATTTCCTTTTAGATATTTGCATGCAGCAGCCTGCAAGGAGTACACATTTTGTTCCTGAGGAAATCTGCACAACATTTAAGGCAGCCACTTAGCTGTGCAAATACCCAACTGGGAGCACTGGTTATATATGCTATATATAGAATATATATAATTATATAATAGAGCTGTTCCATTGAAAGGGATCTCTGTCCCCTAAACCTGTAGCAGGTGCCAAACTCAGGCTGAAAGAGCACTTTCATGCTGGTGTGCAAATAAGGGAGGGATAGAGAATACAAGGTGCTATGGTCTGCAGGACATGGATAATCCTTTTGCTCTGAGGATGAGTAAGGGCCCTGCTGCAATCCTGCATTTCAGATACCACATGTGCCAAAAGGGACATGTACAAATGCAGCACATGAAAGCTAGATTTAGCAAACATGACCTACATGCAAAAGCCAAAGGAAATATGGAGCTTTAATTTAGAGAAAAAAAAAATCATGGAGGGCTGATAGGTCTTTAAACATGTGAAAAGAGCAGAGAAACCTTCTCTGGCCTAAGCACCCAGGCAGATTACTGCTTCTTACACCTGCTTAAGGGCAAATCCTTCACTTACAGGCAAGCATAAGAGACAGCTTTGTGCTTTTTAGCACCTGCCATGGCGAAGCCAAACTCAAATTAATCACAATTTGTGGAGTGTATTTATTTACAAATGTATAAAGTTTAGACAAGACAGGTGCATGTAAGAATCATACAGTATAAGGATACCCAGGCAGCAAACACTGCCCTCTGCAAAATTTAGGCTTGTAATCAGCACATAGACATCTTCAAATAAAATATCACTTACTTTCTGAATTTTATTTTTTTTTTAAAATTTGCTTTCATCAGCCTGGCACAACCACCCATTCACGATTTGTTTTTTTTTCCAGCATCTAAGGAGAAAAAGTCTCTTCTTAAAATTCTCATTTAACACGCTGACCTGTGCAGGCAGATCCCACCATCCATGGAAATATATGGAGGTATTTATATATATATATGTGGTTATACAGAGGTATGTCCATAAATAAATTAATGTTTTACTTCTTTTCAAACATCCCACAAGTGGGGGAAATAAAATCAGCACAAACTCTCTTATTTCAGAACACATGAGTATAAATTTAGCTTCACACCTCTGACAGAATGTCTTCCATGTAAAGAAACACCTGGCTGAGACCACCAGAACAATAAAAACTGGTATGACTGTGTGGTAGGAGCTGAAGGTTGAAGTCCTGCACTGCAGTTATGTCCTCAGTACTGTGCCCAGTTCAGGGGAAAAGGAAAACAACACACTATCCACTGAGTGCCCTTTTCTTATAAATAACATTAAACTGAGTGCTTGTAACACATACATGCAGCTACATATCTCCAGAATTACTTCTCTGGTTTGATATCACTCTTGATTAAATTTCATTCTGTGACCATTACCCAGCCCAGGAGAAAGACATGAAACAAAACACCCAACCTGCACACAGAAAGCATTTCCATTTCTTTTCCTGATGAGAAAAGAATAAAGCCTTGATATGGGTTGCTGCAGCTGACAATATTGTTCCAAAAAGGGTGCCCCTTATTAAATGCAAAACCTCCTTTAAAGGAGATGAATTGCTGGCTGTATTTTAGAGCTTCAGTTAGAAAAAAAACCAAAACAATACAAAACAAACTTTCAGCTGTGGATGAGCTGCTATATTACTTTGCATGTCTTATGTTAGAATATATTAAATTTCAGTGCAATGTGACAGAGCTGCCAATTCTCTACAAACCTTAGACATCTGTGTTGGAGTAAATATAGAGTAACTCCTCTAAAAAGGATGCAATGAGTGCACCAGGCCAGGAACTCTTAATTTTGCATCTCTCTCTTCCCACCATAAAACCAAACCCTATCCAAGGGTCTCAAATCATAAGCAACAAGCTTTTAATGTAGGGTAAATTAAGCACACAAAATGGTGTCAATCCTGCACGATGACTCAGCAGGTTTTGAAGGAGGCCTCCTTGGTCTGTATTTCCACTCAAAAGTGTGTTGAAGATCTACAAGGCTTTCTCTTTCAATAATGCTTCCTATATGTTGCAGGACGTTTTTAATGAAGTACAGCTATACAAAAATCCCACAACTATCCACATTATGCACAAAATAGCTAAAAGAGCTGGTACACAATCAGATTTTACAGTCCTGGATTGCAGCAGAACACAAGAGAAGCTGAAGGCAGAACTCCTGTATAGACACCTCCACAACACTTACATCCCATCTTTTCAAGTACCTGTTCTTCAGAACGTAAGTTCTTTGTAACTTTATAATAGACTTCTCATTAAAAACTGTTTAGAAGAGTCAGGGTTGGAGATTTTGCTCCCTAATAAGAAGAAATGTCAGTATTGTTGATGACAAAGTGTTGAAAGGAATTATCTGAAAGCAGACAAGAATTACCCTAAGAAGTATAACTTTGAAGTCCAGAAATTGAGTCTAAAAATAAAAAAAAATGTTGTCCATATGGTTGTATTTAAAGGTCTGCCAATGGATCTATTTGAGAACCTGCTTTTCAGTACTGGTAATTCATTCAACTGAATTTTGCTTCAGGACTAAAACATTTATACAAAGTCATAGCATGGAAACCAATTCTATTTTAATATATAAATATATATATGTACACACACATATATTGCTGCTCTTATTTTCACAACATTTCAAATAACCTGAAATCAAACCTCTCTGCTCATAAGAGGCCGTAGCAATTCTTTCAGCTGGTTTAAGAATTACACAGTCCTTAGCAATTTAAGAATTTCATCTGCAGTCATAATGGAATGTCCTATTTCATGTGAAACTCAAAACACTAAAGTCAATAAACCTTCATCATATGCTCCTTCATGGATTTTCCTGCTTTCTTCCCTCAACTACTGGAATGTCCCTTGTACCTGGATTGTGTCCAGGGGAAAAAAACAAACAAACAAACCAAACCACAACCTAAAAGGTTGGTTTTGCTTTTGGATCAGGGGACAGGACAAATGTCAACCTGAAAACAGATGCTGAGACATACAGCTTGATGATGGAAGCACTTATTGTGTGGTGACTATTTATTCATTACCCTACAACAGTGATGCTCCAGCTAGCAGAGCTCATACTTGATGGGGTAACTGGGACATCGTAAGCACAGAGCTGAGAATCATGGAATCATAGAATTGTCTGGGTTGGAAGGGACCTCAGAGATCATCAAGTCCAACCCTTGACCCACTGGTGTGGTTCCCAGCCCATGGCACTGAGTGCCACATCCAGTCTCTTTTTAAATGTCTCCAGGGACAGAGAATCCACCACTTCCCTGGGCAGCCCATTCCAATGCCTGATCGCCCTCTCCATAAAGAAATTCTTTCTAATATCTAACCTAAATCTCCCCTGGCACAACTTAAGACCGTGTCCTCTTGTCTTATTGAAAGTCATCTGGGAAACGAATGAGCTTTCTGCAAAAAAAAGACAACCAACCAACCAAGCAATAACAAAAGCAATGGGTGCAGTGCTAGGGAGATCTAGATTTCTGCACCCTGAGCTCAACGCTCCCCTACGTGCCTCAGTGGGTGCTCTGAACACATCAGTTTGTCAGGTGCTACCTCTGGCTCTTCTCTATTGCCTTGTTACACCTTGTTAAAGCACTTGCTGCTGCTGAAGCTCATTGACACCTCAGCCATGGGTGACCTCCAGAGGTTTGTCTCTTCACTTTTCCTGTCTCACTCTCCTGTTCCTCGAGAAAAAAAGTTCTGGTGTATTGATCCACAGAAGCCATTACAAGACAGCAAAGGGATCACTTAATGACACCGTCACTTGCTCTGTGATGGAACAATCCTCAGCTGACTGCTTAAAGCAATGTGACTGTGCAGTGGTGAAATAGGGTCACAAAGGGCTCAGAAGTTGATGCATGTTTTTAAAAAACACAAATCTCCCCAGAAAATGAAGCAGGGAACTTTCTGAGCACATACTGTCCACTGGAAGAAGGCAAGATTATAATGAAAAACTAGAGACTGAACTTTTTAGGCAATGGTGCTGATGGCTCATAAGGAAATAAAAGCAGCAGAACAGAGCAGGGGGCACTTTTCTGAGGTTTATGAGAATTGCACAGAACAGGAAAGGATGTAGGAAGAAATGCAGCTAGATAGTAGCACTTAAACATTAAAACCATCCTCTGCTTTAACTTTAGCTGCAGGAGGGCTGAACTTTAAGATGACCTTTAAAGGTCCCTTCCAACCCAAACTATTCTGTGATTCACTTGAAATCTGAATATTTAAGGTCCAATTCCATTCTTGGTGAACCAGCAGGAAGCCTAGAGGAAAATCAGTCTGCATTTACAATTAGGTAACTGGGCAAAGACAGGGTTCATTATGGTGCCTTTAAGCTCCTCACACATTTAACAAGTAGGGAAAATTCCTCTTTTGATAATTTTCTGATAGATTATCGAGAAGCAAAATCACTGCAATGGGTGGTAAATAGGGATCCTCATACTTAACTCCTTTGCCTTGTCCTTTGGATGTAAAACAATTCATATGGAAAAGAAGTTAACTTCCACTAAAATGGAAGTATAAACACACTTCCAGGTGTGTCCACAGGACAAAATCACCAGATCGGGGCAAAGATGAAATATATGAACAGGCAAAAGAGGATGTTTCAGGGGTGTCAGATGAGGAGGGTCTAGCAAAGCAGACCTGGCCCTTTTGACATCTTTGTTTATGCCAGAGCCCTGGGAAGTCTGGCAGGTTGCTGCTTTTGAGGGAAAGATTTGTCAGTGTAGGGCTGCTGCTTCTGAGAGGTGGAGAGGAGAGATCTGTTTCTCACAGCAGCAGCACCAGTTGCTTTCTCCATCCCTCCCAGCCCTCCAGTGGAAACAAAGGCATCCAACTCAGTTCTCCAGGACTCTCTTCCTCAGACCATTGATCCTCTCCTCCTCTTGATCCTGTGACAACTATTATCATGGCAGAAACAGGTTGGCCCTGATTGCTTTCCAGCCCTTCAGCCTTTAGACAACAGATGGCTCTTCAGCTATTGATGTGTGAAGTATTTTCACACGCCTTAACAACTGCCTTAATTATGCAGCATTGTCATTAGGACTGGACAGGTGATTTAGATCTCTGAACCTCTTCATCATCCAACACTCTAAACTGACAATCAGAACCTGGCAGCTCCAGGAACAGGGATGTTGGCTCAGATAATGTCAAGTCCTAGTTGTCAGGTGCCTTACACTTTTAAAAAGCTTATATCCATGGCTGAGAAATTCCCAACAATAATTTTCAGGTGCAAATGTCCCTGGAATCTGTCTGAATACAATGGACAATTAAGAAAGATGGAGCTGAGACACTCCCTATTTATCCATTAGCATTTGAAGAACTATAAACCATATGTGACAGATCTGTGGACATTTATGTCTTTGCAGGCACAGTTATAGGTGCAATGGTGACCTATAGCATTGAGAGTGTGAAAGGGAGAAAGCAAAAGACAAGCTGATGCAAAGACAAAGATAAATGGAATGGTAAAATAAAAGTGGTAAAAGAATACAACAAAGCACAAAATTACCACAGGGTAAGCATGCTCAAGAAACATCAGCCCCAGACGAGTACTTACAAGTAATAGGAGTAGGAATATGCATTTCTTCTAAATATCGACAGCCAGTCAGATGAACAAAATATCCAAAAAGAGAGAAAAAAAAAAAGAAAAAAAAAAAAAGAAAAAAAAGAAAAAAAGAAACACATAGAATTAGATTTATATGAACTGTAGCATTTTTGTCAGTATACAAAGTATTTGTGCTGCCTCCTGTATTGAGATACTCTTCTCTTAAACTGTTTTGAGGAGTTACAGGTCAGTGAGGAACAGATCTGGATTGAGAGAGCAGAGACACAGGTGGTGTTTCCTCTTCTGCTACTGACTTGTGTCACCACGAATAAATCCCCTCACCTCTTTTTTCCTTAACTCTGTCGTGTCAGCAACACAAGTAATGAGACTTACCTTTGCCTGTAAAGCTCTCTGAGATTTTTGGAATCGTAATAAATATGTAAAAGCTATTAATATAAATAACAATAAATAGGAGAGTGAAAGTGTAAGAACATCACAAGCTTGGAATATTTAGACAATGAGCAAATTGTGTAATGATAAATCAGGCTTCATCAAATTCCAAAATGCAAATAGTTCATTAACAATTCAAGCATCACTACATATTTATAGATGATCACTGGGGGTATGCATTAGTTTTCTGCATCACTGTGATTAAGCATTTTCTATTACAGGTTTTGAACAATACACTTCAGAACATTTTGATATGGTTTTGAGCAGCATGACAACACGAGCCTTGGCAATCAGTCCTAACTTGAGATGTGATGTCTTCCCTTTTGTAACTGGAAAAGGGCTTCTCTGAAAAGGCTGTTTCCCAACAGCTCTAGCACACGTTATTGCAAGTTAACAGCAAGGCCCAGGGGAGCCTGGGAAGCAGCAGCCATGGTCAAGACAGGGAAAAACAATGAAACACCAACCTCCTGCACTACAATCCTTCAGGACACTACAAGTACTAGAAAGGACTTAGGAGGATAAATGCAGGGTTCAAGTGGTCACTTTTAGGGTTGCTCTAAAATCACTTTTCATCAGCAGACATGGAAGCCAGAGCATTTCCCCTGCACACAGATGCCCTCATTGCTGTGCACACCCTGGGTACAGGACAGTGACTTAGAGATGTTTGGGAGGATTAGTCTGAAATAACACGTTTTAACTGGTGTTGATCCTTGCTATAAATCTGAAATTCTGGCCAGATTCCCAGTATATGCCAAGTTATTCGAATGACCCCGATTCCAAGGTATACCTGAAGGTATTTTTAACATAATGCTATAACCTGAAACTCAGAAGCTCTACATGCCATAGCAATGCACTCATTAAGGTGCAGTGGTTGCCACTGAGCTTCACTGTGACATTCTGAGCTTCTCTGAACATCTAAGCAAAGGGAAAAATCAGAGTCCACACAACTGAACCCCTAGATCCCCAAAATGACTCCATTAATTGAACGGCTCTGATCCACCAGTGCCAGGTTTCACACAGCCCTATCAGCTCTAAATGATTGGAAATTTTCCTGCACTTTCTGCTTTTCTCATGTCTCATCTGGGGCACATACATGATCACAGAGGACTCATAGTTCTCATTCAAAAGCTGTGTATCCCTCAAGGCAACAGGTGAAAGCCCTGAAAGATGTATTCTTTCCAGGGAAAGGGAAGGGCTAGGGAAAGAAAGAAAGAAAAAAAAAAAAGGAAGATTATATTTTGGAATTGGACAAGTAATTTTGGCTTAAATTCTTCCCAAAATTGCTAGCTAAAACAAGGACTTCCTAAGGAACATTTCAAAATTACCCTGTTTAAAATTGGTCAGTTACAGATCACTAAAAAAATGACCTGATCCTAGAATGGATCACACAACCTGAAAACCCTGCCTGTCATCTGCCTTAAATACAGACACAGAAGAGACACAGATCACTGAATGTGCAAATATCCTACTGGTAATTCTATCCTATAGCTTGGGAGCATTCTTCTCAAGAGGCTTTTGAGTTTTATTTAATTAAAGGTAACAACCTAAATCCTAATCCAGAACAAGGAGCTGAGTTTTCACAGAAGGAACTAATCCTCGACCCTACACAGCCCCAAATCCCCTTTTTTACTATCAACAGCAGTTTAAAGAACTTATTTACAGTGCACCCATGACAGGCTGTCTCATCCTATTTATTCAGTCTTCTACTTAAAGGGGTCAGTAGGGGCTTTGTCCACTCAAACGCAGAAGCCTGAGAAGTGTCACATTCTTCACTCCAGGGAAATGGAAGTCACAATTCTGCCAGACTTAAAACTGTCCAGATGAAATCAGAACTGACCCAAATCTAATCCTTTTGGGGGACAAAGTCAAAGGGTATTTTTTGCAGGAAAGAAGTTTACAAATCTCTTCTTTTTCTTGTTTCTGTTTTTACTAGCCAGTTCTGTATTTTCTGTTACAAAAAATATTTAACTAAAATTAAGGACCTTATTATATTAAGCTCCTTAGAGAACTAGCAATGTTTTGATACAATAAAAATAAATTATTTCAAGGTATGCATCCATAAATGAAAGAATACAGTACTGCCTTCTGTGGAGAAGTACACCCAAGTGGGCACCGATCACTAACTGTAAATTAACAAGTTAAATTTTTTTTGCAAGTAATTTGTGCATCCATATACAAATGATATTGAAGCTATAAATATGTAGCTCATGGATTCTCAAAATGAAGAAACAAATTTTGTTACTGGTTTTGATTTGAGATACTTAGGAGTGACATATTTAAGAACAGAAATATATGCACTAAACATTTTTACATAGATGCACTCACAGAGTGACCTCAGGGTTCAGGTACAGCATTTTAGGTAACAAAATCAAACTCAAATTTTCCACTGCATGAACATTCTGGTTTAATTTATGAACACTGGTTTAATTTATCTGGAGTTTTTGCAATACTGTCTCTTGAAACTAAGCAACCTGGTAACACTTGTTCAGGCCTCACCTACCAAAGTTTCTGAAAAAGGATGCTGGTTGGAGGTGCCTCTTGGTAACATCTTTGGATGATCTATTTGATTCTCATCTCCAACCAGTGTCTGCCTCTCTTAGCATATCCTTCTCTTCTAATCTCTCCCCTTTCTTTGCTCTTTGGACTGGTTAAGAAGATGCTTCATTCGGGAAATTCACTATTTTGCCTGTTACCAATGAACTCTGATGAACAAATGTCACTGTGATATTTTCCAGCTCCATTCGAAGAAAATGCCTCCAATTTGTCTAATTACATTATTTTTCTTCATTGTTGCCTTGCAAGACCATACTGTCTTGTACACCGAGGCGTTAGCCTCAGTGAGCAGATAAATGGAACTATTTTATGAAGTAAGGTTAATGCAAAAATCAAATTCAATAGTTTAAGCTCCTAATGTTTCTCTTTGTGAAATAGAAAGGAAACTTTGCTGGTTCCTCCAGCCCAAAGAGGCTTTCCTTTTACAAAAGCTGGTCCCAATCCACATTAGTTTACAAATGAAATGAGCTTGGCAGGCTTTGGCTCATCTTCAGGGACCATTTGTCCTTATTCAGCCCCAAGCCTCAGCTGGACGTGACTGGTGGTGCCCACTCAAGGGTGACCCAGAACTGATGCAGTCAGCAGGTTTGGCAGTGATGCTGGAGGTTTGCTATGGATCTAGGGAGAGCAAGCCTCCCAAATCTCTTTCTACACTGTTACAGCTCCTAAATGGAACAAGGTTTTAAAGTTGATGGGCCAGTTTATTTCTTCAAATAGTGTGTATTCCAGTGGGTAACATTGTAAATGACAGCAACCAGGCAAAGAGAGATACAGACTGCATGGATTTTGCCTGTTTGCCTCGGAGTGGGGGAGAACAACAGAGAGAAAAACGTAATTTTCCAGCTTCAGAAAGAAAAAGTGGAGAACTTAATGTATCTTTCTAATACTCCCATTTATCTCCTTTCTAATTTTAATTTTCAAGAAAGATGCCCAGGTTAACAGACCCTATGGCAAAGCCAGATATAGCAAAGTTCTGTCCATGGGACATCACATCCAAATTCACTAAACACTGCTGCTTTTGGGGCCAGGCCAGTTCCAGGGAAGAACAGGTGCTCTGTGTCAGGGGGTCAGCTCAGGTCAGCAGTAGTCAGGGAATTTTTATATCCCTCAAATGAGTCCTCAGTCTCCTCTCCAGCCTCTAGAGTTTGCTCTGTACGATGACTATTTTAGATTCTCTATTTGTCTCTGCTTCTAAGTCTATGAGATCTCAACTGACAATGCACCAGCCATGAAAGCCAAAACATCCTAAGATTCAAACGTTGGAAGAAGCCAGATCTCAACACATCTCCTTATTGCTTACTTATCTGAATTAAACACACATAACAACAACAAAAAAGTTAAAATCCAGTGATTTTATATAGCTGCTAACTAAATTATAGAATACAACCTCTAAGTTTCCTCTTCACCTCTAATAAAAGTTTGTTATATTACACACAAAACATGTAGAAAAAAGCAAAAAAAACCTAATAATCTGATTATTATATCAGCTGTAAATTTTTACTTCTGCTTTGGATCCCTACACATCAATAACCTGGCCTTTTGCTGGTTTTCCAGTTTCCATTAGAAGGCAAAAGATTAAGCAAAGACATTGTATCACTGATATGTATCCATACACCTCCACATTGATGCAATCATCAGAACAAGAAGAAAGATTTCTTCAGAGTGTTTGGAGAAAAAAATTACTTGTCCATAATTCTATCTCTGAGAAATTTCCTGTTTTCAAATTTATACCAAAAAAAAAAAAAAAAAAAAAAAAAAAAAAAAAAAAAAAAAAAAAAAAAAAAAAAAAAAAAAAAAAAGACTGGCAACAATCACAGTTCTTAGTAGTAAGAGTAAATTGCTGTGTGAAACTACATCTCATGAAGACTCACTTGGGAGCTAAACATTTGATCACATTATTTTAAGACATGATTTTTCTGGGCTGTTAATAAAGAATTCTTGTCTTCTACTAAACCCCTGTGGTGCTACCTGCAGAGGCTCACATTCCCACTTCCATTGTATCACTGCTGCTTTTTATTTCTCCATGCTTTTTCGTGAGCTATCCCTTGTCAATGATAATTAATAACATTTAACAATTCTTTGTAGGAACAGCCATTCTTTTGCTGCATATATAGGACCTGCCAGGACAGGCATCTCTTCTGGGACTACAGCTTGCTAGTGGTAGCTTTACATAGACAGGGACCAACTGCTGCCCTCTGCAACACAAAGGGAATGTTTTCTTTCTATTAAATTAATTTTTCTTGTTGAAGAACCAACACTCTAGCCAGAAGGCCCAAGATGGAAGCAAAGCAGAAACTTACCTTCTTTTGATGGTCAGCATTGCTCCCAAGAGGATAATAACAAACATGAGAAGACCAGCTATAACTCCAGCCATTTTCACCGTGCTGTCAACTTGTTTTTCTGGTTCCACTGCGTTGGAATTCTGTGTGGAAGCTCCTTAAAAGGATGAATGGAGAGAAAGGAGGAGATAAAAAGAAAATTTGTAGAGAAATTGTGCAGTGATCCACTTTAAATATTCACATTTGAAAGCCTAACAACGTATTTGCAATAAAACTGCAATAGACAATTGTCCATCTGACTAAATATGCCTTTAATAAAGGCTAATGAAAGACTTCAGAGCAGTAATAGGGTGTAAAATCCCAATGTAGTGCAACTAAGGTTTTACCATGCTATACTCTAATGGGGAATTTACTCTTCTAAAGTACTCCACATACACCCAGAAGCAGGAGAGCTAAGAGCAGTTATAATTTTCATCTCAAATAGCTCTAGCAGAGGTGCAATCCTTGCTCATTGAAATAATGACATTTAAAAGTTTGTAGTAACATATCCTGTAATAGTATTCTCAGAAACTTTTTTTCTTCCAATATCAGAACACATTTGTATTTCTTGTTATACCAGAGGTCTGGCTTTTCCAGACATACATTTTTTAATGCATATTGTGAGCATTAACCCCCCACACAGAGCCCCCTCCATATCATGCCAGGTACTCCATGTACGGGTTCTGCAGCAGCCCAGGCAAGACAACTTAATTTCTACTTGAAATTTTGGGGGTTTTTGAGAGTAAATCTACACACCTAAAAATAAAACACATTTGTACAGTGTTTATTCTTTTAGTTCCTTGCAATGATCTGACTTTTGAGGGTCTTCTGCCCCTGCAATGAACGAGGACCTTGCAGAGTGCTCCCCTCTCCCCTGGTGCTGGCATCTGTGTAATGTTTGTTACACACCTGCTGACTTCACTGCTTGCTGTACAGAATTTTTCCAGATATATCTTAAACCACTGAGCTTCATTTAGAGCACCCCACAAGATTTGCAGCGTGGTTATTCTACAGACTAAACAAGCCCATCTTTGTTGTATTCCTGATATACTTAACTATGCCAAAAAATAGCACCACTAAGTTTGATGAAGTTAAATTAATTCATGATACATGAAATCACAATCTTATCTTGGGCTTCACCTTTGCTGTTGGAGTCAGCCAGGCCTTCCTCTACAGCTTAAACACAGTAGGAAAAGGGAATGGAAGGTGAAAACTGAGTGCTGCCATCAGAAGACTGCAAAATTTTGCTCTTCCAACAACTCTGTGCCCCTGACCTTTGGGAAAATCTGAATCACTTCTGTTCTTGAAGTCACTTGCTTGAAGAGATAATAATCAATCAAATCCATATGTTGGTGAGACAGTAAAAAGCCTCACTGGCTTATTATTTTGTCTGTTTGCTACATTTCAAGCTGCATGTGCTTTAATAGGTCTCTGTCCCTGCTCTGCCACATCCACCAATTTTCCCATTTGCCTAAGAGTTCACTGATAACTTCTGTGCTGATGTCTGAAATGCATTAACAGGAACCCTGAGCATAAAAATAAAATAAAAAGTGTCAGCTGCACATTACCATCTTTATTTGACAACAGCTCTTGCAACCTTGGATCAAATCTGCCAAGAGGTGAGCCATTGCCACCATACAGGCAATCCTGACACTATCATACAACAAAGTAAATGGGAAAGGTACAGTTTTTCCTTGAAAATGCCTAAAACTAATCATTTGAAGTGCAGCTCAGATACTTCAACTTATCCTTCATTTGAGTTGCAGTTATTCCTATGACCCTAAATAATAGGTATTGAAGAATGGTTTTCTACCACAAACAGCACACTGAGACCCTCTCCACTTCTGTTCCTCCTGAATGTCCTCACCAGCTGGGAGCCACATTTAAAAAAAATTAAGAAAGTGCTGTCAGCTTCATCCTCTGATCCACCAGATTGGTTTGATTTTGCCAGGCTGCTGCTTGTTACTACAGGCAATGTGTGGTCACAGTGAATTTTTTTTTTTTTTGGTATTTCTTGTTCCATTGTAGACTACTGCAGTTCCAGAAAGAGAATAAAGGTTTATTATCCATCCTGACACCTACACACCGTGGTGACTGATTCACTTGAATCTTCTGTGTAACTCTATCTATCTTGGCAAAGGCCAACACTTCCTTTGGGCTACTAGTCCAGCCATTTGTAAGTTGTCTTAGTTAATAGTGCCTAGGAATTGATAATATGGCAGTGTCAGTAAAATCCTGGGTCTTGGATTCTTAAAGCTTTGCAGGGAAACTGCTGCGAGACTCCCTTGTTTTTCTGCTGTTCTGGTGCATTGACTTTGTGGATACTTAAATCTGCTGGGGTTGTTTGTACTGCACCTGCAGCACCAGCTGTAGGTAAGGAGAAGGTTTCTGTTCTGGCAGAAGGAGATCTGTCAGCTGTTACTGCATTTTCAGATGTCTTCTGCTGCTCCTGAGGGTACCACACTCGTAGAATTCATTTTTGCTTCTCTCCTTTACTGGCATGCAGACAGATCTGAAACCTTCTGAGCACAGAAGCCCATAAAAACTGCTCAGATGGCCACTTCATACAAAGGTCTTTAAATACACATGGAAAGCTCTGCACTACTCTACTAAAGCAGACACTCTTTTCTCTCTGAAAAATAATGTTTATATACTGCTGAGTTTAAAAGGGAAAGAAAGAAAACTAGAACCATACTTCTGGTTACTTCCACCACATTTCCTGGAATAAATTGCTTCTCATAACAGAAGGTGGTTATTGGAATAATAGGACATAGAACAGGTTGCCACTGTTATTACTGTGTGAGTTTCAGTGGCACCCAGAGACCCTGCTAAGGCCAGGACCCCATTACACTGTGCTGCCATAAAATAGAAGAGTTTGCTGCCCTAAGCTTCCTTCCTTAATAAGGAAGGCAAATGACAGAAGGCAATGCCAGGGAAGTGAAGACTGTAGGTCTCTAGGCTCCCTGTCTTTGCATTATCTACTAGACCAAGCTATTACTTTCAGATATATATTTATGTACTATACAAACACACTTACCCAGAAACTTGACCAGTGGCATGGATCTGACTTGCACAGGCCTTGGCATTCACCCATCACTCCATCTGACATACCAAGATTTCAGCCTCATCCCACTAAGCTAATTTATTTAGGTTTTTTGACCCTTTGAAGATTCCCAAAGTTCCAGCACCTTCCAGTGAAACAGAACACACTGCCTGTAGCACATGCACAGGAGAAATTACTCTGGTGAAGCAAAGGGGTTCTTTCCCAGAGGCAACAGTCCCACCAGCCCATGAGAAGTCAGGCTTATGGATCATCAAACACTGATATTTCTTTTTAGTCACACACTCACAGGCTAAGTTTAACCCAGGGTCTAAGCCAGGGATCATGCTGTGGACTTGTAGATACACAAATCCCAGGCTAGGTCAGTAAATGTGCAACTACTGGAAGCATGGCTTCATATTGTGAAAGCTCCTTGTGGCTTTCAACCCTTCAAATTCCTCTTTGCTACAGATCAAGGTAAAGCTGGCCTTGCACTAGCTGGTAACTAAAGGACTAAAGAATTTTGAAACACAAAATTATTTCAGTAAGAAAGGCTGCCTTTTGTATTCCATAGTTAAATCTTCCAGAAGTGTTTCTGTCCGCAAGGAAGAGATGACATTCAGCTACTTTGAGCTGAGACATGGTTTGCAAATGATTTCAACAGCCTAAACTCAAATTTTTGCCAGTCAGAACCAAAGAGAAGAATCCTCTCAAAATGCCAGGAAAGTGAAACACCATCCACTTCCCAGCAAGCATTCACACATAGTACTACACACTCCTGAAGTGATATTCATGGGTACTTTAAAGTCTCTTAATGCTCATGCAAAGTAAGTAATCAACTGTGTTTTTTACTTTATAGATGTAGAAAGATTAAGGACGTGCCTTTGGCATCACAGGCATCCAGCAGCAGAGCTGAGGACTGACATTTCTAGACTGAAACCCTGTGGCAACTCCATCAGGCCATGCAGCCTCTCACGGATGGGGTTAGGGAGGTGGGATGAAGGGAAAAACAGCAACAGCAGCTAAATTAAAGATATTGTGGCAGTCTTTCACCCAGCAATTTATGCCCAGGTATATTATTTGAAAACAATAATCCACCAGATACAGTGACCTTTCTCTGTGGAGGCAGCACACTGAAGAACATCCAGGAAAGAATGATTATTGAGTGCATGTAGCTAAGCAGGACTGATAATACAAGTTTCTTCTATAAAACCCATTTCACAAACTGTAATTTGAAGCTTTTTTTTTTTTATTTAAAGCATCAATTAGAACGCTGCGTTAAAAAATGGAACTGACAGGAAAAGGAATTCAAAAGAGCCAAAGGGAGGAAGAAAAGATGGGTATTTATGTGAGATTTCCAACTGGTGAGGCATAAAGAACAAAGTCCTGCAATGGCAGCTGTACCACAGTACCAGAGAGAAGCCTCCAATGCCACAAGAGGAGGAGAACAGAAAGCAAACAAAATGGCTCTAAGATAGATGGGTCAAAGGCCCAGGGGCAAAAAAAGGCAGTGCAAGTGTAAACGAGGGAGGACAAAATAAAAGAAGCAACACAAGTAGTGGGAGGTTCAGCCAGGACCAGATGACAAGAAAGACCTCAGCAGGGAACATGTCAGTCTGGCAAAGACTAAGTTTGGTTTCAAATTTGTAACAGCTAAGAATACAACTCCTTCAGATAAAAAGCCATTCTTGAAACAAAACCCAATCAGAAAAATTACTTCAAAGTATTATTTAACACAGAAAAATTAATGAAAAATAAGGGGTTCAAAGTCATTACGAGTTAAAATGAGCTGCTCAATCAGTCACTTCTTTGTAGCACATAATGGCCAGGCAGCATGCTGAACGTAAAATTTCCTATCAGACCTAGAGGCTTATTTTCCAAAGACAGTTATTCTCAAATCACTTGTAAACATGATTTCCTTTTACTTTTTTATGGTGCTTTCTATGTGAGTGGTCTACAAATGTTTAAAGCATCTCTGCATGTAGAAATGTGTTCCCTTATGTTTTCAGAGCCTGATTCTATCTATACCTCTGAAACAGCCTCCAATATATAAACCCAAGGGCTGACAGGTTCCTCTGAGCACGATAATGCTGAGATAAAGGTGGAAGGGCCCCATATCACATCTTGATCCCAAATTCCTATTAGCCAGCATGACCCAACTGCAGCCCTCTGCGCCAGCTGGCCCCACGTGTGGACAGCCTGGTTTGCAACCTTCTGCTGTGCTTATCAGAGTCTTGGGACTACAAAAAAACTCAGTACAGAGAGGCTGGGGTACTGCTATGTATCATAAGCCAAAAAAAGTGAAAGAGCATATCAAATCTGAAAGGTAAAATTTCACTAGGGCTGTTGCTTTGTTGTAATTCATTCAAAAAATTAATACCACCAACAGGATCGCTACACGTCATGTCACTACTCCAATTTTCTGCCTCCAGTTATTGAAGGCTGCAGGCAGCACAGACATTCTCATTGCTCTAAAAAAGTTCAAAAGGAATGGAAAGGGTGAGGAAAGCCAAAAACCATATTCTAAGCAAAGAGATCAGCAAAACAAAGCAGTCTTAGAGAGAAAGACCAGAATTTATATGAGGGATTACCAGGCATAGAGGTTGAATCTGTAGGAGGATGAGGGTAAAAATACATCGAGGAATGAAGATTAGTGTTACTAAACTGAGTAAGAATTAAAAATGTATCAGTTAGAGAATAATTAATTCTGGAGATTCCAGGCAAATCCATCACAAAGGCTTTTCTTTTCTCCTCCTGTTGCACTTCCTCTCTCTCTTCAGAAGCACCTAATTTGTGCTAAAGGCAGATATATGGGGCCCAAGAATAAGAAAGGGTTATTATTACATTTACTTGAAAAAGCAGCTTGGGTGAAGAGCAGGTGCTGTGACACCTACAAGTGAGGTGCTGGTTCAGAGGGCACTGCATGTCTCCATCTCTTCACTTTTGCAGAGCTATTTAGAAACAAGCTCGAAAGGGTAAAAATGAAAAACAAATAAAACTCCCATTACCACAAGTTCCAATCTACAGATGTGACTTAATTTTTTTTTTTAATGGTCCTGAACAGACTCGGGGAGATCAATCTGTTGACTGATACAGGCAGAAATTCCTCAGTGCATGACAACACTCTGGATGTGTAACAGACTCGTCACACCCTACGAACAAAAACTAATTAACCTTTGCACCAGCCAGTCCCCTCTAAGCAGTTACTCAGCTCTCATCATGCTTATCATTAAAAATCCACAGCCAGACCAGCTGGAGAAATTACAAAACCAGTGAGTTAAGTCTAGAGGTGGTATAAAATGAATACTGAAGGCAGCCTACTGAACCCAGCTGGTCAAAGGTGCTGCGAGTACCATGCTAGCCTACAAAATCTGTGCCCGGTAAGATCTGCCCCTCAAGCTGACTGAGCAGCATGCAAAGGAGGATACACAACATTTTACAGTAAAAAGGGAGTCATATGGCCAATGCATTAGGGAGTCTGTGTGTACACACTCTACGTGTGCTGCATAAAATCCTGGGAAACTTTCTGTACTTTGCCAAGTTGAGGCAGCATTTTCAGGCATGTCTTGAATGAAGATTTTTCTTTTCCTCTACAGTAGTATTACAAAACAGTCTCTCACACCTATGTCTCTTCTGACATTGTCACATATCCTAATGCTACTGTACAGTTTTTTAAGTGTTCGATTCCTGGAAGAAACAGAGAAGCTGATGCAGTCATAACAATCCTGTTTCTGAACATAGGTCATTGAAAAAATCTGTTTAAGGAAAGAGAGGCACAATGGATTTGTAACAGCCTTGGGTTTGTCATGACTTTGGAAGTGCCATTTAAGGACACTGATAATTGTTATCTGTTTATGAAAAACTTTTCAAGCGATCTGTGGTGCCCAGTCAGTGTCTGATACACCTTAGAGAGCATCTCCAGATATCAGGAAAGAGAGGAAAAATGCTGAGTAGCCAAACAAGCTGATGTAACCATGAAGGCTGGGAACATGCAACACTGCTGTCCTCTAAAACAGAACAGCCCTGCTCCTCCTTTGGCTGCTCCCCCTCTACCCCACCTCTCAGGCCCTATCCAGAAGGCTCCAGGAAACATTCAGTTTTTTCTGCATACCTTCAAGCAGAAAAAAGGGGAAAAAACCCAATTGTGACTTTCACAAGCAAGTTATCATGCATTGCTCTTTGCATTCAAACTAAACAAACCAAACCAAATCCTTTCTGATTCAACCTTCACTTCTGCCTCTACGTACAACTAGTTCCTTCCCTCCTCCCCTTACCTTTGCCTGTCTGCTAGTGAATCTGCAAACAAAAATGACTGCACAACCTACTAGCCACAACACTCAGCCAACAGCATCCTTTCACCCCCCTCAGGGACTGTAAGGGGACACCAGGCTCCATGCCTGCCTTGATTCCAGGGAGGACTCGACTCACATAGCAATAAACAATTTAATTCTGCACTTTCAAGCCCCCTCTTTTCTGAAAAGTGTATCCCAGAAGTGGATGCTTTCAATTACAAGGGTGATATTTTCAGTCTACTGTTGCTAATCTATCCCAAATTTTACCTGAAACGTGGTGCTTCTCCCAGGCTTTTCCACCCACTCTTTATTTGAATTGAGGAGCCCACGATGAGGGTCTGTCAGCATGGCAAAGTTCTAGAGTAGACAGTGGTCTCTAGAAACCTGACCAAGGTTATCATACTCAGTTCACCTGTAGCCTCATCCAGTTTTGCACCAGGTTCTTCACATGTTCTAAGTTGGTTCATTAGATCCCTGGGCTAAGGAAGCCCCTAAAGTCAACATTTTAAATCTCTTAGTAAGTCTCTATACAAAATTTTGTGAAAATAAAGATGGTCACTGGGTTTGGTGTACATTCACATGCCAAAAGGTTTAGGTTGTCTTCTCAATGGGGAATATTTTTTCAGTAAGATCCATGTAAATGTGTCTGTTATTAATCAATGAATGATGGTGATGATGCACGAACGTGTGCTAAAAACAACTGTTAGAAGGCAGAAATTTGTTCAGGGGAAAAGAAAAACAGAAAAACATTTCCATGCATTTAACTTAAAAAGTGTTACAAAACCCAGTGAAATAAGTAGCACAAAACAGAATAGACCTGTCAAAGGAATAACATTCTGGCATTTCAGAAAACAAAATGCAATAACAAATATATTTGAAGTGGGTTAGATCTTCTTAAAAAAACCCACATAATCTGTCTACAAAACCAGAATATATTTCAGAAAACAACAAAGCCCTGTTCAATGAATTTGAAGGGGCAAGAACAGTTCTCATGTGTAGCAAAACTATGTGTGAACACCAGAAATTTTTTTCATCCTCATTTTCCATTGTTTTTTTGCAGTCTGCTCCCTCCCCATGATTTCACTGGTCACCTTTCAGACCCAAGTTCATTTCTGAAGTCTCAGGATTGTTAAGCACTGATCTCCCAGGAAGTTCCTTTTTTCAGTGCTGATGTGCTACAAAAAAAGCAGGGTCATTTCTCTCAATCTTAGAGGCACATAAACTTCACAATAGGCCCAGTATCTTCTTGTCTCAGTATCTTTTTGTCCCTCTATCCCTACAGATGCCCTGATGTGAAATTAAATTAATTCCTGGCAAGGAAGTCGCAGCTAGATAGGAATATAACCATACAGCACTGGAAGAGGGACATTCCTAAAAATATGAGAAACCAACCCTCCTTTCCCTTCCCTTTCATATTATTTATTCCCACAGAACTCAGTCACATCCCAGTAAGTCAGTCTATGTCCATCAGGATAAAGCAGAAGAAACTAATTCCACAAGCTGATGGGCTTTCCTCCTTATCATTAAGGTTTCTGGAGTGAACTGGTGATATTGGTTCTAATTCTATACAAAACGAGTTTATCACACAGATCTTCAAGTTCCTTCTGATGGCAACTGCAAAACCTCTGAAAAGCTTTGAACCTCCTCACTGGTTGGGGTTTGTGCATGACTTTACACAGCATTGCTGAGGCTCATTTTTGCAACATCTCTGATTCCAGCAGAAGTTTCTGTACAGAGGGCTGACAGAATCTAGTTTCCATTCTCCTGTCATCCTTTCTCCAACAGCAAGACTCAGCTGTCTAAGAGGAAGTGTAAGAATCAGCCCCAGAGAATGCCATTGCCATTTTAATTTTAAAAATGCAAGGTCACCTCTGTGCACATTCAGGGAGATATTCAGCCTCTGCAGAAGGCCAGTAAGGGGGGTCCACAGGGCTCTTCAGTCATGCTCAAGTGCTCCTGTGAAGGTTTAAGTGGTGTTTGGACCTCCAGGTGACCCTCTGCCCAGGCAGATACTCACTTCAGTGCACAAGGAGTGAAAGGTAAGGAGTGCCCCCAGTTATATTGCAGTTAGAATAACTGTAAAAGCATTTCCCCATGCAAACCACATATGAAACAAGAAGTCACAGAGCTGATCAGATGGCTGAAAGTTTGAACAGTTTTTCTTTTCCTGAACTGATAATCACCTGTGCTCAAGAGGCTGGGCGGGTTTCCCGTGGTCACCTGTTGCCTACCTAGTACTGCTAAGAACAAGCAAAATCGTTCCCAGGCAGCATGCACGAGGAAAAAAAAAATAAAAAGGAAAAAATAAAAATGTACCTTGTAATGATTATTAAAGTTCCATTCTTTCATTTGCAAGAATTCACTTTTTAAAGAAAGCAGAAATGAGTATCGGGAGATAAGGAACCATTAATGAGCCCTCTGCCTTGGTTTCAATTACAGTGTGAAATTAATTTAGTGCACTTTAAGCACAGAAGAGGTAAATGCTCTCTCTTGGTAAGAGGCTGCAATTTTCTTAATAAAGTGTCAATATAAATATGTTGCTTTAAGACAGGGAAAACAAGTCAGTTAATTCAGAAAGAATGGGACATAATAAACCAAAGGTTATTAAGGAAACCAAATGGCAAAACTAATAAATAAATTGGCTGAATGAAAACTGTATGGCAGAGAGCTGGTAAATTAGGGTTTAATTACAAACTTTTTAAACAGTGTTTTAAGCTCATTGATAAGCATCCAAGTGACTAACACTGTGAAAGACAACATTACTCCAGTAATTTCAAAAAAAGAGGAGTAGCCCATGGGAGGAGAGATGTTTATGGTTGGAAGTGGTAAGAAATCTGAAACCAGTGAACCTGAAAACAAATACATGCGTAGAGACAAGAGGTTAATAATGCTTGTGGATTTAAAACATGCTTGCAAAATGTGAAATGGCTACACAGACTGGACAAATGCAGAGAGCTTTCTGATGGATTGTGAAATGTCACTGCAGCAGAGACTGATGATGGGACCCTGCCACCAGCCCTTTTCAACAGCATCAGCTAGTTCCTACACCAAGACATTGAACAGAAGGAAAAGAGCTCGACAGATGTGTTTGCCTGAGTGGGTATCTACCAGCTCTGCTTTGGAGGATACACTGCTGGTTTTATGGCCTAGTGCTCTGAAATGCTGAACCCCCCAACACTTAAATAAACCAATATGCAAAGACTTGAGAGAGATCTCTTGCAGCCACAAGAATCAGGTTCATCTAACAAGAAGTGCAGAAAACCCTGCTGAAGGGTGCACAGAGAGAGGAGAGGCAGCTCCTACGTGGAGTTGAACTGCACTGAAAAGGCCTCAATCTGAATTGGTCTATTTCTTGCTAAAAGGGGAGGAGAGAAAATTGGGAAATCTCCAAAATCCTCTTTAATGGACTAAAACACTTTTTAAAGAGTTGTCGACTTTCATTTCCCTGCTTTCGAGGCAATGGGACATACAAAGCAAATTGCCTCCCAGCCTGCTGAAGCAGTGACAGTGGAACAGCCTCATGCAGCTCTCAAGTAATTAAAGCCACTCAGCTTCTGAACAGGTGCCTAGCAGCAACACCCAAAATGTGTTACCATCCCCCAGTAACACACTGCCTAACACATTTTATTGCCTAATTACTCCCACACTCACATTTAGTGCCCTTGTTAATCCAACACTTGAAGAGAATACTTGCCCTTGCTTAAATATGTCTTGATCCTAATCTTCCTGCCACTGGTGTAAATCAGAACTCATTTCACTAACATTAATGGAGCTACTGCAGTGGCAAACATCTAGGAATGGAAAAATTAGGCTTATATCCCAAAATGAACAGTTGGTCTGGCACCAGTAGCATGCACTTATTTTCATGCATCAAAACAAAATATCCTTTTTCTCTGGTACCAACTCAAAGCTGAGCTTTTAGCTGTCAATACTGAGGCTGGCCCTGACTCCAAATAAGTTTGTTTGTTTTTTTTTTTCTCTGACCAAAGACACCACAGTGGTATCTTTGCTAGCAGCTCTGATGATTGCCTTCAAGGCAGACTAGAGGCTCGCTCATTCTATCCTCAGAAAGAGAATGATGCAAGTAAAGGTGAATACGTGGCAATGCCATTAGAGATAATCAATATAATAAGTAGAGGGAAGACAGCACAGACACTGTAGGTCATGTAGAACATTTCAGCTTGCAGCCTTCGATCAGGTCACAATGTAATTAGAGCATGGGGGGTGTTTCTCTGCATTGCTTCACAGCAGGGAGAGAGAAGCTCTGAGACCTCTCCCCAGGGCCTGAGTCCTTCCATTCATAGGGAGTTAAGGTATGGTGGGAATTCAGCCTCTTGACATATGGAAATCTGAAACTATGGGAAAGCTCCAAACTACAGACCCACACGGTTCAGCCACTGCTCAGCTGCTCATACTCCCCAGGTGCCGGCAAGGGAAGATCCTGTTCCATTACCAGGACTACAAATTCACTTGTGACACTACCTTGCCCACAAGCTGCAGGCAATGCTGTGCCTCTGCAGAGCTAAAACTGGATGAAATTAGCCACAGTCATGGATATTTCGGTGTCCTTGCTAATGGTCAGGCACTGAGAAATACAACACTGCAATTCTCAGAGTGAGGACAAGAGAAAACAAAGAAGGGGGAAAAAAAAGAAAGAATTTTCACAGAGATTTCCACTCTCTGCATACAGGAATAAGAGAACTACCTATAAATCAAAAGTGATATCCATTGAGACAGGGAGAATGAACACTACCACTGCCATCATTTCCTGTCCTTTTCCATTCACGTCAGTCAAGAAAAATCCTAAAGAATAAGATCACCAAAAAGCAGTGGCTCTAGGCATTCTCAGGCTCTACTCATCTTTTTTATATCTCTTGGCAAATTAATATTAGTAAGAGATCCCTTTTGAAAAAGAGATGACATTCAGAAACAACAGACTGAGATAGCTTACTGACTCTTCCTGGTGACTGAACAGATTAATGAAATTTAAATCAGTTTGCAGAAGTCAACCCAAGGTCATTTATGTGACACTTTTCTGAAGTACCCAAATCAGACAGTGCAAATCAAAAGGTCATGCAAGAATGGAACTTTTCAAGCTATGTTTTCATTTTTTTATTTTGAATAATCAACAGAGGAAATATCTTTCCTGCTGGCATGATAACATCTTCCAGCAAGCTCAGAAAAAGAAGTGACTGAAAGGAAAGAAACTACAGGTTTCCAAAAAATTAATTAATCTGGTTCCCCTGATCACATGAAGAGACCTCTAAGTCATGGTCTGCAAAAACCCTGGGGAGACTCATGTCACCCAGACCTATCTTATCCAGTCCTGCTCTTTTCTTTTGCTACCAGCAGAAAGCCAAAATAAGGTATTCAAAATGGTCACATCACTAACAGCTGGAAAAAATGAGGGGAAAGGAGGGGAGACAGACACAGAATGTTTGTAACCCAGAAAAATGAATCAAATAAAGATTTTAGGAGCAACTTCTAGAAAGGAAAGTAACAAGAGGACACAGAGAGCACCAGAGCCACAGATGAAAAGGACAAAGGGGAGAAATGGCTCATCCTACTTGGCTTTCAGTGGTGACACAACTGCTTACAGCCCCACTGGTTTATGTATCAGGTCTCTGCTGTGAAAATATCTGCACAGGTGGGACCTCCATGCAGCTCCTGCCACATGCATGGCTTTCTGTAACAGACTGGTAGACGTCTCCATCTGGAGAAAAAGTCCTCTTCTGCTACCCAACAAGTGTTAGCTGGGGCTTCTTTGAGCCCTCCCAACTCCTCTGCAAGCCCAGATGCAAAAGTGATTAGGAGAAAATACTCAAAAGAAATAAACTTCTGTTAAGCCACAAGACACAAAGGAATGAAAATAATGGGGAAAAAAATGGGATGGTGCCTCAAAGAAAAAAAGAAAAAAAAAAAACCACAACAAAAAACTTGTGAGTTCTCACCAATTTTGTTGAACTCTGGAAAGACTCCACAGGCAGTAATGCAGTTATTGCACAAAATAATTATTATACAGCAAAGCATTGTGAGCGTAAGATGGCAACCCTGAGTTTTGGAAATGCAGAGGTATCTGCAGCAAGGCCCATGGCCATTACCCCCCCCCACTTCCTTACAGATCATTCTGAGGCTACAACACGTGCTGAGGAAGTCTTTTTACAGCTTCTCCTCTGTATTCCAAGTAAATTGGTTTCTGACACAAAGTAGCCCCTGGGGGGATGCTGAAATCCTTACAAGAGTTGTAAAAAGCAACTCAGCTCTAAGAAAGAAGACTGACTCTTGTCATTGGTCCCTCAGTAGCTACATCTTGAGAAGCAACCTGGGGATTAGGGCATTCATTGCATCTTAAGAATATATATCTTATGTTTGCTTGGTCTTGTCTATTTGCCTGGTCAGTCTGGTCTATGCTGAAATAAGTGCAATGAAAATAAGGAATGTACTCTACTAGCTTGAGAAATTATACCATGCAAACGGTGTGATATAACATGTGTGGCCTGCAATGCTCAAGGCTGGGCTTACATGTGATCTCCTTTGACTTCTCTACTTTACACATTTGTGGAGAAAATGAATTTAATAGGAATTTAATGTTTCTTTTTCAGTGATGTTCTGCCAATACCATGAACAGTCCTAAGAACAGGCACCTTGAACAGAAGAAGAGAAATTAGGAACCACGGAGACAGAGAAAGATTAAAAAGTCCATAAATACAGTGGAGTGATTCTGGAAATTTATGTTCTGCTTTCATAATCTTCCTTTAAAAATAATAATAAGAAGAAAGGCTTATTCTTTGAATAGTAACTGTAACCAAGTTGTGTCACCACTGCAGCTTTTACATTACTGGCTGAAGGCAAAGGAGAGCCACATACCTTTTGTTGCCAGACGGACACAGTTGATTTTCGTTTCCTGAAAGATAATTAAAAAAATATAGAAAAACATCAAGAGGTGTAATTTGCCCATACACAATAAACAGACATACCTTTAAAAAGGTACTAAAACAAATAGCATTTTTCTTACCCTTCATCTCTGCAAATACCACCAGCAGTTTTAGTGGCACAAAACACTCCATACTAATGCACTTGCTTACAGCTGCTTCTCTCACTATTGAGAAGTTAAGAGTGAGAACGTTTTTCTACACTAAATGTGGGTGATGGGTGCAGCATAATTGCCTGATTACCTAGTAGAACTTACCAGTTTTGTGACCTGATCTCTCATGGGCAGGCAAGCCTTGAGTCCAGAGCACACGCAACTGTACATGGAATTTTCATGCACCGTTACTACAAATTTTTCAAATTGGGTATTTATTTAAACACATGGCAAACAGACACCAAAGCAGTCATTTGAATATTTCAGCACTCTGATGTGTATGGGAAGCAAACCAGCATGCTGTATGCCTAGCTCTGCCAAATGAGCCATTCAAACACAACCCACACCACCGCTGCTTGTCATTGCAGAGCTGGGATAAAACCCAATGCTTTTGTTGAATCCACCTGAGAGCCAGCAGATCTGTGTAAACAGGAGTTTGGATTGCAACAGCAATGTTGTGTTTGGCTTAATTAACAGCTCAAGCTCGGCAGCCTTCTCAGCCCCCCTCCACTGAAAACACATCCCTTCTGGTATCCCCAGCTCCTCATTGGCACGAGTTGCTTCTGTCCAATGCACAATTGCTGTCCAAATCTTAATGTGTTGCTTGGTTAAAAAGCTGACTTTGGCAGGCAGAAATTTGCTGCAGGGTTTTTGGTAGCACTTTATGTCTTTACACGCTCATGTACATGTCTTGGGCATAATGAATGCTGCATAAATTACTGTGTGTAACAGTGCTACATTAATATGGATGCTGTCTGGGCTCTGGAAACAGCAGCCTAGCAAATGTGCTGCTGAGCACCTCATTCCATTCCCAGGCAATAAGGCAAACACAGTGAAGGTCTGAATTTGCTATTGGAGAAGATCAGCTCCATCTGTGACAGCTCCTTCTTGGCAGGAGCAGAACCACAGTCCCCCATCGTGCCTTTCTGCTCTCAGTTACATTTCATGGAGATAAGGGGTAATTGCAGGATGGACATTGGGAAACACAGGAACAATTCCCTCTGATCCCTTTCTATGCAGCCCCAAAGATACCCATCAGCCACAATACCTGGATATAAGCAACCCTATGTGTAGTCTAGAAACTACAAGAAATTCAGAAGGAAAAATTGTCCCTCATGATCTTGCCTTTAAACACTTTTAAGGAATTCTGGACCACCATGAACAAATAACATCTAATAAAGTCATCTTTTCCTAGCCATACAGCCCCCAGACTGGGACTGAAGCTCTGCTTATCCCAGTAAACCAGCATCTCTCTTTGATGCACTGACTCCTCTCTCCCTCAAAACTTTACTCCCCTACACAACCTGTACAGCCATCAGGGCTGCAGAGTCAGCATAGCTGTATGCCAGAGCTCTCCATTCATCTCTGCCTTGGGTATAATCAGTTTGAATTGCCAACTACTCTGGAAATCCAAAATCTTTATTACTAGTACTGAAGCAGGAAAAACACAGCTTTTTTTTTTCAGAGCAAAGCCTTCATCACATAATGCTGGAAATTATAACCCAGACAAATCCTAATGTGGTTTACAGTCTAAGACAAGGTGACCCAGAAAAACAGTCCTGAAGAAGAAAATAAAGAAAAAAAAAAAATCACCATCGCATTTTTGCAGTCTGAAAGTAGGTGGACACTTGCTCAGATTTCACTGTGGAAAGATATTCTTGTGTATTCATTGCCTTTTGCTACCTTCAAAGTGCAACAAAAAGTTGGAGAAATTAGTCAACGTTGCGAAAAGAAGAGGCGAGAAAACCAAACCTGAAATCTTGTTAATGATGCTGTAACTGATCTCATTTGAGCATGTGCATATTCCTGCACATTACCCTCCCACAGGGTAATTTGAGAAGACAGGATGCAGAGTGTTCTGTTTGCATCTACATCTACTAATTGCTGCGTTTAGCTCAGACAATCACAGTTATTAGAAGACCATGACCTAGCACTGCCAAAAGCAAGGGCAATCAATCAGGAGAGAACAAGACATCTGGACCACAGAAACTCAATTTCAAATTGCATCTTCTGAGAAGGAAAACATAAAATAAACCTGCACAGACACCAGACGTCCAGTTACTAGGGATGGTTAAGTTTAAAGACTTGAACTTAGTCCATATTCCTGATTAGGGATGATTATTCCATCAGTTTCTATTGAGTGCCTCATTGATCAACCCACTGCTTACCTCTTCGGTGTCTCATAAAAATGAGATCTCTTTAAATTTAATTTTTCTTTGATTGATGTTGAGAAACAGTATTTTGTATGAACTTCTTAACCAAGAAACAGAATAAATAAATACACTTCTTTTCCCCCCAAAAAATTAAAAGCATTTTCCCACAATACCATTCGTTTTCTGAAAAATATTGCTTTTGATTCAAACAAGGTGCTTTCCTGTCCACAGCAAACTAAGATGCTTCTCTCTTGAGTGAAGCAAGAGTAAACAACATTATCCATCCAGATGCCTTAGAGAAATTACAAGAAAAATAATGATTTAAAGGGATACTAAAAACATGTTGTTTCAAAGGCTGTGTTACCACAGAAGCTTTACAAAGCCTTGTGTCCACAACATCATCTAATGATGACCTGAGATCCTACATCTTCAGTATAGAATACCTGGTTTGTATTATGGTTCAAATCAGGAACAACTTGATTTAAGATTGCAGTAGCACTGTTACTTCAGCTCTTTATCACTGCCAGACAGGACAGGCTAAGACAGACATTTTACATCTAAACAGTAACAGAACAATTTCAGCATATTTAAGCCCATCTATACATCTCCTCTAAGATATTTAGATAAGTTTGTTTTCTGGAACTTAACTTCCATATAAATAAAACATGATTCCAATCCATGCTCATTCAAGGCTGAACCCTGGGGCTCAATTTTTAAATCTGTACACCATGGACATAGACCACTGGACTGAGTTTTGGAATGCTGACAGACTGTTCCTGGAGGGCAGACTACCATCTACAGTTAGAATGAGCTGGAGACCCCCTGAAGAGAGGACAGACTGTGGCTGTGTAAGCCTCTCTGCCAACACAACTCATGCACACAAACTGGAAACCACATGCCATGAGCCTCTTATAGCATCCCTTTGCATTGTCAGATTATTTTTTTTTAAAATCTTTTTTCAATATAGTTTCTTTCTTTGTTTTTCAAAACAAGGGAGCTGATGCTGTCTACTAATTACTTGGGTTCCTAAACAGACATTTCACTGAAGTACACTGGATGATTACAAGACAAGTTCTGCCTCTGTCTCTTCAGTGTTTGGATGGAAACTATTTTCTGCAGCAGAGGGCTATGAAGGCAGCAAGACATATGCTTATGTGACAGCTGCATCTTCACAACCTAAAAAGGCAAATGATTTTGTTTTTTTAATTTTTCTTTTAAAATGACAGCTTGCTGTTTACAGACTACGAACAACAATAAAAGAAGCTGAGCTTTTTCACCCATCTGTTTTCACACCCACAATTCTTTCTTCCCTTTACCACTATTATGACTTTGCATTAGTTAAACAGTTCTTGCCTTGACTGAAGAGCCACCTGCCAGCACCAATGAGATCTGCTGTCCCGAGACGTACAGTTCAGGGATGACCTGCAACAGGCACAGCTTCATCAGGCACCTCAGATGGGCGACGGGCAATTTCACCTTTCCCTGGTGCACCAAGGAGACAAGTAACTGTCTGGAGTCCTGCATCCAGTTCTGGAGCCCCTTGTAGAGGCAACCAGGTGAAGACACTCAGGTGGTGCCAGTTAGGAGGAGGAGCTCCTGTTAGGCCCACCTGTGCCCAATTAGGGCTGGGCCCCAACTGCTCATGAACAGAACTGGGGACCAATAAAAGGTGAGCCTGGAGAAGCCAGCAGGACAGGGTGAGATCTTGTTAGTGCAGCGGTAGTGACTGACTGCAGATCAGAAGGCTGTGGGTTTGAATCCCCTCGGAGCACCACCAAAAATGGGAGAAGGTGGGAGCTCGTGGCGCTACAGTAGCGCGTCTGGCTCCAGATCAGAAGATTAAGTGTTCGAATCACATTAGGGTCCCTAAAAAACAGGAGACTGTTCAGCCTCAGATCATCAAGAGCTCACCCTGCATGGCTTCTCAAGGCTCACCTTTTATTGGTCCCCCAATTCTGCTCATGCACAGTTGGGGCCCAGCCCTAATTGGGCACAATTAAGCCTGTTAATTAAGTCTAAGGTGGGGTTAACAGGAGCTCCTGCCTTCCTCCTCCTAACTGGCAACACCTGATTGTGTCCACCTGGTTGCCTCTACAGCCCCTGTTACAAGAAAGTCATGGATGTGATGGAGCGTGTCCAGAGAAGGGCTACAAGGATGATCAGAGGGCTGGAGCACCTCTCTTATGAAGACACTGAGAGAGTTGGGGTTATTCAGTCTGGAGAGGAGAAGGCTCTGAGGAAACCTTATTGTAGCCTTCTAGTACCTGAAGGGGGCTACAAGAAAGCCGGGGAGGGACTTTTTAGGATGTCAGGTAGTGATAGGACATGGTGGAATGGTTTCAAACTAGAGGAAGGGAGATTTAGATTGGAAGTTAGGAAGAAGTTCTTCACTGTGAGGGTGGTGAGACACTGGCACAGGTTGCCCAGAGAGGTGGTGGAAGCCCCATCCATCCCTGGAAGTTTTTAAGGCCAGGCTGGACAGGGCTCTGAGCAACCTGATCCAGTGGGAGGTGTCCCTGCCCATGGCAGGGGGTTGGAACTGGATGATCTTAAAGGTCCCTTCCAACCCTGACAATTCTATGATTCTAATTACCAACCTCCAGCCCAGGCTCAGTTCCAGCTGTAGCTGCCCATGTCCCAGAGATAGAGATTGAGCATTTCTGCTGGCAACCTGATTGCCACAGGAGACAGACCATGGTTCTGTCCACTGAACATCTTACAGGATTAGGTTTTTGGTCCTCAACCATTTTGCCGAAGTCCAGAGGAGCTCTAGATTGTATGTTTCTTTTCTAATCCCACTGAAGCTAACTCTTTGCTCTCTTCAAATGCCTCTGTCTGTGGCAGGGCCAGTGGACTCCTCTATGATTTCTATTACCAGCTTAAGGAAACTGCTAGTTCTCTGAGATACTTAAAAAAAAAAATAAAAAAAATCTACTTCTGCCCTTCCAATTACCAGCTATTTTTTATTATCTGTGTGCTTTTGTTCAGCCCATGTCTGGGGCTAAACTGGAGCAGTTTGCTCTCTCATCTTATGACTCAGCTGAGAGGGGAAGTCCTGTGGGCTAAAATACAAACAGATTTAATGAAATAGCAGAACTGATACAAGCACTGACAGACCCTACATAAGCTCACACTCAGCCAACTCCTGGGGAGCAGCTGAGGGGGCAGAAGGCAGAGAGAGAGGAGGCCTCAGGGGGAAGAATTCCCATCAGGACAGCCCCACTCTGGCAGGAGCCTGAGGTGAGTGAGTGGGACATGATGACCCTGTCACCAGAAGCATGGGACACCCCTGTCACCAGCAGGGTCAGTGTCCCTGACTGAGGCTGGCCTGCAGTCCTGCCTCAGGGACACCAGGACATCCTGGCATTTGGAGAAGGCAGGTTTAACTAGTGTTGAGGGCTTTTCTTATTTACAGTAGAAAGTTATTTCCACGCAATATCAGTTCATATCAGTGAATGCCCATCCCCTCCCAACATCTCAAACAGGAGGATGATTTTATTTACTCTTCAGAAAATGCTCAAGTCCACATGGTCCAGCCCAAGATGGCCAAGCAGATGTGGAAACAAGGGCTTACAAGGAGTGAAGTGCTCCCACAGCCACTTTATTTCTGCCCCAGCAGCTCCTCTATGAGATTAAGAAAGAGCAAACATAACCAAACAAAACTGTATACCTGAAACCCTACTGAACATACAGCTCCCCAAAACTTTTGCTGACCCAAATTATTTCCTCACTGTTTTTTTTCATGGACCATCTCCACAGGGATGAATACCACTGCTCTGCTGGCAGCTCTCTCCATACCTCCAAAATGTCTCAGAAGAACTTTGTGTACTGTAAGTAGACCAGTCAGCATCTAGAAATCCAGCCTGCTGTCCCCTGCTAATAATGAACTGCCCAATCGTGCATGTAGTACAAGTCATTAGAGAGCAGAAAAAATCAATAAGAATCTCTGCGGAGTCTACCATGCTCTCAAAAAAAAATAAGATTCCTGGGGTGCTACTTTTCACAATTCTGATCTCCAAACATCATTCTCCTGTTGGCCCAGATGCTGGTAGCATCTTCCCATCACCTCCAGCTGCCTCATCTCCCATTTAGAGGAAAAATGGCCAAGAGTTATTGATTGCAACTGTGCCATTACAAATTTCATTTTAACTCAATGAGAGAAAAATGCACCTCCAGGAAGGTTCTGTACAAAGCTCTAGTTTCTAAGCTGCTCAGAAATTCAGGAAAGTTTCACAGCAGACAAAGAATTCTGCCCATTTGTGCATGTGGCTGGATCACTAACCAGAGACTGTCATCTACAATGACCCAGGTAAAGAACCTGGGGACAATAAAACCTGCAACATTTAACTTTGATAATTAAGTCACTGTAAAAGAGGATAAGGAATTGTAATCCTGGTTCCTCCTTTCAGAGGATGAACAGTGAAAGAGCTGGTGTTTTAAAAGGGTGAGCTCAGGGAGGTTTTTGAGACAAGGAGGAAGTCATGCTCTGTCAGGCAGCCATCTGTAGCAGGTGGCACCAGGACAAGGAGCAAATATCAGTTAACTACCTGGATGGCTGTGACAGCATGTGTGGAGATCCTGCCAGAGGAGAGCAGAGCCAGTCATCTTCTTGTGTCACTCCTCATGCTAACTCTATCTAACAATTAAACAGTAACTACTGGTGCTTCTCATCCTCACAGTTACAAAAAACCCAGGAGCTTCCATTTCCTTCTCCTTTTTTTCCCCTCTTACTTCACAATGCAGTTCAACATTTGGCTTTCAGCAGTCCCCAGGAGGGAAATTCACACAATTTGCAAGTATTTTGTAGAACAAAGCTGAAAATCATTCTGTCTCACACATGTTCTCTTTAGACTCCTGTCTGGAAGCAACACCAAGATGACCAAACTCCACAGGAAAGAATTCAGCCAGTGACAGCTCTCTCATTCAGACTCTCCAACAACAAGTACAACACTGCATAAGAGAAGGCAGAAAACCTCCTGATCTGATTTTACAGCAATTTGCCACACTTGTTTTGCATCCAGCTGTTAATTATATTCCTTTCACTGTAACAATCACAGCTAATGGTTGCAGAACAGACAAGCACACCAAATGAGCACAACCCTCCATGTACAGCAGAGCTGAAACAATGCAGAACCCCTATAACATTTCTATGTCCTCCTAATCAAGCTTTTTGACCAAGTACCGAATGCTTCATCAAATTAAGTTCTCCCTAGAGTCCTACATTTCCAAAGGAAGGTGTTCTGGTTCACTTCACAAACATTTCTCATTGCAGATTCCAGGTGTGGCAAGAAATTTCATTATTTTATACCTGACAGTGATTAATGAAACTATAGAATATCCTAATTAAAAAATGACTGGCAAAGTTCTGTTAAGTTTTTCAGGTGCAAGGGAACATCGAAGTTATATTTTGATTGTGCTAAATTATTACTCTTTCAATTTTTTTGCAGATGTACATTATCAAAAATGCCATATTGCAGCTGTAATTATTAGCAGGGTTTATGAAGACCAGTCAAAGCTGCTCAGATGGATGGACATAAGTGAAAACCCAGCACTCTTAAATATAAACTATACCTGTACACAAAACAAAACTTATTATCTATAGCTGCAAAAAATTGGATGCAGTCCTAATGATCAAAATGTGGAGCTTAAGGACTTCATCAAGAAACAAAAAGAAGCCATCTACTCCTCTGAAATCTGTATTCCACTTGGACATTTGCTCTATATTTTTTCCCATACCACTGCATTTCAAGGATAGATACACACACACTGTGGCAACTTAAGATACTGGCACAACAGGCATTTTCTTGCTCAGATAGAACTTTGCATTGGCTGGCAGGATACTTCTCATGCTTTCACAAACTATGTCTTGTTGCTCACAGACTCTTTTGATAAATTATATTTTAAAAGTTCTTCACGGAAGAAGCAAGTGTCTTTTTTTTTTTTTTTTTTTTTGAGTCCTTTTCATCTTGTTTGTAGAGAGTCTGATGCAACCTGCCAGCTAAGAGATCCAGAAAGAGTAGGAACAACACACTAGTGATGCTTTAATCCAGAATCCCAAGGGAAGCCTACATCTCCATTCATAGAACCCATATATGGCATATTATATTGTACCTTTTTTGGTTTGGTTTTTTGCACAGAAGGAGGAACTCACTAGACACAGAGACATATACATGTATTTCAGAATTTACTTTATAAAGGTAAATGTAAAAATGAATCCATTGAGTAGCACTGGAAGGAAACTATATTGACTAGAAAGGAAACAAAGGTGAAAACCAGCACGATGTCGAAGAGATTTGTGCTTGGCAGCCACACAGCAGAAATTTTGCAAGGAGAATGGTGATAAATGAAAGTAGTAAAACACCAAGATATGTTGTGAACATTCACTGGCACTGCTAGCCTGTTAAATGATGTATAGTCCTCTGTGATGTCTGCCTGCATTTTGGGTATAAAAAGACATTATCCTAAGTGGAGCCCAAAGTCTACAGCATTCACCTTTGATTGATTTTTCTAATTTTGCTCTTTCAGAGGTGATGTCTTGCAGGACTTATCTATGTTGAAGTCAGATTTGTGAAAGCATTGGCAAATGTACTAATAATACACTTGACTACCTGACTTCTTGATGCCACATTAATGCTCTAAAGCCCGTCATGAGGCTGGTTTGTCAATTTGTATCATGTTAGGTGGTAACAAAATACAACTAGGGGAGTCAAAGGGGAGGAAGGTAGAATGACAACTTAAATTGGGTCTGGACTGTACCCTATATTTGAGACAGAAAAGTTAGAGAAGGTCACAAATTGTTCTAGGCTGGAATAGAAGAATACAAGAGGGAAAAGAAGCCTTTCCTTTTCCTAAGGTGGGATCTATTGTGCCATTATGTGAGTATGCAACTTGAGGCTTAGAATAGGGCAGGCTATGTTTCCCATGCTGGCTCCATTTTCAATTTAATATCAGAGAGCATGTGTATGTAGAAATATAATCCAAGTATTCAAAAGAAGTAAGACAACCAACCCCCCCCCCTCCTGCAGTACCACGTACTCAAGCTGAAAACTCCCCTCTGTAAGCACTATCTTATGATGTGACCAAATGGAAGTTACAAGGTGATTCAAATTCATAGCTTTAGGGCAGTTCATTCTGGCTCCTCCAAAACCACAAGCACTGCAAACTGGAGACTCTCAGGATATTGCAGCTGCATCTTTTAAAAGTACAATAGCCCCTACTCTGACATTCATGCATATGCAAGAAAACAAACAAACAAAAATTTCCAAAATCTAGGCAATTAATTTTGTAAATCCCATGCCAACATGTGCCTTTGTATAGTCTGACTCCCCAACAGGTTTCTCATTGAGTGCAGGCATCACAAAGAAGTGAAGGACCAGTAATAGCATGCTTAATTTTCATCCAATTTGTGTAAGAGTGTACAAATAAGGAGGAGTTGGACTGGCATCCAGTGGAAAAAGGAAAGAGAAAGATGCAGAAAACAGACAGAGGTGGTCATACGTACAAACCCAACTTAATTTTTCTCTGAACTTACTCCATTTGCCTTGCTAAGAGCCTGGAAGTATATGCTGTAGCTTTTCAGGGGGGAAAGTGGAGCATTCCAGTAGCCATTGTAGGTTTTGTTGTCACCCACTGTGAAGGGCTGTGTGACAGGCAGGTTGATGGGTTTTAGCTCAGCTGCAAAGTAGTGTGGTGAGTCAAGACTGGAAGCATTCTTGTAGCTCACTGGGACAGAGAAGCATTCGATGATGTCTGCAGCTCTCCGTGCTTTCTGCAGCTTCTCCTCCTTGACAACAAGTTGGTAGACACTAGGAGGGAGAGAGGAAGGTGAGATTAGAGCCCCAAGAGCCTTAAACATCAAGAATGTTCCCAACAACAAAAAGGCAAAGAAAGAAAACCACTGCTAGGGCATCACAGCAAACAGAGTTGTTAGCACACCAGGAACAGTGGCCACCAAATGTTACTGGGTGGGCTTGCTCTTTTTGTGGAGTTAATCAAGTTATGCCTTGGTGAAAGTCAGAACAGGTTTCAATCTTGTCACACTTTGGAAAAAAAGATGAACTAATAAATTATCTGGTCTATGACGAATTTTTAACATGCTGAATTTTAGAAAGCAGACGCTTTCTTCTTCAGCCACAAAGCTGAAACAGGAATTGCTTGCTTGGGCTAAAGGGTGACTCTGGTAGAAAAGAGCATTAGCAGGCAGCCATGGTGTCAGATCCCTTCTGAAACAGCTTCAGGGTGCAAGAATCCATTTAGATCAAAAAGATTTCCACATCTAAGAATGCAAATTTTTTTTTTTTTGCCCCTCCCTGACACCTCTTCTTGTGTTATATCCTGAGATATGGAGTTCTCCAGCATTAATTGTTGATGGCAAGTCTCCTACCTTCCACCACTAAAAGGCTGGTGAATACACTGAGGAGGTGGCTTTAAAGCTCTCCCAATTGAATTTTCTTTCAGGAAACAACTCCTCTTCATATTCTTTCCAGCTCTATGAAATGTTAATCCTTTTCGATTCCTGCTAAGCTTTTGGCCTCTGTGATATGTATTAGCAATCTTGTTTCAGGCTCAAAGAGGTTGCAAGGCACTCAAAATACAGTCTGGTTTGTTTGTTTTTTTTTTCCTCAGACAGTTAACAAAGCCTTTAAGTTCAATGCTGCTACATCTGAGACAGGTTTACTGTCTTCTTAACACCACTCACCCATTTGACAAAGAGAGATACCACTGCAGTCATTTTACTTTTTGTCAGGATATTCACATGTGCTGCCCTCACCTGTCTGTGTGAGGCTGGTCCTTTGTTTGGCCAGACAGGGGAGATCGATTAAAAGAT
This sequence comes from Florisuga fusca, assembly GCA_038090715.1. Lineage (NCBI taxonomy): Eukaryota > Metazoa > Chordata > Aves > Apodiformes > Trochilidae > Florisuga > Florisuga fusca. Next base: position 11,333,114 of record JAAWXA010000023.1, read on the forward strand.
TGGGAACAGCCAGCAGTGTATCATTCTCCAGCTTCCACAGGCTCATTGTTGCAGAAAGATTGGGGCTGAAAAATTTCTAGCATAGAAATAGCTCATCAGTGCTTCTGAGGGAAGCAAAGTTCTGGCACCTTCAATGAGCAGGAGTAAACGAAAAGCAGCTCATGCTTTTGAATTTACTGTTGTTCCAAGTCTGTGGGTATCTTGGCACCCTCGCTGTTAACAATGAATCAGTGAACCATTTCAGTGAATCACTTGGAAATCATTTGGCTCCTGCTACCAGACACAAAAACAACTCATCTTTATACCTACAATCAATTTATGAGTTCTTAGTACTGAAATTATCCTTATACAGGATGCTACTGTTATCTAATGCAGCAGGAGCCCCCACCAGACATATGGACTGCAGCATTTACTGACACCCCATCAACCTTTTGGAAAACTTGCCTCAGTCCTTCACTAGATGTTTTTATAAAATATTGCAGAGTTACTCTGGTAATCATTTTCAGATCTCTGAAAAGATAATCAGATTTCCCAGTAACAGTTTAAGAGTTATCTTTGAAGATGTAATGGGAGCTGTAAGCAAAAGCCTATTTAATCTAAAGTCTCCCCTCAGCTTATCAATAGAAGCTTTTAGTGTGATACTTTGGACCCTATTTTCTAACAGACTATCATCAAATTCATATCCTGATCCTTCTCTCTCACAATAATAATCCACACTGCTGACAAATAAAAAGGCAAACTTGCCCAATAACATGCAAAATTGTTCCTGTGTTCTAATTGTTCCCTGTTCCTATCTTCCTAGACTTACAGTGTCCAGAGGGCGACTCACATTCTCTTGGCTATTTCCCTTGAAAGCCATGAGCCTTTCCACTCTTCTGTCTTCAGCAAAGGGGAAGGTCCCAGAGGCATAAACTGCCAGATTACTGAACTCTTTCAGTGATCATCAAAGAACTTATTCACCTTGGAAGACCTTCTCAGTTTCTCCCTTGATGGTTCTGACACCTGCTCCACCAGTATAGGCACTTGTATGTCATAAGCAAGAGTTTTGACACACAGAGAACCTAACCACAGATGCTCTTTTTCCTGTATTCCTTCCCATTTTAGTTTTCCTACATAACCATCAATGCACTCCTTCCTTTCACAGGGATAACTCTATTCTTTTAATGACCCGAAATTTCACTTTTAATGTTTATTTATTTGGAATAAATTTAGGTGTCTCTGGAAGCAGAATGGTACAGTTCATGAGCATTCAACTGAAATGTAACAGACGTCCTATTTGTGTTCAAGTTAAAACCCCATTAATCTCCTGCTCAACTACTGTCTTCCTTTTTTATGAAACAAATATCTGAGCTAGCACTTCTGTCAAGCTCCCTCTGTCTAAAAAACCTTCTCTGGTGAAAGTTATGTGACTGACTACCTCCTTGGGTTTTTTTTTTCTATACATGCCAGCTCACATCAACTAACACAGCCCGTTTCTCTCTGCATGCTTTACCTACTTGACTTGGTGACCATCACCCTTCAGCCACACTCTTTCCACTGAGCCTCAGTTATTCAGTAGTGGTCAAGTGGCCACTCTCAAGGGAAGCAAGTCAAGTGGGCAAGAGCATGACTGATTTTTAAGGTTTCTTTGGACTGAAGATTATCACTGAGAAATGGTTTCCTTAACAAATGACTACTTCGGGTCTCACTTTTTGATATTTTGATCCCAGTATTTTGAACTGTCTAATCCTTCCAGAAGTGCAGGATTCATAGTTCACCCCTTTCTGGGACACAGACTGGTACAGTCTCTTTTTCTTTTTTCTTCTTTTCTGACATATCTTTATTTTATATTGTTTATTTTATACTGTTTTCTGTGTGAGGTTTCTATTTTTTTTTTTTTTTTTACCTAGTAGCAGAATTTTCCTGACTGCCTTTAGGACATCCTCAGAGATCAACTTGTTGTCAATAACTACTGAAGTGCTGCAAGGAACATCAAGTTCTTCACAGCTACATCCATCAGCATTAAGATGCTCTCATAACCGGTTGCCTTTTCATTGGAGGAAGAAGCCAATGATCCTACACCTGAAGAAAATCCTCTGGGAATTCTGAGTAGCAAGCATGCAATTATCCACCCTGAAGTTTGGCCAAGACATCTGCATCTGCAAGGAAAAGACAGGGTACTTTTCCTAACAAAAGTGCTAGGGGGAAGTTAAAAAAACCCACAAGTGAGCAAAGGAAATAAGGAGGAGATATCCAGACTACTCAAACAGCTTTTATTCTGGCTGCCAGATAGGCAGTAACATGGACCTCCTGGGACTCTCCTCCTCTCAAGCTTCAAAGCTACTGCTTCCAGCCAGCAGCAGCCAACACTGCTTTCCTAGCAGGAATCAACACATCAGTTGAAAATGCCCAGCTGGATAAAAGAAAATATGAATACTGTACACTGAAATTATATTAGAAGTGACAACAAAAGCCAAGCATTAAAACTCCCAACTATGGGTAACAGCTTCAGTACCAATAAACTGAAAGATGATACAGTGAAACTAAGTACTACATTTCCATTTTTAATAATCAGCCCCATTTGCAAACACTACAAATAAATCCACACATGATGCAGGGCAATAGAAGCAAGGATCCAGCATTCCTAGTGCTAAGCTACCTTATTGCAACCAACCTGCTCTCCCCATAAAGGACAGGGAAGGATTGTCCCCAGACACCACCAACTCTGCTCTCCAGGGATTCTCAAATCTGGGAGCCTGACCAAATGCCTGCCTTGCTAGAAGGCTGGGGAGCTGACTGCCTTGGTGTGCAACTGCATGCTCTTTTTAGAAAAGGAGGCCAAACTTGGGTTCCCTGATAAATTTCACAGGTCTTAGAGAGATAAATCCACATTACTTTAATAGAAGCTTTTTAAAGGTTTTGACAGCTCCATTCTAAAACACTGATAAAAGCACCAGCAGTAATGGTCACCACAGCACAAATGTTGTCTGCAGAGGAAGAAAATGTGCTCTTATCATTATCTACAAGGTAATCTTTTAAACGATGGGCTCTGTTCAGTGTGGAAGCACAAGTGCAGATAATTGACATTCCAAATCACAGTCTGTTTCTCTGCAACTGAGATCCCTCTGAGTGCTGTTAGACTTCTCCTTCCCCTGCTTGATTTCTTTTTGTGCTGCTTGCAGCACAATTTGAGGGTGGACTGAGGAAGTGCTATTCTGCAAATCTAGCCATGTCTTCAGACCAGACTCGTGCTTTGGATGAAGGATGTGCAGAAATGTGGAGGGCAAAAGCTGAGTCAGAGCTTTCCATAGAGCATTCAACATCTGGTTGGTGCACTTTTGGTATCCTAGCATAGTGCATACCAAGAAGGTGAAAACTTCACTATACCCCTGATAATGGTATGAAAAGAAATATAATTTCTTTGTAACCTTAAAATGATCCCCTCACCTGACTTATTAAAGCTTAGATGAAAGAAAGCTTCTGCAGCTTAGTACTCCCTCTGGACCCACTTTGGTACTAAAATTTCTTAAAGTATCATACAAAGATTTCATATATTTTAGTTTAATTTTAATATTTAGCATATAAATATATTATCAGCTATGTAGTATTTCCATAAAGTTTTCTCCTGGGGAACAAAAATAAGTGGCAATTTGCACAGCCTGATCTTGCAGTGCGTTTTTTCACCGATTATCGTGAACAGGTTTTGCAGTTTGCCCTACAGAGAAGAGGAACTTCTCATTTCCAGCTCAAATGAACACATTACTTTCCAAATAACTGTTTGATGGGCTACTGGAAATAATATATTACCTAAAGACTGAGGTTTCCTTATTAATAGTTACTTTAATTCAAAGAATGAAGGATTTAAGAAGGCGAATGAAATAAGAATGGAAAAGACTTGCATCTTCTAATACTTGTGTCACCTCAGGCTGAAGGTATATGGGAGGCAGGAGCTGGTATGGAGCTGGACATTGAATTTCCATTGTTAGACCTATTCTGCGGAATTAACGGAGTCAGCACTTCTGAACAGGCCACCTAATACCATGGAAATCAAACACAAATGATATCTTTGAGGTTTAATGCTGCACAGAGGTGAAAAAAAGGCACTGAGTGCCTATGAACCAAGTCAAAATACAATATAACTAGAGAGGCCAACAACCAATTCAGCTTCTTTCCTCTTATTTACAGTGCAAATGCTTTTTAAAAACATGCTCTTAGGACCAGAGAGCAGTGTCAGCATACTGGCTCATACTCTCAGCAAGCAGCACACAGAGACCTCAAATACTGAGTGCTGGTTTCCTGCTGCAGAGCTCTGCACCAAACTACAGAAATCAGATATAACTTCAGTCATCAAACACCAGGACTGCCAGTGGGAAATGGTCATTGGAAATACACCCTCAGACTGTTTTCCTTGGATGTTATTTTAACATGGAAGTCCTGCTTCTAGCCAGACAGTTTGTTTTGGGGTTTTGTTTTGGGGTTTTTTGTTTTGGGTTTTTTGTTTTGTTTTGTTTTTTTGAGTCATTTTTTTAAAGTTAACATTTAAGTTACAGAATCAAGGCTACAGATCCTTAGCACTTGGGTTTTTATCATCTGGTTTTCCATTTAACTTAAGAACCCAATTAAATTTGGTTAAGCAAGTGTAAATGTATTTCTATTTATCCAGAAGTGTCACCACCCATATTCTGGCAGCATGAAGCCATCTCTCAGGATACTGGGATTGGAAAGGGTCTGACATGTTGCCTGATGCTCACATTCAGAAATCAGGTTTAGCTATCAAATGTGCATATGCTTGATTTCTGGCCAAGGTGATTTCAGGGATTGAAACCTGAAATCTGTCACATAAGCAGAACGAAACAAAAGAAAGGAAAAATTTGAAAAAAAACAAAGCAACAAACCAAACCTGAAATGAAGCAGCAGATGAGATCCTTCTTACCCTCTACCTCCAGTCCTTCCATGCAGGTATTTTGCAAAAAATTCAACCAAACCCATTCAACCAAACCCCACTAAGCTCTAATTCATATATAAAAAATATAATATAATCCCATAATGTAAATTCTATAAATTCTACTGAAATTTACAAGAATTAAATGGATAATTGCCATAAAGCCTTACAGTGAGATTTGCTGTTCTGAGCATACTCCACAGCTGCAGCAGCCCTTTTCCTTTGTCTTTAATGGAGAACATTTCCTCACCATGGTTCCTCTGGCAATCCCATAATCAAATGTTCAGACATTCAGAATTGATTCTGCAGACAGTTTTCAAGTTCATAAAGTTTTTGGGGGCTCGAACACGTGGCAATATATTCCCAAGAATTGAGTTACCTACTTCACATGTTTTAAAATGTCACCCTTAATATCTTCACCAGCAACTTCAATCAGAAGCTCAGAAACTAATCTGGAGAACATAATGAATAGAGCTTCCCAGGCACCTTGGATGTGTGTACAGCACCCAGTGCACTGTTCTGCAATTTTCTGTCTAAGAACTGATTTGAAACCCATTCAAATCAATTAAAGATTGCTAATTTTCCCATTAGGCTTTGGAATAGCTCCATGCAGAATACAATATTCTGAAGTTAAGGTTAGCATTCAATGAACATTTTAATGTGGAAAATAGGGAAAAAAAGAGATTGTTCTCAGATGTAATCTTCTAGAATATGCTTGGCTATTTCAAAGACTCAACAACTAGCCCTTTATGAATATTGGGCTGCACTGTCATCAATGTGATCATTAAAAGAAATCAGCTTGTTCACATCTGCAGAGCATTCACACAAATAAAGCTTATAATAGTGATGCTACTTGAGGAAATAGTCTTTCATATTGCCAAGTTATTCACACCAGATCCTTCATTTTCAAGTTATTTTTGTGTGTTAACATTCATTTAAATTAACTCTTCTACTACATTCACTGAAGTTGAAAAATACCAACAAAATATCCAAATTCAGGCAAATTTGCTCAAATGGCATAGAAAGAAGAGATGGTAATTAGTGCTACTGCTAGGAAAAAAGCCCTGCTGAGATAGAGCCAATAATAACGTAACTCATTTACAAATCAAGAAGGCTGATAAGAGAATCTCTTCACATCTTCTTCTACTCTCGTATTCAGTTCAGTAGGCCAGATTTACTACCTTGAAATTCAGGAAACAAAGGCTAGAGATTTCACACTTGGATAACACTATTTGAAGTCAGAGTTTTCACATGGGCATTCCTTCATTGCTAAAATTTCAAGCTTTGTTAAATTTCTATAGTGACTGAAATAGGCACTAGGAAAAAGTAAGTTTAAGGATTGCATGCTCCCTGTTTAGAACAGAGGCCTGGTCCTATATTCTTTCCAGTCAGCACCAGTAACTGTGGGACAGGTGGTGGTACCTACTTAAGGAGCTATGTTCTATGTCAAGCTTTAAAAAAAAGCCAAAGGTTTGTTGATCCTGCCAGCATCACTGTATCAAACATTATCTTTGACCAGAACACTTGGCCTGAAATTTCTTGGCCTGAAATGTCCCTCAGCATCAGACTCCTATCCTGAGAGACCTGGGAGGTGCAATACACAACTACCCCACTGCTGCAGAGATAAAAACACTGGCCCAGAGAAAGTGCAATGAGGGACTTGCCCCGTGTCACAGAGTATCAGCTGTTTGTAAACAAATCCCACACTCCTGTCAAATTTTCATACTTCCACCCACCAACCAATATGTCCTGTCTAATCCAGTCTGGAGTTTCCAGCCTCAATACATGATAATCCTACAAAGTCTTTCAAAAAGGCAAAATCAAATAAAAAGTGAGGTCTGGGCATCCCTTGAGATGTGACCCGCAGAGATGGAGAAGCAGACAGCAACTGGGCAAGAGGTGTTCTGGAGACTCTGTCTTCCTTAGAACTGTACCACCCAAATGAGACACAGCTTGTCAGACTTCCCCAAGCAGCAGCAATAAGCAGGTTGAATGAAGGAGGTTGAATAAAGAGCTACCTGCATGTCTGTGCATCTTCACACCTCTGTGTGTGTGTGCAGTTGTGTTTCTACACATAAATACACATATTCAAACCAGAGCTTTCAACCTCATGCAGTTCCAGTCATCACTGCTCTTCTATGAGTGACTAGTGACCATGTTTTTCCAAGGAAGGACAACTGTTGAAGGAAACCTGCAAATGCAATTATTCCTGTAGAGCTCTGGGCAAGTCTGTGCAGTGTCTGTGTACAGCAAACAGAAATGTGGTCACATGCACCAAGTAGTTGTCAAAAAGACAACTGTATTAACAGTCAGTATTTACTGACCAAAAAAGAAGGATTTGTGTGCTTAAAAGCCCATTTTTCCCGGCTCTATCATTTGATGTAAAAAAAGATACCATCCATACTGGCAATATTGACTCCTTTCCACCCCCAGGACACTGCTGCTGCACCTACTTGCTTGTATGAGATATGCATCCTTCTTTTAAATCCATTTAATTCTCTCAGTTTAATCTTCTTGGAAATAATTTTTTTTTTTTTTTTTAAAATAAAAAATAACCAGAGGGCATTTCAAAGCTCTGTGTTCCATTATCTCAACCATCTCCATAAGCCTGACCTGGCTTGCAACACAGATTAGACATAATAGCTGCTGTTCCCTGGTGGAACTGGCCCAGTCCCTATCTCTCCAGTTCAATGTTATTTTGTGCTGGCAGATTAAAGATAATGAGTGCAGACAGACACAGCTTTTGCTGCAGCAGGAGCTAATGTGAGTGGCTTTGGAGGTGGGTTTTTTCCCCCTCCTGAGCCACCTGCCATCTGTTTGATCTACAACTACAACCAGCAACCCCTTGTTTGTTAATGTTGCTAAGCATTAAACAGGCAGCACTGACTGAGGTCTTGTCATCATCCTCACTGCTGGGTTAAGACCAGAAGGAAGTTTCAAGGACAAAAAGAGCCAAAGTAGTTCTGGAGCAAGCTGCAGGATGAAGAGAGGCACAGCCTTACCGAGACCATCCAATACCTTCTGCTGTGTCCTTCATGGCTGGCACAAGAGGATGGTCCAAAATATATTTGCATATGTTCACAGTCAGAACTGATTTGAGTGTTTCCATGGCTTTTACAAAAATAAGTCCACTTGGATTCAGAAATAAACTAGTTTGGATTTCAAAGCTTTTTATCCCTTTTCCACAACCACAGCTACCACACTGTGGAGGAAAATCCCACACATAAAAATCTGATCTCTTTCTTAGAAGAGAATATTTTTGTTTGTTTTGTGTGTTTATGGGGGAGTGTGTTAAATTAAAAGGCTAAGAAAAACCTAAGACAAAAAGAGGGAACCTGCTCTGTTTCTAACCTCAGGAGATACTTCATTACTAGAAAAGGCCCATAATGTCAGGTAAGAGTCTACTAACAGTTCTACCACCAATGTACAACAGGAAAGATGAGCTCTCCTGGGTAAAAATAACACAGATTTTCAGCACCTAAAGCTGCAAGAACCAGATTCTTTCAAGCTTTCCTGGGTACTTTGGACTTTTCACAAAGTGCAAAGTGATCATGCTTCTGACACCAGGGAGATGTCCATCTTAAATGGTACCTCCACAATCTGCCCCAGAATGAAGGAAAACTGAGGATGAGAAAGGGGAAGAAGGAAAGTCCCAAGGGCAAGGACTTCTCTGCTTCAGTTAGCAGATAGCTTGACATCATCTGTAAATACCTTTGACCTCTCTCATGCTGGGAATGGGGCAGATTTAAACATGAGGAAGTTGTATGTGATAATCCTGCAGTTCACCAGCTCCCCTCAAAACAGCCTGTATTTGATACAAGAGAAGTCATTAAAAATAAGGTGTATTCTCTGGCAGGAAAAAACCCTCAACCTGCATCAACACCAACTCCTGTGGTTACTTAGGGATCTGCCAAGGTGGTCAGCAAGGGAAGCCAATTTTGCCACCTCTTCTGTTTTGCTGTTTGACCTTTTCCACTCAAAAAACTCTCTCCTCTGCCTCTCTCCTCACCTTCCTCTTTTCCACCATGACTCCTTTTAAATAATCAGTCCTATTTCCCCTTCCTTTTGCACAGAGAGCAAATCCCCCACCATCTCCTAGCTCTGCCTTTTGCTTTGGAAAAATGCTGTGCAAGGAGAACTGAAATTACAGAGGGGCAGAATAGCATCAAGGCTGCAAAGGTTTATTCTTCTGAATTGTCTGGCTGCATTTATGATAATCCCTTTATTCCAGCTGCAGCCCACGCACTGGTGCAGCAACCCCCTTTTCAAGTTCCAAGAAATTATGCATTCATTATGGAGGAAATTAACACCTCAAAGCAAACTATAATTAGGAATTCTTGAATTCGGTTTATGCTTTTTCAATTAGGCCCTCTGTAATTTTAATCATGGGAGCATTAACATGTTTCCGGAATTTATATACCTGTAGTATAATTAAATCCTGAAATGCCTTAGTCTGCAAGAGCAAAGCAGAGCTTACTTATCTTCCCTTTTATCACATTTTTGTGTTATTATAGATGCATTGAGGGGCACCTGCTAGTGTAAACACTGCCTGCCATATGCATCAGGAAAGAGCCCACTTGCCATCAGAACTCATCCTCCTCCTGCCTGGTAGAGAGCCTGCTGGCTGGGTAAAGCTCATGCACTGCTCCTGAGGGGTGGCCACTTGCCAGGAACATGTGTATAGCTTCATCCTGTCTCATTTTGGGCACCTTAACTGCTGCTTCAACTAAATAAATCATACTCTGTGGTCCACAAAAAGAGCCAAGTTCCTTCCTGTGGGATGCTCTGACCTGGGAGTAGCTGTGGTCAGGCTCACTTCATCCCAGCCAAGGGGCTGCTCCAAGGGCTCTCTCAGGCAAAAGGAGGTTTGGCAGTACCCCTCCAGAAATCCAGAATTTTTAAGTTTTAAAATCTTTTATGTGGTCTGCTATTTTCCATTTATACTGTGATAACAAGGAAGGGCCAGAGTGGCTCTGGGAGTTGTGAAGAAAAGAAACATCTTGGAAAAAAGAAACCTTCAAACTGACATCCATGGGTATCTTCTCCTGTCCCTTCATCTCACTGATGCAAGAAAATGGCCATCAGTTTGTGATTCTCAGTTTAAATTTCAGACTCCATTAACCTTTTGATTGCTGAAATTTCATCAGACAGTTTACCTGGATGGCATAAAAGATTTACACAAAGCATCCACTCCTATTCTCAATATCCTCAGGCCTTCATAAAACTAAAAAGTGGTAGCAAAAGTTTCACCATACAGCTAACAAATGCTGCTTGACAGTGAAGCGTTTTCTCTACATGCAATTTTATTGTTAAAATATTATTATTAAAATATATGCACATTTTATGGCTTTCCTCTTCCATTTTTGTCTACCACCAAAGCTCTCTGTGGAGTGGTTAGCAAGACACAGCAGGTCATCCAGGCTCAGAGGAGAGCTGTATTTCTGAAGGCTGATAAATGGGCAAAGGCAGTTTTATCACCTTTTAAAGGACAGTATTCTCAGATGAGGAGTAAGAAAATGCATTTCACATACCAGATGAGACAATTGACCCCAAATGCCCCTTATCCTCTTTTTTTAGGTTCAACACCTGACCCTTTAGGGGGAATTAAAAAAACCTTGAAACACTTATTCAACTTATTATGCCACACTACATAAAGGAATAAATATTCCTTCCTCATACTTTCTGCTGTCACCTTGCATCCTGATTCATCCCTGTATCTCTGTTATGCCTATGTCCTGATACAGTTGAAAAAGCACTTATAAGATGCAGAGTAACTTCAACTATCACTGAAATCACCAGGGAGGGTCTAACCCCACCATTCCAAGGCTGCAGCTGGAATTGAAATGAATGCTTAGGCTTGCAGTGCTCTGGCCAGCTCACTGATGAGCCTAAGCCTGCAAAATATTTACTGTACAAGCCTATTCTGTTCCTTTTGGGCATAATAAAGTTCACATACAGCAACGTTTCCCTGCCTTTTGCCCAAATTCTCATTTTTATTCTCTCACATTCACATGTAGTTGCAGAAAAAGCAGATCTGGTTTATCTTTAAGAGGAAAGAAACTTGTTCATTTTCCTTGAAACTCTTGCCTAAACTAGAGGCAGAATGCCATGCAGGAGAAACCCAGCTTGAATTATTTCAGAACAATATCCCCGAAGTGTATTGCAGGAGATGTTAATTAATACAGATAATTAGGTTTATAATATCAGAAGCCTAGATTGATAATCTCATTCCTCATTAGATTCTCCAAAATTAAAAGATCTAATGTGATGACTGTTTGCCCTCTATTCAATCAACCAAACCATGTGATGGACACATTTGAATATGAGTTTAGAAAGAGCAGGCAAAGTGTTTTGTTTTCCAGGTATTTGTAACGTGCTTGTCGGGACAACTGAACTTCCAGAATTACCAAAGACAGGACAATTTGTTGTGTTCCCCATACCTTTCAACATTAGAAACTTTTTTTCTTGTTTTACTGATACTTGTCTCAATTTTCAAACACAAAGTATGCTTTGTGGGCGTTTTAGGAACAAGAAATTGTCACCTTTTCTTGGCATTAATGAATTAATTATCACCATAAATGCCTGAGGCAAGCTCTTATGATACCACAAAGAAGCTGCAAAGCAGTGAGCTGAGCTGCATGGCTCTCTATATAACTATGGAGATCTGTGCACCAAAGCCACAAGCTGTAAAACAAATCAAAACCCTCCAGAAATTTCACTTTATTTCTTCCCGTCCATCACAGAATCAAGGTCACTAGGATGGCAAACCACTCCCTCATAGGGATGAAAGAACTGCTGTGAATTGAAAACAAGATCAAAATAAGGATGCTGGTGAGAGGCAGAGAGGAAAGGTAAGCTCAGGATAAACAGGTGATGCCTGAAATCACAAAATAAAAAAATAAGGAAAAAAAAGGCTACGGTTCAAGAAATTCTCTATTTCTTTTTTGTTGCAGACTGAAAAAAAAGAAAGTTTTATCTAGTAAGTCTAGACATAAGATGGAAGCAATACCAGGCCTCTTTGTCACAGGAAATTTCTATTACTTACTGTATGTAGGAATACATAAGTACACAGGTACATCAGATGGGATTCTTCCCTTGGGGAACAGCTTGAGCAGAAAAACAGAAAAAAGGCACTGTCCTTAGGTGTTTTGTTAAATAACACTACAGCTGTTTTTTCTTAATTTACTCAGCATCATGTGGGCCAAAAATATTTCCTTTATTTCATGCTCGAGAGACCAAGAACCAGATTATAATATTCAAGAGTAGCATGGGGCTTGGTCCATATACAAATTAACTTCTCCAACTGTCTGGCTGTTGATATGAAAATAGATTTTTCACCTTTGCTCAGTACTTCTAAATACATTTGAAGAATTCCAACTCCCATTCTCCTATTTCAATTTAATAATTTCCTTTAAGATGTAAGGTAATAAACTAACCCATCCTTCCTTACCACCAAAGTGATTACACATACCCAACCACTGCAAGCATACATAATAAACGACTCTTACCTGAATATGTTTCTCCAGGATCACTTACAAGAGCTACTTCTTACACTACATGTGTGTGTATATATATATATTTTTTTTTCTTTTTTTCCTCCCTCTCCCCCAATATATATATATATATATATATAAACAAATTCAAAGTTTGAATACTTTTGTTCTAATATCACTGTTCTCTAGCACAGCGCAGGGGTCAGCTGCCTAAAGATTCCCCTGTACCTATGTGCTGGCAGACACACAAAAGAACATCACAGATTTTTTACAGATATGCTTCAGAGAACTGCAGGAAGATAGGGAGATTAAATACATCTTTTTTCAAACAAAGAAATTCTCCATTTTCTGAGATCCCCCCAAATGATTGCAAACTCTTCTCTAATGTCCTTCTGCAGTGTCCTACAGCTCCAATACACAGAGCAGCATATTGAAAGGGTAATCATACCTAAGAGGAACATTTATTTAAACTCTGAAGTTCTCAAAACTAATACATGTTCTGGAAATTTGATTTTCTCCATAACACCAGTATAGGTAGATTAATAGAACCAACCACATGTTAATAAACCAACCGGACTTTAAATAACCAACACATAAAAACCAACCCAGTGGACAGGACATGTAGATAAACTCTCTGGCAGTGGTAGTCTCAAGCAGTGAATGGGTTATAAATTCTCAAATAGAGGTCTAAAGATGTCATATGTGAATAATCTATGAAGTACTGACTGAGCTCCCCTGACAATAACAGATTCAAAGGCAAAATTATCCTCAAAATCACATTGGAGATTTTCAGGAAAGAGTTGAGGAGTAAAGATTGAGCACACTCACATTCTTCTTTCCTCTTCTGAATCTATTATAGATGAATGCCAGTCTTCAGCAAATCAATCATAGCACCATTCACAGGCTTTAGATTGATATAAGAACACCTAAAAGTTATTTTTAAAGGGCAACATGGAGTCAAGCTCTGCAGGTTATACCCCGGAAAATAAAAGCAAGAATGAAATGCCTACGCCACAAGGGAGACTATTTATGCTTGCTGAGGCTTCATTTTTCTTTTGCCAATAGGACAAAATAGATCAAAGAATATCTAAGTTTAAACTATTCTTATTAGTTCATATGAAAGCATCTTCATTGTTATCTGTAGATCATTAACAATGCTAAATTCCTGATCATTAGTTTTATAAACAACCTCATTTAAGTTATTTATCATGAGCACTGGGGAACATCAGGAAGATCTTAATGCTGAAAGTGACTTTGGATTTGGTGTCTCTGCATTTCAGATGAATTGAAATACAATGAATCTTATTTTAACTACTCTAAAATATTACTCCAAAAATGATCTTGCAGACCATACTCCATCTGTATGCTGCTCAGATCACAACAGAATGAAAGAACACAAGACAAAGTCACAGAACTCTCTTACAGAGAGGCACTAGTTTACAGTCACAGCCCCACACGCACTCCAACTCACCATCCCTGGCATATGAAAGGAAATATTAAGAATAATTAGTGTATAGATTGGTTTTGTTTTTTTTTTTCATCTCCATAGTCTGGGAGGACTATAACAAAAACCTAAAACACTGCAAAACTGAAAATGTCAGGCTGATGAGATGAGGGGTCAACTCATTCCTGCATAGTGAGACGTCCAAGTATCAGAGGTTTTATAAGAAGATAGGAGGAAAATCTCTTTCAGACTACTTACAGGCACCTTTTTAGACCCATCTTAGGCAGGCTGGGGTAGGAAAGGTCAGCATGCAAAAGGGAAGGGGTCTAGAAAAGTCCAGTCACGTCTATGAGGGAGGACAGGAGAACAGGAAAACTAACCAGAAAAAAAAAAGAGGGTACAGTGAATCTCAAGCTTGAACATAAAAGAAAAAAAAAAAAAAAAAAAAAAGAGGGGGAAGAAACATCTTGTTCTTGTGTGTTAAAGAGTTTCACAAGCAGTTAACAGCATGCTCTTCTTCTAATCTGCTGGGTGCTTGGAGGCCTCGAAGGGAGTGCTACCTACTTTTGGATAGGTTATTTGAGAGAATTTACACAAATTGGAGAGCATGTAGGACAGACTGAGAGAAAAAAGGAAGAGGCTGGGAAACATTAAGGTTGCAATAATTGGATTTGTTGAGGCTAGACTAAGAACAGGTTATACAGAGAAAGGTATTCACACATCCTGAGGCTGTCACGGTAATAAAAAGCTAAAATTCTCCCCAGCTCCCTTCACCCTTGCCCTTCCCCCCCTCTCACCCCCTTCTGGTTTTCATACACACATCTGTAAGTCAATGAAATGGCCTCATAATAGGAAGCAATCTTATCACTTAGATATGGCATGTAAATATTGCACTCTCTGCAAATGTATGCATAATAGACTACAGAGCAATTGAAGAAACCAGAGTGAAAATTTATAAAAATCTCTACCAAATTTTTTATAACAGATGCATTTGCTGGAAAAGGCATTATTCACTGAATGCAGTTAAAGTATACTAAATTGACTTTGAGAAAAATCACAAGACTTTTCAATAAAAAGACAAAATAGCAACACTCTTAAGACAGCAGGTGGTAAAACGAGATACAGGAATGTTCCCCCATATAAAGAAATAAAACAAAATAGAGCTGTGTGATTTTACTGCTCTTTTCCAGCAGAAAAACATCCCTAAAGGACTCAGAAAATAGGCTCCTAAATTCACTCATATGGAGTACCAGAGATTGAAAGGGAAACTTTAAAATACATTACTCAGAAAAAACTAGAAAAAGGATGCTGCTAAGACTTAAAGGGCAGATTTTTAGCTGGAGAGTATCAATGCAATTTGGGGAAAAGCTGTGACATAGAGTGGACCACCAACAGATACAGGATATTTCATTAAATCAAGTAATATACATCTGAGTAATTTGTTCCTGCATATTGAGTGGAACATCCTTCAAAAGCACTAAGGCTGTGTCAGTGGGGTGTAGAAACCCAAGTCCCCTTGAAAGAGGGGTTTTTGAAATACAACCCATAGGAAAAATTTCCAAAGTGTTTTGTGAAAACTGAAGGTAAAAGCCTGAAGAGCCTTCAGGGAGGTAACAGCTGCTGGATACCTCTTGCAAAGCACTATCCCATATTTTTATTGCAAGTGATACTAATACCTGCTCTCAGCTGAGAAGATTGTCAGGATGAAGGACCAACTGGCACCTCTGCCAGTGACAGGTAAGGCAATGCCAGCCCAGAAGGAAAGTTTGTTCATCTGTGCTGGTGACTTTTACCACATACAAATTCAAAAGGGAGCAATAGCAATGCAGCGTGGAGCTCTTTGAGTCATGTTTCCACAGTGAAGGAGTGATCTGCAGCTGAGGTGTCTTATGTCAGCCTCTCATCACTAACAGGACTCAGCTCAGGGATGGTCAGAAATATTTTCTGCAAGGTCTTCACTCTATTCCACAGGTGCCTGCACCCCTCCCTGCTCTTAAATCCTCTGCTCTCTGAGTGGGAACTGCTTGCCTACAACTGGCAAAACCTCACTAAAATCAGAGATCATCTTTTCAGGAACGAGATCCTTATTTTGCTCTGCAACCAGCCCAGAAACAACATCTGGATTATGGTATAAAGATGCAATAAGCATGAGTAGATAGAGAATCTAACCATGGAACGGATGCATCCATAAGCATTAAACACAGTTCAGACATTCATCTGATGGTTACAAAAAGTCCATTCCATCACAGAAGAGAGACCTGAAGCCTCCTCCACCTTTGCATGGTGATGCTCAGCTCACAGCTGCACACATGGAAGCTCCAGTGCTGCAAAGAATCATAGAAAGGCACCTGAAAGGATGCTGCATGGGCACTAACCCTGTGTGATGCTGTCAGGAACCTTTCCTGGAGTTTAACAATGGGAGGCAAGCAAGTTGAGGGATTTGCAAAAAAGGCAACTGTGAAAGGCAGAACCAGCAGCAGAGTTGGCCTTTCACCCAGCGTTTCCTTTCAGCAGCACGTTAAGAGGCAAAAATGAGAGAGGAGTGAGTGAAGCCTGGGAAGGAAGGAGAGAGGAGAACTGTGAGAGCACAAGACAGAACACCAACCTGACAGGTGCTCCCCGGGACTGTGCAGGTTTCAGCATAACAGTGATGGTGGTGTCAGTCTCATTCAGGGGGGAGTCCGTGTCGTATTCTGGCATCGAGGGGGCTACAGCAGAACACAGAGCAACACGTTAGTTATACACCACTTACTGCCTTTGGTAGTGATGGCAACATTGTCTTAACGTTTCTGGGAAACTGTTTAACATTTCTCAAATGAAACATCAAAATAGCTCCTAATGTTATGACCAAAACTGTCAAAACTGCTTAAATATTTGTAGGCTCGTTTCCTATTAAAATGAAACAGGGATCGGACACCCAAATCTTCAAGCTGACTTTGAAAATCCTGTCTTGGATTTTTAAGATTTAGTAATCCTTTGAGAGGGGATCATTCCTTCAAATTTACATGTGAAAAAAAAGAAAACTGAACAGACATTAAAAGATACCACTTAGGATGAGTGAACCAGGGGCAGAGCTAAGACTAGCACTCGGGAAACCTGGCTCCTCTTTACTGTTCTGGGCACTGGATTAAACCTCTCACACCTTAGAGTTTTTAATATATAGACTAAAGCTGCATCTCTATGATTGCTGGAGGGTGAGTTATGAAGCATAAAATCATCAGAAGAGAGGAGAATGAATTAGCCAGGTACTTTTAGGACTCAAATCCTTGGCATTTTCCCTCAGTGCTGTAGTGGTGCTGAATCAACTGGGAGCTTCTGGGCTCCCAGAGGTAAATTCAGCCACAGCACCCCCTGCACTGCCCCTGATGTGGTCCCCAAAGCCATATGGAAAAAACCTGAATAGTTAGACTTAGCCAAAATCCAATTTCTGCTTCTGCTTTATCTTCTCTAAGGGTCATTTCATTAAAGTAGGACAGGTTTCCTTGGAAATGTATTTTACTTATTATGTTACTTCTCCCTCAAGAGCAGACATCATTTTGGGACATAATTTTTATGGTGGAAGTACTGAAGTGATCGTGAGATTAGAACAGCATCAAATTTACTCCAAAGATGGGAGTTTTGTTGAACTATCTTTTAAGTATAAAGCAAACAGAAGAATTCACATGAATAGTTCATCTGTCACTCACAAGGGCAAGCTGTATTGTGGGAGTCCCACATTTAATCCTCTCACAGCAATTTTTCCTGTAATCCTGTTCAAAATCAGGATTTTTATCTAAATGCCTGAAAACTGTCAAGAACGCTGGTTGCTATTATCGGCTCAGCTCCTGACTTCCCTGTCAATAAGCTGGCAATGAGTTCAGAATGAATGTCAACTCTTTAAAATGAGGAGTTATCTGAAAACAGTGCTGTGCATCAAGGGGGATCAGTACTGGACATTTAAAGCAATGCACATCAACAGCAATCTTCTATGCCAGAGATCACATTTCCTGAAGATGCCAAATAACTGTTGATCAGCTCCTGTTCCAGCCAGAGGGGATGGTGCTAAAATACAACACAGTCCTGGAAAAAGGTTGCAGGACACCAGAAAGAGGCTGAGTTCTGCCTCTGCAGGCTCCATCCTGCTTCCTTGAAGCTGGTTCTTCTAGCCTGACTGCAACTCTGAGCTGCTGCCACTAAACTCCTGTGATTTGTTAGCTAGCTGGGATGTCCTCCTGGCTGAGCACAAGATCTGGTGAGTTATCTTCTGGGTAAAACACTGAACCTGCCACAGAGAACTTCCAATCTTACTTTCCGAAACCATATGGTTAAGAAGCAAAAGGAAGAAATGTTGATCTTGGCAGGATTAGCTAATGGTACTGAGTGTAATTCAGACATTAGAGTCTGTGTGAGTCACGAGACACTAAAAGAAGATATAGAAGTCTTTCTCACATACTCAACACAGAGCAGTTGGGTTGCACCACAATAAAAATTACAACTGGCAGTGATGTCTGTAAGATAACAAGCACTGATCCTCTATGTAATGCCTATTTTGCAAGATTCCAGTCCTGGCCAAAGAGAAGTCCTCAGGAATTCTGAAATTGGGATTAAGAAATAAACAGACATGTCCACTCCTATGAACATATATACTCACAAACTGGCAGCAGCACAGATTTCTTTTCCTTTTAAAATATATGGTCTTAAAAGGCCATTCCAATCAATGCAAAAATCCTTCTTCTCCCTGCTAACCTTGGGACTGCCTCTTAGAGCACCAGAGAACAAGGAGAGCTGTTAATTTAATAAATCTGCAGGCAAAACCAAGGTCCCCTTTTTGGTGTCATTGACATTACAAACCTACAAACACTGTTCCTCTCTTATCACTTCAACATCAAAAGGATCTTGCTTTGATTTCTTCTGTCTCCATGCATGAGAACAAATGAAAAAAAATTATCTTGTTTTGTTTTTTTTTTTCAGTGCATGTTTTTTGTTCTGGAAAGGATTGCATTAGTGAAATTGGTGTGTAAATGCATCCTTTGTTTCACTTGAGACTGTGCTGTACAAAGCTAATAATAGCATCAGTGTTTCAAACAGCATGAGGGCAACGATGAAGTTCTCTGTAACACTTAGTCTGTACATAAGATTTATTATTTCAGTATTTTCTGACATGACATAGATCACATGATGCTTAATTGCAGCAGAAGCATCCTCACAAAATCAGGGTAGGCAGCTGATCCACCCAGTAATTTCCAAATTACATGTATAGGACTGACCACGCAATGACATAATCTAATGTCAGAGACTACCCTTAATGCCTGCATGGAGTCCGTGCCTACCTCCTGTGAACCAGATGTTTGGAAGATGGCAAAACAACAACAAAAAGACTATAAACTGAGCTCAGTGTGCATACAGATAATAATCATGCAGGCTTCTAACACAATTTGAACACTCACTGAATACTAAAATGCAAAGAAACTGAATCAGGAGGGAAAAGCACTACTATTGCTGTGTTACTTTATTTCTCTGGTCACAAGTGTACAGAGCTGATGCCATGCCTTCCCTCCACAGGACTAAATGGCTTTACTTCACCTAGCTGGGACATGGGGTTCTGCACTGAAGGCTACAGGTTCCAACCTTGCTGATGCTCAGTGGAGGGAATGGAAATATTTTATTTTTTAAAATTACAACTTCCCTTAGAGCTAACAACATACTCTGGTTAACAGATTTTGAAATAGGGCAGAGGATTTAGTGCACTGCTGTGCACTCTTTTCTATGGTACCCAGCCATAATAGAAGTTTTTTGAGCATCCAAAATGTTTATTCTTGCTTTACTGAAAAACCATCAAGGTCTTCCAGAAAATGAACTCTGTTCAAGAACTTATTTTAGTGCTATCAATTAAATTTTAAAATTAAAGTCTATAAATGCCTGCATAATTTAATCTCTACCATCTCCATTTCCATCTTTTTTGCTGATACCTGGCCTAAGTTTCCTTGTTTTTTCTAGACATGTCTGCCTTCTCTTTGCAATGCCTCTTGATTTTAGTACCTTTCATATATGTGTTTGCCAAGCCCAATCCCTCCTTCCTCCCTCTCTCAGAAAGAAAACATAAAAAGAGCTTCTCTCCTTATTTTCAGTTTCCTTGCCCTGTTAGCTGAATTACTTCATTACATCCATTTTGGTGCATTCTGAAAATAAAAGCCATGTTATTGAAGGAGCTTCCCCAGCCATTCAGATAATGCTCACAATTATTATAGAGATGGTTCATCTGTAGAACTAATGAAGGTTCTCATTTAAAAAGCTCCACAAAGATGTTAATGAATATTCAAGATACCTATAAATTAGCATTTGTAATCCAGTTAATGGATTGTGGCTCTTTTAAAAATTTGTCCTATGAAACTTCTAGAGGAGCCACGAAGATGAGTACCTGTTTATTGTTTTATGCACCAGCTGTGGGTCTAAAGAACAAAGCCCTAGAAAGTTCTTTTTTCTTCTTCTCCAAAGCAGTACCTGAAATCTTAGTTGCAATCCGGGTTGTGATGGGTGGCCCAAAGCCCTTGACTGTGCTGGCTTTGATGGTGAATGAATACGTTGTCCCTGGGTATAATCCTACAAAGAGGTGATGTGTTTCATTCCTTAGTTTGAAGACTTTCCCTCTTTGGCTGGACAGGTCAGCACTGGGATCCAGAGACCCAACGGCCTTGTATGTAATCTGCAAATGAAGAACAAGGAGAGTAATAAGGTGATAAGGGGCCTTCTGCACCTGGCCTGTCTCTGCTCCTCTATTTTGCCATCTCTTAAGACTAGACACAGAAAATGAAAGGACAGATATTATTTCAGTGTCTCTAGTGAGCAGTTCTGTATTTGGATCCTGGCAAACATGACCATTTTTCCAAAGCTTTACTTACAAAAAACCTAATTTGTTTTCTCTGCTAAAACCTCAGCACGGGCAGATTTACATCAAAAGATACAAAAAAATTGCCTTTTGTTCCCAAGTGTCAGTACTTCTGTGGCCAAACCAGAGCACACAGCACAATTGGCAGAATTTTCATGAGAATTTCCCACACCATCCTTCACAGCATATGAAAAATTTGCTGCAGACATGGATACATTTCCTATTCAGCATTTTTTCTTTCTGGCAAACGATTTTCTCAAAAGGCCACTGAAAGCAATGGGATCCTTTTACTGATAGCAAAGGTTTGGGAAGCCTTTCCCCTTGCTAAAGAGAATATGCCAACATGAAATGTTGACGCGAAATGGTAAGTTTAAATAAAATAATTATCAAGTCTTGAGACAAAAGCCCTTCTCCGAGGTTGTAAGCCAGCTTCTGATATCATTTCCCCTCCCTCTGGTTTAACCTCAGTTTGCAGGTTTACACGTGGTACCACGCCTGGATTTCACCTGAGAGAATAAGTCAGCAGGGTTGCAGACTTGGAGAGCTGGCCATGCCTACACCTGCTGCTGATGCTGACACACTGCTAGGTTGAAAACACACCTTTGGAATTCTGCTCAAGCTTCATTATGCTTAACCATGGCAACCCTGTTGATATACAGACACTTGCAAGTAAAACTCATGACTTATTTACCAGCCAATTCCTTGCCTGCCTTCCAAATTCAATCCAAAGGCAGTTCAATTTCAGCTGAGCTGTCAATATAATATAACGTGCTCCACTGGTCTCCTAACCTTTCCTGATATCAGGGATCCTCTCTTGTTTGTAATGAAACACGATGAATAAATCAATGTATGTTAATACACAAAGTCTTCTATTTTTTATGAAGGACTCCATAAGAATCCAATTCCCAGCTTTGCTGAAAGAGCTTTTGAAAATTTTTAAGTCGCTTGCTTTATGGCAGGAGGAAAATATTGCATTTTTACATAATGGTTAAAAATAGGGATTTTAGTGGTAACAGGATAAACAAGAGACAGTCTGAGGTTACTGACACTAGAGAAGGGGGTGTGAGTGGTGAATCCTATTATTTGGACAAAAAAGAACCACTTAGACAGAGCTGACACCCAAGACAGGGCAGAATACCAAAGAAGGGCCATGAGTAACATTCAGACCCACAGAGCAGCAAGAAACTACAAAAGCAGATCTTGAAGGAACTATAATTATACAGCTCGCAGGTGATTTTATGGGAAACTTACTGATTTTTCCATGATTTACAGCCTGGTTTTACATTTTTATTACTTGCCAGAAACCTGAGACAAAGAGGTTTTAGCACAACTGTAAACAAATAATTTTTTTAAACTAACAGTAGAGAGGAGAAATCTTTACACTCACTCCTTTTCCTCAGGGAAGGTGAGGACCATGCAATGCAGCATGGCATGGGACAATATTTTGACAGTTCTCACTGCATCTTAGTGCTTCAAGGCAAGTGAATCTGTACAAAAATACCACTGGAGTTGGAGTGAGCACCAAAGACCTTAAATTAAGAGACATGACCCTAGCCATAAAGAAGAATGTTTGGTAGGAATGACTTGGAGAAATCTATATGCTGCATTTGCAGATGAGGTGCTAGAGCAATAGCAACTCTATAAAATTCCAAAGGGGAAGTAGCAAAAAAAGAAAGGAAAAAAAAAGGAACTTCCTACTGCTGGGCCATTGGAAACCACATTCAGGTTGTAGCCTAGATGAAATCAGTGGTATTTATGGTTAGACACATAATACAGAAGGCTATATATACATGGAAGATGCATTTGTTCTTGATCTCCATATAAATAAAAGTACTTAGTTACCTTTACCACTTCTAAAGTCACTGTAAAAGGAGTTATTTTCCTTCATTTTAAAAAACTATCCCCTTAGAGCAAATAGAGCTAAAAAAGCTTTTAGTAGAGAAAAAAAGTCCCTATTTAAATTAAAAACAAGAATCCAGTCTTTTTTTTTTTTTCCTGATAGCAGAGACTAATAGTTCCAGGTGGCCTTAAATCAACTTGGATTAATTCAGAAGAAGCAGGAAAGGAGAAAATTATATTTGAGAGAGGGTAAAGTCCTCAACTTGAGATTGTAGTGTGGTTCAACTTTCAGACAGACTGCTCACTCAAATCCGACTTAAGTATTTTCCTTTTTTTTTTTTTTTTTTTCAAGATACATAAACTGCAGTAGAAAGAGATTGATGGCATAACACTCTATCCCAAAATGTATAAGTTCTGTTAAACCAGGTGATGTGTGGATAATGAGAGGAAGTTGTCCTCGTCTCCAAGCATAACATTTAACTCTGATAAGTGAGCATGCAACCCAACACGGGCAGACAACAGTACAAGGCTGTGGTCCAGTTTCATCCAGTCCATAAACAGAAATATTTAAGGGGCAGATGTAGCTAGTTACCAGCCTACTACTCTCATCAGATTTAGTCTCGATTTCTCTGCTTTCCACCTGTAGAGCTCTGAATGACTGAACCAGCAAAGTTTTTCAAGACCCAACCAGAGTAACCTACAGGATGTGCCCACTTCTGCTGATGGCTGTCAGCATGGCCATGATAAGCTGACGTTCTCTGTCTCCATTTTCCCATTTATTAAATGAGGGCTATTACACTCCTCTACACAAATAGTTTTATGATTGAGGGATTCTATGGAGTTCAGCAATTTTTGAGCGCTGATGGTTAAACAGCAAAACCACAGGTGAGACACAATATGTGTCTGTGTGTTTGAGTGTCTCTGTGTCAGAGCAGTTCCCAAAAAGACACTGTAATACATCATTTGTATGTTGGGGTTCCCGTAAGACAACAAGAAGTCACTTCTATTCTCCTTAGTTGATTTGAACTGAAAGTTCTCAAGCAAAAGAAATTTTAGGGAATCAGGCACCGAAACTTTCAAGAAGAAAATGGAAATTTCCAACTCTGGAATAAGTTCTAAATGCACAAGAAACAAGCAGAGAAGAAATACAGAACTCTCCCAGAGCAAGAAGAACGCTGAAAAAACCCACCTGCTCTTCTAGTTGGTATGCTGAGACTGTATCTTCATTTCTTGTTCCATGTGTCAAACCATTTCATCACAAAACAAACAAAAGATTCTAATCTAGAAAATAAGATGACTCAACCACTAGAAAGCAGCTGTTCTAAATTATTTTAAAATAATCTATTTTAATGACAAGCCACGTCATATAACACTTCTGCATGCTTTAAAAAAGAAACAATAACATAAATTTCGATGTTTAAAAACCTACTAAGAAAGCAAACAAGAAAATGCTCAAAAATATATTTAAGATTTTCACTGTGAAAATACTGAAAATGTTTGTTTTTATCCTGATGCAGAATAAATGTAAATACAAAGATGAGGAAATTTCTCACACGATTGAAACTCCTTTAACCAGCTCCTGCACAGCAGGCACCTGTCATAAGTTGCTCCTCCTTTGGAAGCTGGAATGGTTGTCCAGAGTTTGTGTATATAAAGTAGAGTTTATACATTGGCTCTCAGGCAGCTTGACAGTTCCCTCAAAAAAATTTGAGGCCAACAGTGCTATGTGAGCAAACACAGGTGCAGGCTAAAATACAGCAAACCCAATAAATATACATTCAAAAAAATTTAAATCTTCCTTGGTACTACCTTGCCTGAGTTAATGAAATGATTCTTAAGCTGAAGTAAAAATAGCAGTAAATTTGAATTAAGCAGGAAGTCATTAGTCAGATGGCACAGGAACTCAGGAGGATAAAGAATAGCCACATTGCCACCAGAACAGGAGGGATGAAACACTGAGGACAGAAATGCTTTACTTAGGAGATACACATAGATTCAAATTCCTGGTCCACTCTGCAAAACTTGGCTGTGAGTCCTAATTCTTTATAAATGTAAAACAGGTCAACAGTACAAGTTCAAGTTAATAGGAAACTACAAAACAACTTCTTATACATTTAGAGTCCAAGAGATCAGTGATATAGCACTGCTGTGACAGAACATGAAGAATAAAATAAAAATAGATCAGTGTAAGAGGTGGGATGGTTAGAAAGTTCACTCCTTAATACTTAAGCAGACATCCAATCTACATCACTGAACTCTCTGTCCCTGTTAACCAGGAGCACCCCTTCTTATTCCACCCTCTCATCTCTTTTTAACTCATTTTAAAAGTTCAGAGCATTAACTCCTTGAAATTACTGAGCAAAAACTACATTAAGAACCACAAAGATGAAGATGTAATAGTGTGAGCATAAGCACAGCTCTTCTCTCCTTCACAGAGCCCAATTTAACACAATTTTCCAGGGAAACGTGAATGGTTTGCTAACTGTCATCATCTGTGACTCTGAAACTTCTTATAAAACTTTCATCGTGGAAGAAAAGACCAGTACCATAGCAGAGGTTTTAACTAAACTAGGAAGCATAAAGCTATTTTCCACTGCAAATATTCCTTCAGATGAGAAAAGCTAAAATCATAACAGAAAATAATAATAATGAAAAGAAAACACCTTTACCCCTGGTGGATTTTCCCATATCCCACAGGGATGTAGGCAACTGTGTCCACACAAGCAAAAGGAGGCTGTGATACTGGAATACATTATTATCCAGCTTCAGCAGGCAAACCTTGAATGTGTCTGTTCAGTCTGAGTATCAACCATGGACCAGAGCACGAAACTCCACAAGAACTTCACAAGCTGCTGAAGAAGCTGAATTAACACTCAGTGATTTGCCCTCCACCCAGTGACCAGGAGCACACTGATTCACTGCCCCATACTTGGCAAATGCAGATAGCAATAAAAGTCTGGTAGATTTTATTCCATCTTTGCACGGTGGAGAAAGGGGAAGCTTAGTCGTGGGCTTTGTTCAATACAAATATCAGTAAGTGTAGTGAAGAACTGGAGGTTAAAAAAACCCAAACGGTTGGAAAAAGTGTACACATTTAAAATGTGGTAATTAAACAGTGAAACAGACCATCCAGTGCTGTGATAAATTACCCTCCAGGCTTAGATATTCCATTGCAGGAATGTATTATGTCATGATCACGAGGCCCCGAGCTTAATACAAGAACAAATTGTGATAAAGATCTCATCACTTGATTGTAATGGTCCTTCTCACCCTCCACTACTAGAATCCTCTGGGAACCCTAGATGGCTGTTCAGATTCTCTTTAATCCTCTTAGATAAATAAATTAACAAGAAAGAATAGGCTGCTCAAATGATGGCTGATGTATCCGTTTAGCCTTCCCATACATTTGATACATTTGAGTAAGCTTTCACACTGACAAATAACTGAGCTGTCAGGATTTCATGTGTTCATAACCTTAAAACTGAGGGCAGCAAACTCTAATGTCTCAGGATTGAGAGCTTGCCAGTCAAGGCAAAAAAATATGCTCATATGTTTCCTTCCACAGCAATTGATCCCAGTATACATGCCATTTTATCTTATATCTTTTGTCATATAGAATTAAATCAACCACGGCGAGTGGAATTTTCCTCTCTACAACCATATTCACCATCAAACATTAGGACTTTAAGCTTTCCCTCTGATTTTAGAAATTGCAGCCCGTTTGAATGCAAATGGTAAGTACTGCTATTAAATCAAACACTACTTTGTAGATACATTATGCAACCTTATATCTATTTTCCATTTTACTGACAGCCTGCATAGCAGTTTGGGGAAGGCATTTGAAACCAATAAATCCATTATCCCCTACATTCCCATCAGTGTTTTATGTCCCTGTCTTTATAAAAACACCCCATCCTGCCTCTACATAGCCCTCACACAACACCCAGAACTCAGCCTCTGGGGATAGTTTGGAGCTGACAGGTAGCCACATCATACATATTGGGTTATTTTCCTTCTTTTCACTCAGCAATGTCTCAAGACTGAAGCAGTCTCTTGCCATGGACAAGAAAGGGGCTGGAATCAGGGAGATCACACGGCCACGATGTGTGACTGTGCCAGGGTCAGAAGCTGGGTCTGCAGGGACACTCTGACCACTGTTTCTCATTTTACTGAACCAGAAGAAAAGGAAGCTTTTTCCTGCCTTATTGCTCGGTTTTTACTTCACCCCTGTCTTTTGAAACAAGACTTGGAAGATTTTTTTCTCTCTCTTGGCTCTCATCATATCACGCTGCATGCAGGGGCACAGGGGGGTGGTCTGCCTGCAGAAGGGGCACTGGGAATAAGGATCCCTGGTGGCTGTCACAGGTGTCACCTCCTCTGGTGCTGCTCAGCAAGCAGATGACAAGGGGGGCAGCCAGCCCATCAGACCAGAACAGCCCCAGAGCTGCAGTCACATCCCACACCAGAGCTGGGAGGGGAGCACACAGCCAGGCCTGGCACCAAAACCACTGAAATAGGAAAAATAAAGTTCCTGGCATCCCAGAAAATGAGAACTGCAGACCAGTCACAGCTTTAATGGTTTCCTTTTTTAAAGGGGCCCCTCATCTCGAAAACCACTTAACTGGAGAGTGATTGCTATTAGAGCATCTTCCAGTACCCAAAAGGGCTCCAGAAAGCAGAGGAGGGACCTTTTATAAAGTCCTGTAGCTATAGGATAAGGGTTAATCTCTTTAAAGTGGAAGAGGTGGGATTTAGCTTGGACATTAGGAAGAAATTCACTGTGAGGGTGCTGAGCCCCTGGCCCAGGCTGCCCAGAGAAGCTGTGGCTGCCCCATCCCTGGCAGTGTTCCAGCCCAGGTTGGATGGGGCTTGGAGCAACCTGGGCTGGTGGGAGGTGTCCCTGCCCATGGCAGGGGGGTTGGGAGTAGATGATCTTTAAGATCTCTTGCAACATAAACCATTCTATGATTCCCCAGCTACATAATCCTCTCTTGAATTAGGATCCCCTTTATTTAACCAGAAGAAAACCAGGCAGGCTCAGGGGTGAACAAGCCTGACTTTCTGGTGTTTATGTCCTTCTTAGTGTAGCTTTAGAGCAGCTAAAACCCAGCACTGGTGCATTCACACCCCACCACAAAGCAGAACATCTCCTTCACTGCCAGGCTCTGGTCCTGCCTGCCCAGCACCTGCAGACCCCAGCTTCCACAGAATGAGCAGCTCTGCAGAAGACAGATGACAACAGATACAGAAGCAAAAAATGCAGCGGTCTGGTCAGATCACAGCTTAAACCCCACACCAGGCCATGTGGGAAGGCTTACAAAAGTCTTGATACTCATAAGGAACAAAAATCATAAGAAGCCTGGATACACACCTGAATACACAGCAGTGAGATATTCCTACAAGGGAGAAGAATTTCTACTGCACACCAGCTGGAAACACCTCAGCCCAGCAAACCACTTGAAGACCCATTTAGCTCCCTTTACTGCTAAGAGAATTTTAAGTGCATGTCTAACATGCTCATCTCAAGAGCAGAGGATAAAAGAATCAAGTCCAGAGCTGTGTTCTTACCCTAAGACAAACTGTGAGAACTCGCAAAAAAATTAAAAATGCATCTTCAATGAAAGTATCACAGAGAACAGATGAGAACTCATTTGTTAATCAGTTCTGACACAATCCAGAAACCAAATGTTTGTCCTTTCCTCTTTCACACGTGCATCCCTAAACCAAACCTTACTTTCATTTGCTGATTTTTCTAGTCCTTTTTTTTTTTTCCTGAATCTGTCAGTTTTCAGACCCACGGAAAAGACCTCAAACACCAGACACCCATGAATAAAATGCAGAAGAGTTGTCATGTTCTGCTAATTATCAAATAATCTGATTGCCTGTACATCACAGTGCTCCTCATAGGCTGTTTGCCACAGCCTGCCAGAAAGGCAGAATGCATTACAATGGAAGGCACAATTTTTTTTTTTGGCATTATGTGTTAAAACAACTTTGACTGCAGTTTTTACAGCTGTCTCTCATGCCGTGCTCTCAAGTTGTCCCACTTTTAAATCTTTCTCTTTAGAAAGATTTAAAAGCAGCTGTACGGACTAAGAGAAGGATGGAAATAAACTATGCAATTTCCAGACCCATTTTATTATTTTTTAAATTAATACCTCCACCCTTCCTGTCTAGAATAATTCCCCAAAATACAGGCTGGCCAGCTGCAGAGATTTTGATAACTGCTGCAAGTCTCATTCAGCCTTTCAAAAGAGAAGGGAAGACAACCCAGCTCCTCCATTAATCCACACCTGCCATAAATAAGAGGGCAAAAAGTTCTTCCCAAAGCCAGTGTAAAACCCCTGTTTATTAATGTTCCAAGTAATAGCAAATAAATTCACCTTAACTGCTCCAGCCAGCAAAAAAGCCGAGTTGCTTCTGCAATATTCTAGCAGAAAAATGCTCAGTTTTGCAGGTAGGTAACAGACTGAAGAAAACACATTTTTATATGCAAAATATTTGCTTGGAATTTAGAGGTTAAGACCCTGTCTTGCACATTAGTATTTATAGCAAGAGGGAACATATTTTCCTGAGATGCTTTGCTAAGGTAGACAAAGTTGAAGTTCTCATGAATATTACCTAGCTCTTCAAGTAGCTGTAATCTGAAGAGTTCATCTGCTGGCCTGATCTTGCTATAACAGCATGACAAAGTGGCAAAAACTCATCTCCTAGTTATGGATCTGGGGAAATATAGCAAGGGAGCTTGGGCTCTGGTAGGGCTGGTACCACAGCACGAGGATGCTGGGAGCGCATCCTCCCCCCTTGATGCAAAGTCTGAAATGGAGAGAGGACCCAAACAAGGAACACCTCTGAGTTGAGTAGCTCATGATCCCCATGCCAGGGAGAGAAACTCTGCAGCTTCAGGAACAAAAAGTAACATCACTGGGGCTGAGGCATCTGTCCTCACCTGGCTGGGCTGTGAGCCCACAGCTGCAAATGCATTTGCGAGATGTGGATGTGAAGCAGCCAGGAGAGCTTCAGCATGGGTGGGCTGACCACAGAGCCATGCTGGGGAGGGGACAGGGACATGCCACCCCCTGCCACGGCAGCATAAATCCTGTCACAGTGTACTGCAGAAGCTGATCCTGTGGGTTAAACAGCCCACCACTCTTCATGTCCCAGAAATCTTTTCTGACTCTCTTTCTACATTTCAACTCTATACATCTCGGATCACCTAAACCTTAAAGGATTTGTCCTCTGTTTTGATTTGAAAAAGTTATTCACTTCCCCTAAAGCCACCAACTCCTAATCATCATACAACATCCTCTTTCTTCCCACCCCTGCTGGAAAGTTCATGCTCCCTTTCTCACTCAGGGGCATATATGACTTTACACTGTGATTTTGCTTTCCACCCTAATCAAGACATTTCATCAGAAAGAACGAATCCTGTGCCTGATATATCAAGGCCTTTAAAGAGACTTCACAGTGTTTACACCCAGGGGGCTTTCATTTGTGCACAGACTGTTTATGACTTTTGCTGAATAAAGTCACTGTTACTGGTTTCCTCTTGAATAAATCCTGGGTCTGATTTCCTAATGTCCTGGGGAGAGTCCAAAGTCAGAAAAGAGCTGGAAATCCTCCATCACCTTGGAAAAACAACATTCCTTGTTCCTTAGGACACAACTGCTTTATAGCAAATAACTGGGATACAGCTTTTGTAGATACATTAGTTACTATATGAATAAAAACCTCTTACTATTGCAGAAGAGGTCATTTCCAATCAGGCTTGCTGCAATAAGTTTTCTGGGTCATTCACCTGAACTATATTTTCACAAAAGCCAGAGGCTGTAAAATGTATGGCGTAGAAAGCAAGTTAAAAATTCCTACTATAAAATACCATAAAAACATTTCAATTTTTTTTTTTTTAAGTGACTTCCCACACAAAGGTATCTCAGCTATCCATTAGCTGAAAGTGAGATACGTCTCATTGAGCAACTAAATACTCTTTGCAGAGAGAAAAAAAAACAGAAGCCTAAATGGAGAAAATACACTCAAAAGTCTAAAGCTGAAGCAATATTTCTTCCCAGCTACTCCTAGTGCTGCAGTAGCACTGGGAACATCTCACTCACCCGGTGCCCAGGACACTGGAAAGAACTGGCCAGATAGGCTTGCTCAGAGGGTAAGGCCCAGACAGCAGGTACCCACTAAAAAACAGCCTGTGGAAAAAATTGTACCATGTCCCCCCTTCTCTACATAACATTCTGTTTGCAGCTGCTTTCCCTGGGAAGAAAATCTTCTGTTCCTTGAGTGTCTCCATCAGCACAAGACAACCAACAGAAAAACCATCATCCAATGCCCCAGTACTTCTCTTTTCCCTCTAGACATCACCCTGGCTCTCCTGAGAGCTATTTTCTCACTCACCCGCTCCCAAGGTACCAACCCAAGAGCCTGGGTGAACTCTGAAGCTTGGTGTATTCTCCATTCCTGCCTCTGCAAGGAGGATGGTGGCAGGAAGAAACTTGAGCAGAATGAAAGCAAAAGCTGTTTGTTTTCACAGACACTGTAATCTTGCTTTCTTCAAATCTAACTGCTAAGCAAAAGAGAGGGATGTGTGTTCAGCCAGGCAAGTCTGGGAAATGCATCAGTAAAGGCACCTGAAACAGAGGCTGGTTCATTTGTTTGCAAAAAGGACAAACTAAAGCCAGTTCTAGACCCTTCTCCCCATGTTACATTGGTTTTTATTCACTTTGAGAACACAAGGGCATTCACTAAAACACTGACTAGCACAGCAATAACCATATTATGTGCACTACAGTATATTTTACATTGTAAGGGTTTCCTTTTTTTCTCCTCTGTATTACTTTGTTTTCTAAAGGCAGATTGGGGAGACCACATGAATGAAAAGTGAACTGTTAAGACCTCTAGATACCTCTCTTCTATTTCTATGGTCCTGTAATCAACTTCCAGTTCACACAAAAACAACTTCTATTGCATTTTTAAAATGTTTTGTAAAACTCCTGCTGAACTCTAGTACATGTACCTGGTCTTGAGTTCCAAAAAAAGAAACTACAGTGAGAAAAAGACACTTTTGTTCCCTTTTTTAATGGTCAGTTAGATTTTTCTTTTACTTCATCTTTCGGAATATAGTCACCCATAAATTGCAATCATTGGATAACCCACTAGATTGGATCAATCTCATTCTCTTTATCCTAGGCACTAGCAGTGATATTCTGAGCAGTCTTCACTCCATCCCTCCCTCTGTTTTATCACCAAATTTCTCTTGATGCTCCAAAGATTATTTGGATTGGTTTAGGTTGTATTAAAAGGCATCCTAGTTAAGAGAGTCTCACAAGAAAAATTTTAAATTGTCCAATTTGTTGTTCCAATTCCCCCTTTAGGATAATCTAGCTCTGCTGCTTCTCTGCCTTTCACTAATGAGCTGTAAAATCAAGCACCAAGCTTTCAGTTGAGTCTGACTGGCTCCATCCCTGCTTTAGAAATAAGCCAAATCTCTATAAGAACTGAACCTCAGCACTTTGGTTCCCCCTGTTAGATCTCTCCACCTTGGCAAGGACCAATGGGAACCAGTGGGAATGTGCCTTAGGTCTGTCCTATTTGGTGTAATTTTCTCCCTCCCCTTCTTACCCCCCAAACTGGAAATGTTTTGCAGGGGCAGAGGTGGAAGAAATCAACTTGGCTTCTTGCTGATGCTGTCACATAGTGCCAGGAAAAGCCATGTCACCAACACCACTGCTGTGTCTGGACAGGGAGCTGGAGGGGGTGGCAGAGCAGCAGCACCTCACTGAGCAACCAGAGGTTTTCACTTCTCCTGGTGAGGAGGTAAATGAGGTTAATTGCCACCGATGGAGACTTAAAACTTTGCATGCTGGAAATCACAGAATAAAAGTAAACTTGAAAGGCTCAGGCACTTTTCAAAATGTACTTCATTAGGTTTCAATTATAGAGGGAGATTAGAGGCCCGTGATAACAAGAAACAGTATTTTCTCTGATGAAGATGAAAATATTTTCTCCCTCTTTACAGCTTTTCTTTCAGCACTCTCTCCCACACTGTCCCATATTTCCAAACACTCCAACCCTCAGCCATGCCTCCCACGCTGCAAGATAACTGCAGAAGGGCAAAGGGAGCAAGAAACCCCTCAGGCTCTGAATCCAACCTTTTGCAACACCAGGCAAGTACGTAAAAGAGGCTTAGTCACAGTGATTCATACAGCAGATTGTTCTAATTCCACCCTCTCCTCCATCCATCCATTCAGAGTACACTTTCCAAATCCTAACATCTTGTTTTATTTCTCTCTCTGGATGCCTGGCACTCTGCAGGCTATTTTAAAATTGACTACAAAAAACAAGCCAGCCAGGATAGCTGTGTTTTTCTGCACACAGAGGAAAAAAAAAAAAAAAAAAAATCAGGCGAAGGAAGTAGTCCAGAGGCCAGAGATTTCTATAACTCAAAAATAGGTAGAGTATGTACATGTTCCTGTAGGACTCACAAAATAAAAAAAGGCTTCAAAAATCTAAATGACAACATCAAAAAAAAAGGTATGGCTGTTTGTGGTCAAGTTTCATCTGCTGTAACCTCAACACAAAAGCTCTTTATTAGTGTAGCTCTGTATTTTCTGGCAGTCTCAAGTGATTAATGGTTTCAGCCCCAAAGCCTATAGTGGTTCAGCCTCCAAAAAGCATAAAAATAACTGTTTGTTATTGGACCTATCAAAACTGTGAACGCTATTTTGTGCCAGGTTCTTCTAGCCCAATTTCAAGATTTTCCAGACCACTTATGTGAGTCCTCCAAACCTAGCATGTCAGCTGAAAGGTGGCAAAAGGTCTGAAAAGGGAATCATGGAAAGATTATGTTTAGCCATACGTAAAGGGTAAAGAAAATACCTTCAGGTGGCTGCTGCCTAAACTTAAGCAGAAAAAAAAATAAAAATCAGGGCATTTTATAGAAGGAAAAGGATCCTAACACTGGCATTTTGAGCTTGCTACAAAATGTAATTTAAATATACTTTTCAGCTGTTCCTGGACTTACTGGAATATTAGTGCCTTTTACCAACAAGCATTCAGACTCTGAATAGCAATAATGAGAATACAAATTTGAATGTGGCTCAGCCTAGTCTCCTAAGTATAAAACATGAGTAGGGGAACATCAAAACGTGGCAAAATTGGAGTGCAGACACCTGGCTCTGAAAAGTCATGCAGAAAACTGAGTTTATACTGCTTCTCCTTGTTTCTTATTAAAATAATTTGGAGGCTTGAAAGTGAGACAGATTCATGAATTCACTAGAGAGCTGGAGAGAGTCATCAGACAGTAATGGAAAGGCAGATTTTTTTATTGATTCAAATTAAGGGTAATTTATTGGAAAAAAAACCCCACCATGATTTGCATGAAAGACGTTGCCTAAAGACACAGCAGTCTAAGTGTGTTTTGATATATTTTACACACACAGAGGCTGTTGGGTGCAACTCCCTCTGCTGACAGAGGAATTAGCCCACAATCCTGCAGGAGAGTCATTTCTTCAGCTTATGATCACCCAGCAAGACAAAACCAATTGGTCACAAGAATGCTCTGAGATAACTCAGTTCTTAGACACTTTAAGAGAAGCCTCTCCTCTCTTTTAAACTGTCACAAGCAGTCTGGTCATTTTTAATCACCCTGTGCCCCCCAAGCAATGAAACCTCATTGTCCTACAGTTTCAGGGATTCCAGGACCTCTCATCAATTGTCTTTGTCCTTATGGGAAATTTGAAGAGCCTTTGCTGTACAGGTCTCAGCTCTGGGGAACAGAGAGGAAATCTGACCAGAAGACATTTGATTGTAGGTCTCAATCCCAAAAATATTGGTGTTTTCTAACCACTGGCCAAGGGAAGCCCATAACTCCATGGGGAAGCTCAAAACTTTCATTTTGGTGTTTCCCTAACTTAAGATTTGAATTGTCAACAACAAACCCAAACTAGAGACATTACAACAGGCTAAGAGAATGCCTGGGGCACAAAAACATGCCAACATTTCCTAAATTAAACTGTCCATCTCCTTTTAAGTGGCAAGTTCCCTACAGCCAGAGCTACAGGGACAATGCCAGGGGTTACAAACACCAGGATTTGACTCCAGTGCAAGTAAGACCAGGTGGACATAATGCTGGTGAGCAAGACAAGTATTTCTTCCCTTGTTCTCCTCAGCTGTGGCAATGAGCATGATTTCCAGGTGCTTCTACCATCACCAAACCCCTGAGATAGCTACTGGAACACTACATTCCCCTCTCTGCCTCTTGAGACAATAAACCCACTTCTTCTGGAGCTCCTCACTAGAAAGAATTCACAGTTATGAGAAAATTTGTTGTGAGGAAGACAGGGTAAAACACCAAAAGAAAAGTGCACTGGATTTACCTACCTTCACCACGTCACCTTGCTGCTGTTACTGTTGTCAGAGTGCAAGAACATTTCTCTGAGGTTTAATCTCCAGGAGCAGGCTACGTGTGCAGCATGCTGGGCAGGTGTGCAAGCTACTGGTTCTCAGCAAGCAAACCTTTCACAAGTTTCCATTAATGTGAACACGTTCTGAACACCCAAGGATTTGATAAAAGCAATTTACTTTCCCCAAGCCTCAGCTGAACCAACTCCTAAATTTGCATTTTGCCATTTGCATAGATGGGGTTTAATACCAGAGAGGTTGGTAAGCAGGAATGTTAGCTCTGTGAAAATCTGGCTTTGGGGGGGACTTGCTCCGTGGAAAACAATAGTAAAAAGCAGGATCCAATCTAGATCTTACAAGTGAAGGGGAAAAAAAAAAGCGCCACTTATTACATGAGCAGGAAAACTGCATGAAACACTGAGAAGCCTCTTAGAAAGGCAAATTATCACCCGGCGTGGATGGCAAAGGGATCATTTACATTCCCAGTTCGTAAAAAGCAGTGATTAATACAGCTAGAGAAAATGTAAAATTTAATGAGTAACTGAAGTGTTCAAACAAACTGCCAGTTTAATAAAGCTGAATGACAAGGCCAAAGTGTTGGGAATAAAATCTCAAGGTTCTGTTAGCAGTGAGAAAATTCATGGTTTGACTGAGAAGAAGAAAAGGTGATTTAGCATCAAAGGAAATAATTACTCTTCAGATAAATAAGAATTAGAATGAACATTTATATTGTCTTTTCTTCCCCTTTGAATGTGTCCAAGCCTCAAATTTATTTTAGTTTACATACTTAGCTAATTAAAGCTCTAAAAATAAAATAAAATTTTATGGGGCATTTCTGGACAAAACTTGCATAACTTAAAACAGACCCAGACACTTTGATTATTGCATCAAGTTTCTGTTAGTTTTTATGGTGCAATAAATTTGTAAAATATTGCCTCCTGCTGATCTAATTATGATCCTATTTTTAAGCAATTTTTAAAAATTATAAGTGTATTGCAGACTTTCCTTTTTAATGGCTTGAATTTCATTAAAAAAATGTGTGAAGTTGGGAAAGAAAATACTGAACCAAAATTTCAGCTGATGTAAGGAGTTGGCCTGTTTGTGCGAGGTGGTCATTGTGCAGAAACCCCAACTGCTCCAGATGCCAGCTTTAAAAATTCACTTTAGTGGCAAACTGGGTCCAAGTCTTCTCACTCATAGTGGCTCTGCAGGCCAAATCTGACCCAGGAGTCTTTTTTTCAAACCCTGTTTCTTTGATCAGTATCAGAATCTGATCAGTAAATGACACAGGGACACGGTTGCAGAGCACTGGGGTTGGGTAAGGCCAACAACTTCAGTTTTTACTTCTGACAACGTGAAGCTGAAATGTCCATGAACAAGACATCTCTACTCACTCCAGAAGTATTAATTTACACAAACATCTCTCACAATTGCATCTACCTTCTCAGAGGATGTCCACCTGATGCACAGGGGCTATGTGACTCTCACAAGCAGACCCATAGGGAGGTACTATACATAACTTGCATTCTGCAGATACAAATATTCAGGTGACTCTCAGAATGGGAATGGTGAGACAGATCTAATCACTGCCTGCTCAGGACAGCACTGTAGAAGTCAAGATGTGAAAATACATCCATCATGGAAACAGACTGACCCCAAAATGCCAACAGTGTTAACAGAAGTAAGACAAGCCAGAATTACCCTTTAGAAACTCTTTAGAAAAGTACCACTTTGCATTCATTCAGCATGTCATCATAACCTCAGGATACCTCCCAAAATAAGAAACAGTGCTCCTATAATTAGGATAGAGCTAAGCATTTACATTCCAGATATGGTTATCAAGGTAGAAGTAGGGTACAATGAGTACTCGAAGTGGGAAGAGACATAATGTAAGTATAAGAGCACAAGCTACACTCTGACACAAAGTCATTATTTTAGTCTCTGATGTCTGCATAACCTGCTGCTCACAAAACTCATCTGCAAAGAGAGCACTCTTTCCACTCTTAAAGCACTCAAGACCTGCTTAGTTCAGAGAGAGGCAGGTTTGTGGGCTTTTTGTTCAGTCTTTTTTCACTCTCGAGCACAACTACTTTTATTTTACTATCATAATGAAAAAAAATCAATGTACTGAGGACACGACTGCTACAAAGACTTCTGTTAGAGACATTTGAGTACTAGACAAGGTTCCCTGCACGGATTCTCCCTTTGCAGTGTCCTGAAAGACAGCTAAAGACATGATAACATTTGCAAGGAGAGGTTCCAGCCAGGATCCACAGCTACAAATCAGAAAAAAGACAGTTTTAATTGATAGCCAAGCAACACCAACAATCGGACTCCAAAGTCTACTGTTATTAGAGAAATCTATGATCAAAATTATTTAGAACTCATGTGAGGATGGACCCAAAAACTCAATAGCCAAGACTTTTCTTACCATGTGTCTGTTCTAAGGTGGTGAACCCAGAAATGTTTCAGGAAGTCAGACTCAGGTCTGTTGCAAATAGGTTTTCACTGAGGCATCTGCACAGAGATTCAGGTTTTTGAGCTACAAAACTGTATTCAGCCATCAACTGTGTTTCCAGATTTTTACAAGAAGGCATCAGCTCCTAGGTGGTCATTTCTTGTCCCTTCCTCAAATGAGTGACACTGACTCCTTTACATAGGAGGCTCTGGGCTGGTAAGCTTCATTTAAGAGCAGAAGATTGCAGTGATACCTAGCAAGAGTCCCAATTCACTGAAGCACATTTCCCCCTGGAGACTTCAGTGTGCAAAGGAAAAGCTGCTGAACAGAAGGCAGTGTACCTTCCTCTACTTTTAAATCCAGGGACATATCTGCTTGCAACACAAGTGCCACCTTAGACAAGAGCTCTGTCACCTTCAACCAAATAATGGTTCTCTGAGGGGCAGACAAAGCTGAATGGGTTGTACCAGATTACAGTGTATTTAGCTGCTGGCAATATTTATAATCAGGAGTTTATATGCAGAAATATTTGTAAACAGTAAATTTAGAGATTGACATGGTGCTAAAAGCTGTACTAACCACATCAGAGTACACTGCCCAAATCCTCCATCTCCTTAAGAGAGAAGATGAAGAAGAGGAAAGTGTTCTTCCCATTCATTCATACCTGTCCTCCTTTACTGTCAAGTCCAAGAAACATTATCACCAGGAGCTTCCACCTTTCCTGAAGGTAAGTAGATGAAAAATAAAATGCATCTCTATCTTCTGAAATGCCACTTTCCTCTTCCAGGAGATAATATGGAGAATGAAGATTAATTTAAAGCTGTTAATTGCTTTTGCAATTATTTTCTTTCAATTTGCTTATCTGGGGAGATAGGTAAGAGACATGCATTGCAAGTGATACAAACACTTGAGTGCCCAGGGACAGCATCCCAGCAGCTTGCTGTGAAGACGTGCAGCAAGAAGGTCTCTTAAGGAGATCAGCACAGTACATTAATAGCTGGTTAGGAGTTTCTGTTAGTTTTCTCCTCTACACTAAAATAGCACGGATGTTCAGAAAAAACCTGTAATATACTTGTGAAAACCCTGAGAATCTCCTGACTAGATGGCAATTCAGCCCCTCTTTTCCAGGAGTCAACCTGCAAACAGCCAAATAACACAGGTCAGCAAAAACTAAACACATTCTCTAAACCACCTACACACAGACTGGCAAGAGTGTAAAACCACTGCTGTCCTGCTCTGTACCATAAATATCCTCCAAGAAGAAGGATTTCTTAAAAAAAATAAAATAAAATAAAAAATCCTGTCATACTTAGGGGAACTGCTGAGCTCAGCAACAACAGGCAGAGTATTTTAGCTCTATGTTTATCTAATTTGGGACAAAACTGAAAATCCTGTGTGGAACTGCAAATACAGGTGCATGTTCAGCTTCAGCACAATTGGAATTTTCTATCAGCAGAGAAGAACCGTGGCTGGGGTTTTATCTTATTCTTAATTGATTAATCCCAGGCTTCTACAAGCAGCTCGAGCCCCCGTCGTATCATTAAGGATTATGTTCACAGCTCCTGTGTTTAGACAGCACTGTGTAAAATCCCAGCAAATTATTTGGTCACCGAGATGTGCGGGGAGCCCTTGAGGAGCAAAGCTGCTAAAACACTTATGCAGTGACAAGAAAAAGCAGGGGGTAAACCACACATCTTGATTCTGGCCAGGCAGGAAAGCTTCACTAGGGCTTCCTCTTCATCTCAGATTTGTTGGGGGGAAAAAAAGATATTATTACCATGCCTCCCCGATTAGAAATGTCAAGCACTTTGGTGTAATTTTTCTTCTCATATCACTGAGGAGCTCAGAGTAGCAAAGGAAAGCACCAAGATCTCCATGCAGCACACAGAACCCCAGCTCATCGATACCTTTTCTTCACATGACAACTATTAACAAATCACTGTAGCTGCAGGAAATATCTCATGGTCCAGAAAGGCTGTTCCAAGGTCCACA
Organism: Florisuga fusca; assembly: GCA_038090715.1. Lineage (NCBI taxonomy): Eukaryota > Metazoa > Chordata > Aves > Apodiformes > Trochilidae > Florisuga > Florisuga fusca. Next base: position 11,372,534 of record JAAWXA010000023.1, read on the forward strand.
AAGTCTGCAGTCTTTATTTAAATCTGTCAGTAAAGCAGCTAGAAATAGATGTCCCTCTGCTGCTGCTGCTGAGATTACACAAGTTAAACTAGCAGCAGGTAACAAGGGACTTCTTCAAACCTCCTTCAGAGGCAGCTTTCTTGGTACTTGATTACCATGACAGAGGGAACTGAGACTCTCAGAAACTCAGCTGACAGCACAGCAGACCTTTGCCTCAGGCAAAGCAGAATGAATTCCCGTCCTTCCCAAGTCAATGTAATTTATAGCCCAGGGCTGTGTCTCATTACTCCTGCCCAAGCCAAGGTTGTTCGAACTTCAGTGTCAGTTGAGCAACAGACTTGTCTCCTGCTGGCACTCCTCCCAGAGCAGGAGCCATGGCTTTATTTAGCTGGGAATCTGGTCTACTGCACCGAAAAGTTTGGAAAGACAAGAGAATGTTTCTGGAAAGTGGAGCACTATAAGGTAGATATTATAAACTATAATGAGAGAGAGAAAGATTGCCAGTATCCAGGAAAAGGACTGGGTTACATCTACCAAGCATCAGTGTTTGCTGAGCAGCAGCAAGGATGAGTTCACAAATTTCATCCTTTATAAAGATGACAGCTAGGTGAGGATGTAACTTTTGCCTGGATAACCTGAATAATTTCTAATTTGTCTGTGTCCTAAATAAGAAAAGAGCAAGTTAATAATGCTGTATATGCATTATTTTGTTTTCCTCCAAATTCTACACAAGTTTTACACTGTCACAGTTAAACAGCTTAAAAAAAGCTCTTGGCTCAGTGGAAAAAGGAAAATGAAAATGCAAAATATCCTAGACAATAATATGCAGGAGCTCTGTGTGCATAACTTGTGTTCTTATTTCTCTTCTCCAGTAAACAAACTCCCCATCATTCTGCATCCACAAGCCCCTTGTAGTCTGTGCAAAAATAAACAGAAATTAAAAAAAAACCTTCATCGTGCCATGTTGCTTGGCTACGAGAAGAGTTGGAGATTCCAAACCCATTGCCATGGGATAGCTAAAGTGTCACAGATTGGTTTGGGTTGGAAAGGACCTTAAAGATCACCTAGTTCCAACCCCCCTGCCATGGGCACGTCTACCTCCCACCAGACCAGGTTCCTCCAAGCTCTGACCTAGAACACTTCCAAGGATGGGGCAGCCACAGCTTCTCTGGGCAACCTGGGCCAGGGTCTCACACAACCCCCACAGCAAAGAACTTCTTCCTAATGTCTAACCTCCTATCCCCTCTTCCGGTTTAAAGCCATTGCTCCTTGTCCTATCACTCCATGTCCTTGTAAAAAAGTCCCTCCCCAGCTTTTCTGCAGTCCCTTCAGTCACTGGAAGGTGCTCTAAGGTCTCCCCAGAGCCTTCACTTCTCCAGGCTGAACAACCCCAACTCTCAGCCTGGGAGCTGCTCCAGCCCTCTGATCATATTAGTGGCCTCCTCTGGACTCACTCCAACAGCTCCATGTCCTTCCTGTGCTGGGGGCTCCAGAACAGGACACAGAATTCCAGAGGTGGGGTCTCACAAGCATGAAGTAAGTAGATGGCAATCCCTGTGTGCTGCTCACACCATCATTCACCTGTGGGAGTAGCTCTGTACAGGAGTTCATGAGAAGAAAAGACTTGGAACTTACCCAACAGTTTGGGGACCACATTTTTGCCTCTGGAAGAGTCACCAAAGTGGGCGTAGAGAAAGGTCACAAAGCAAGATAGACGCATCTTTTGATGTTTCAGTGGTCGCTGGTTTTCTGTTTCATTATGTATTTTCTAATTTGGGCACTCCCTCAGAGAGCTTGTAGAAGAATTTTGAAGATGACAGCAAACCCTTGTTTTTCTTGATTCTTTCTTGTGAACTTTGGAGCTCATGAAAACTCAATGACTAATGAACCACCTCGAGCAACAGCAGAAGCACCCCAGGCTGAACAGTGAACCTCAATTGGGAACCTTTTGACACAAAATAAAAAAATGCTGGAGGTGTTAAATCTTCCAGGGAAAAGAGCCAGGTTAAAAAGAAGCTCTTAGAATTTTCACAGATGGATTGATTTTGGATTCATTTTGAATGGACTTTCACCTATACTGAAAGAACAAAATACTCCCGAATTGAGAGTCTGAAACACAAATTAAATTCCACAAAGACAGGGCCAGACCTTCTATTCAGGTATCCAAAGAGGGATATTCTTCATTGCCTCAAGACCATTTCTTCACTTTTTTTTCAGCTCCAGAAGAAGAAAGAAGCTGACTCCAATATCAAAGAGGACATCACATTAACAAGACACTCGCTCAGCTCTCTTTTTGGTCAGACTTTTGTGATTTCCTACAGTTTTTGATTACCTGGTCATCACCACCACTGGTTTTGTCATTCATCCAGGCTCCCTTCTATGCAGCCAGCAGCCTGGCATCATTCTCCTAAACCATCATGCTTTTGGGGGATCATTAGGAAAACAAACCAGGGCTGGCTGCTGCTGCTGCTGTGCTCTCAAATTCTGATTTCAAGGTGATTTGTGCTCCCTTCCTCCTCGGTTTGTAAGGATGGAAGGGGCAGCAAAACTCTCTCTTCCTGTGTGTGCTTGGAGCCAAAAAAGGAATTAACTTGCCTAGCACAGTATCACCTCCAAAGTGTACAGTACGTCAGGGGGACAATCAATTCCATGGTTCTATAAAGCTGATTGGAAGATGATTACACAGCAAGCCATTGGCTTTTTTTTTCCTCTGGCTCACCAACTGCCCGTGCTTCTTAGGAACAATTACTTCTGCAGGTGACTTTGGGCTGCAGCTGGGATGGACATCAGTTTCAATCTTATCAGGAAGTTTCAGACATTTGTGGCAAAAGACTACAGTTAATTGCACCAAGTGTTACACAAAAGGAATAATTTGAAGAAAGTTATCTCCTAATGAACAGGAAAGAGTTAGTGACCAGGTTAGTGAACAATCCTTCTCCAGCGTTTTACTCCAGAACTAAAGAATATACTTTATGAGCAGATAATTGGGTGCATTTTCTGTCTTAACCCTCAGTTTAAGCCAGGCAATTACTGCTACTTATATCCCACCCCAGACCACTAAATTTTATCCAGGAAATGAGAAAAGCAAAGGCCTTTCATTTTTCCCATTCTTGTACTACTACTTTGAGGAGGTTATGGGAGAGTTAAACAGCATTATTGCAAGTTATATTTTAAGGCTGGCAATATGTGAAAGACTAAAAGCCCTGAAGAACAAACCCCTTTAATTTAGTCTCAGCACAAGCCCAGCATGGTTGGTAACAGTACAAAAAGCCACAGAACAGCTTCAGGAATGAATGTGGCAGTTAACCTAGAGAGACCCTGTGAACAAAAGAGGCCCATTTGCTCCTCAGCCTATTTACTGTGAGTCTCACAAACACAGAGTAAATTAAACCTGAACACAAATGCAGGCAACATACATACACACAAACAAGAGGGAATATAACATGGTCCGAGACCAAATATTTCTCTTGACCAGGAGCAGAGATAGTCGGGCTGAGAAGTCTCATCTACTCTCCTTGCTCAGATTCCTGTTCATTTTTCCTTTGCACTTTATTGCTTTTTGTTTTCTATAAATAAAACCAAATATCTATGAGAAAGGGAGGAAGAATGGAGTATGCAACGAAGCAATTGGGAGATCCTCAGTAATGTATGCAGGCCATTAAGGATTCCATTAAGTTTACTAAAAGGTCATTAATGATAAAATATCTTCTTTTATTTTACCTACTTTCTAAACATTATAGTCTATTCTGCCATTCATGCTTGCACCCCACTGACATTAATTAGCATGCTATATATTAAAGAGTGCTTCTAATGAGCTGTTATTTTCTATGATTTTATTGGAGAGCCTCATTGTTCAGTTTAATAGCAGAAAATGACAACTATAGGACCTGCTTTGATAGGATGGCAGCACTGAGGCAGTTATTCAATCTCCATACTTGTTCCTGGGTAAGTTCTTGCTGCTGAAAGCACAGCTTAATATGCACAGAGCTGCTCTGCCATGCTGCCCTGGGCCTAGCAAGAGGTGCATGAACAAACCCCAAATCAACACAACGGGGTACCAAGAGCATCACGTCCAGCTGCTCTCTTTGCTATACACCATAAAGGAACAGAAGCAAACCCCACATCCCTCTGAACTGGCTTTTGCCACATTTGTAGAGAAAATAACAGTCCTAGCTATTGTTGTGTTTGAAAATCATAAGACCAGATATTTTTAGTCACTTTTAAACTACCCACTTGTGCTTATATTCCAAGAAAAGTGTCTGCCTCCCCCTAAGTAGATTTTCACAATTTCAGACAGAAGTGGCTGAACTAGAAGCAAAGGGAAGAGTAAGTTGTTCTACTCAAGATAAAACCTAACAGCTGCCAGCATCCTTCTGAAGCTGCCCCATCCTGCTGTCAGCAATACCACCTGGACAGAAGGGAGAATAGAAACCAGGGTAAAAAAAAAAAAAAAAAACAAAAAAACAACAACAAAAATACAACAACCAACCAACCAAACAAAAAACCAAAAACAAAAACAGAAAAAACCCACAAAAAAAAACCCCAAAAAAGCCACAAAGAAAAAAAGAAACACATGGAGGGAAAAAGAAAAAGAACTTTTAGTGACAGAGATTGAGAAGGACAGCACAACACAGGAAACTAAACCCACACCCAGCCTGTCAACTGCATGGCAGGATCCTAGGTAAAAACTGGGACTAATACACAGGCACAAAGGGCAGCAGTAAGATTAATTTCCCAAAAGGAATCGTAATTCTGGCATTCTAACTTTTGAAGGCGATGAGAAAATCACCTTGACTGGCTTTTCCTCTATCAAACAGTTCCTCAGTTGCATCAATTAAGAGGAATAAGCCACCACTTCTGAATTTTTCAATCCTTTTTGCTAAATTAAGCAATACTTAAGATGAAAGGGAAATAACCATCTAGGAGGGAAGTACAGACATATATCTGTAATTTTCTTTCAACTTAGTTAACTACTACGTTTTGCTAAGCAAGATATTGTAAGATCTGAATATGGAATTGTTAAGGAGCTTTGTCTATATCATCATAACTGCACGGGTTCACTTGCACTTGAAAAGATTAGATGGAAGAAATGGAATTAAGAATCAATTGTTTTCCTGAGTGAGCAATACAGAGAAACAGCATGTTTGAAAGAAGAAAGAACAGACCAAAATTGTGTTTTTTTCTAGAGAAGAAAATAAAGCCCTGGAAGGCAGAAAGGCAAGATGTTCACATATCTACAAAAGGATTTTTTAAATTTGAACTTTTTTTACAGGAAAGAATGAGTTTTCAGTTCTTATCATTTTGTTTGGTTTTGGAAGAGCTTAACATGCACACTAAAATACTTCCTTTAAAAAAAAAATGTTTTTGTTGAAGCAAAATATCTTTTCTCATTTGCATTGGATTTATTTTTCTGCAAGTCTACTGGCTTCAAAAGAACAATAAAAAGGTAATCAAAGAAATTGTTATGCTCAAGGGACCATATTATGCTTTTATTTCTCACAAGCTTGATAAGCAAATTTTTTAAACAGTTGATTCAGACTATTTATAACACAAGTATGCTATTCACCTGGAGGTTGTCATACATTTAAAAAACCCTGACATCTGAGTTTCTCAAAAAACTCTCTCACTTTCTCATCATTAACAAATGCTTCCAAGCTCAGTATATCTTCCAAATAACAGTGAGTGAGCAGCACACAATTGAGAAAACTCTATGATTTGAAAAACTTTGTTCAAAAACTCTTCAAGGTGTTTATTCAGAAAAGGAGCCCTAATCAGGAAATCACATTTCCTGAGTTTTTGGCTGTGTTAAACTAAGTGGGACAGGACAGAAAAACACGAGCAACAAAGGAGCATGAAGGAACATGAAGCCACCAACCTCTGGATGCCTTTGCATCTACTAGAGAGACAGAGCAGGGTCTGATTCCTACCATCCCTTCCCATCAGCTTTAAATCAAAACAGCTCCAACCAACTTCAGTTCTGCCATTGGCATTTTATGGTTCCCAAATTGCTAGAGAAAAGAAAGCCACCCTGTTTCACCTGAAAAGCAGCTGCATGTGTTAACTTCTGTATAACTCCACGGGCAAATGAGGTTTTCCTTGCAGTATTGGAGAAGCCACCTTAAATGCCCTGGGTCTGGCAGAGGGCTCACTCAAGCACACACTACAATTCTAGGGCTTACATAGAGCTTATAAACCCTATTACTTTATTATAAGCAGCATGGAGGAGGGAACAAAGGTCCCTGTGGGATTCTGCTGGCTGAAAGAAAAGAGATTTCCTTGTGACTTTGCTCTGCACCTCAGGTTTCACTGAGAATCCCTCACTAAACCCTGCCTTGTCCCAGAAACAGAACAACAGGGGCTGTGGCTGACAAGGCATCCCCAACCGGCTACCAAATTGAGCAATGCTCAGATTTATCACCCTTCTCAACTGCCAAGAAAAGGTAACACATCAGTGCATTCAGCACTATTCAGTTTCCAAAATCTGGCCTGAATCCTGACCAAGAGGGGCCCAGAGCACATGCAGCATCTAACCAACCTGTCCACCAAGTGCTCAGGAAATACTACAGTAAGAAACCATGTCATAAAACAATCCCTCTTCTGCCAGCCCAGCCCTCTTCCAGTGGAGTTCTGCACAAAAAGCCATTAACTCCAGAATTAATTTAGCTGTGTAGATGTACACAGCTTTCCTTACACGTAACTGAGAGGATGGAGCAGCCTGCTTCAGAGCTGACAGTTTCAAACTTAAATAGATTATACATGGCCACACAGCTTCGTTGTTAGTTTAGACTATTAAAGCATTCTAATTCAACATAGTGCAGCTGCAGTAAAGCACTTTTTATTCATGTAATTGACTTTCATGGACTCTGGACAAAGGATATACTGCAGTACAAGACACTGAATAAATCCAGTGTCAAAGGAAAACAACATTAGTGCTGCAGATGAGAGTAATATCCCGTTGCACCAAGACTGCACTGTCAAATGCCCCTGCAGAAAAGTGGTAAAGCTACCACCAAATATACAATCTTTAATTGATCCTTTCCTGGGTTTTGAGCTCTTCAGAGTGTCTCCTTAATGTTCTCTTAATGTTTAGCTAAATGCAGTAGCCAATAGTGTGTGGCATGGACTTCCTTCAGCACACACTTAGTGAGCTTAAGTGAGAAAGCTTTGTCCCAGGAGTGTTGTGCATCCACGGAATGCAATTGAGAAGCTGTAACATGATTGATTTTCAGGGGAACATTCAAAGCCACTTCTCACTAAAGGCAATTTCTGAGAATTGTCATCTTTCTACTGTTTCAACTGTAGAGCTTTATATAAATTGGCTTCAAGATTTCGTGGTTGTTGCTTTTCTTCTTGTGGGAGCCATTTCTCACTCTTCTTAACCAAAAAAAGAAAAGCCTTTAAATAAACAAACAAATTCCTAAACGAAGTTGAGCTCCTAACTCTTTCAGCTTTTCAAGGCAACCTTTTTTTTTTTTTTTTTTTTTTTTTTTTTTTTTTTTTTTTTTTTTTTTTTTTGTGGTTAGCTATCACACCACATAATCATGCTTTGTGTTATAGTGAATATGCACTTTCAGTGATAAAAAGTGGAAGAAATTTGTTTCCACCCTCATGTAAATGCAAGCAGTGCATCCTACAAATATTGACCTTATGCATGACCCCCTAAGAGGCTGCTTCCATGTAACAATTTCATCTGCAGGGAAAAAGTGAGTTAAGTGATCAAAAAGAAATGGCATATTGGCCACTGGAGAGATGATGAAGGGCAGGCAGAAATTTTGCATGGCAACTGAGAGGATCTGTAACCTCTGAAGTGCAATTTAAACTCAGATCCAGTGGGGTTAGAGGAGCTAGGCTCCAAGCATCCCATTAAAATGCTGAAATTGGGTATGAAAGTCCCTTACAACATTATTCCTTGCATCTAAATAGAGATTTTCAGCATTTCAGAAACAGCGACTGCAAAAACTAGATAGTTAGTAGCTGCAAATGCATCCTTATTTTTCCCAAGACCCACATGCAACCCACAAGGGACTTCATAATCGTGAACTTGAGAACATAAGCAATTATGAGACTACACCTTACAATGTATAAAAGACAGCTTGCTGTTTAAACAGGGCCCTTAGGCATGGCTCATTGAAAGGACTTCAACAGACTGAGAGTCAGTTTTTCCAGCCAAGGAGCTGTATACACTTTAGCCACACTTTAAATGCCTCTAAGACTGTAATATCTTATAAAAACACTTTCCCACAAGTATTGTGACAAGTATTTTAGAGAGGGCCACCAGCGGGTTTTACTTCCTTTCCTCTTTAAGGGTGAAATAGTGTAAGAACTGACAATTCTGAGAAATAGTTTACACTTAAAAAACATTGAGAAAGTCAAAAGCTAACATCAGTTCCTGAGTGCACCTGTAAGCTCACAACTGCCCAAACAGTGAAATGCAGATATAAGTGTTTTACTTGTTTACATTTTCAAAATTAAATGTCAGTTTGCACAAAATGTCTGGGTCCACACATGTGTCTCGGACACTATAATTTGGATTATGGAAGAAATGCTTGAGACAACCTCATATCATCTAAAAGCAGGAGAATTTAAGTGGCAAAGCTGGTCCATGACCTTAAATTAGATTGCTTGCCCCTGCAGTTCAATGACAGCATAGGTCTTTCTTCTGTTTGATGGTGTTTGACTTTAAAGACACTTAGGATTAAAAAAAAAAATGTTAAAAAACTAATCTTTGTTGCATGTCTTAGTACACAAAGGCTTTAAAGCTGAACTCCCACGGGGAATAAGCACAATAGGCAGCATTTTATTACTAAGGATTTTAAAGCATAGCAGTTTTTCAGGACTGGTAAGAAAAAATTCAACAAGTCGTGGTGCTTTAAGTCTGCCAAGAGACTGAAGGGGACACAGGACTTATTACAATATTATTAGATTCTGCCATTCACAGCTTAGTCCAAGAGACAGCTGCAATAATGCCTCTTTCATGAATGTCACACGCAAAAACCTCTCTGTGGAGCATTCTACCCAAATCACTGCACCAGCAAAATCCATCACTGCTCTTTAGCTGTGTTTCTGACTGCAGACCTACTTGTCTCATGTAAGCACCTACACACCTTGAAGCCACCTGGGGACTTGGCTACAGCAGGAGCTCCTCAGCTTGCTCTCTGCTGCAGGGTGCACTTGCAGCATCAGCCATCGTGTCTCCCTGATGGATTATTTGACCAGACAGATCAACAGACTCCTACCAACTCCGTGTACACTCATATTACCAACTGCTTTGCTGTGCTCCCCTCCCAGCACCAGAATGAACTCAACAGTCCCTGGCTTCCTCCACAGCTCACACCATAATCTTCTCAGCATACTGATGAACTGACTTGCAATTCCCAGAGCTTTCCAAGTTCCCCTGAACAAGAGGTTTCTGCTCCCTAGAAACAGACTGCAATTACGGGCTGATCTGGGGAGCTAGAAGGTTCCTTTGTTTCAAAATCCAGCTGTGGCTCTACTCAGTGAAAGAATTAAATCTCCAGCTGAACGCAGGAGGGTTTTAACCCAGTTTTAAATGCGGGGCTACTGCTGCCTTTATTAAAAGACTACAATAGCCTTTGGAAGGATAAATATCAATCAGAAGAGACTTGCATAAGTCAGAAAGGTTCCTTGAGGTCCTTCCATTTTGTTTAGGCTCTTTAGAAGAATTCAGTCATTATGAAATTAGTGATTCTGGCTGCCAAATGACTTGCTGAAGGTTGCGCTGCTGAATTTCAGCCCAGTTGGCACATGAGCAGGGTGTGTGAAATCTGCAATGGCAATTTGTGTGATAGGGAAGTCTGCCTGGCAGGGAACTGCAAGAATGATTAGGGATCCAAGAAGAAAATCTGTCCCAAGGAAAAGCAAGTGGAATGTAAGTTGAACAGACAGTGTGATTATTTGGAAGCCTCCTAGAAGCTTACAATGAATTTTTTGAAACAAAACTAAAGAGAAAACACAACATCCAGATAGAATGAATAAGATCTTGATGGTAAGTAGGGAACTATTACTTAGGAGGAAGTGGAGGGTTAATTATGTGTTTAGGAAGGTTTGTGCCCATGGGAGAGTTTGAGAGACTGTCACTGGCACAAGTCCTACATGTGAATCCAGCTCCTTCCAGGTGTAATGCAGGATTTGACACCACTAAGTTTAATTCACGAGGTGATATTTATGGATCTGTATTTTTCAGGGATTTTTTTCTTCAATTTACCTTGGTAGGCTCTTGGGTTTGTTTCTCCCTAATGACAGTGAAAAAACTGCAGTTTCTCAGTAGCTCCAAATCTGCTAGCACATCCCTGAGCCTGTTGGTTCCATCAGGTGACAGAGCAGCCCTGCTCCCTGCAGAGACCTCAGTGAAGTCGTGCTGCACAACTTCACTTCTTGAAGTTTTTTTTTTTTCTGTTGTCATTAAAGCCTGGGTCATCCTGCCTGGGTCAGTACTGGGAAAGAACTTGAAACCTGACAGGGACTGAACCACTAGCTTTTTTTTAACTCTTTAGCCAATAGGTCAGCTGAAGTCTGTTAAAGCAGTATAAAGCCATGATGATACTGAAAAAATGTCTGAACCTTGCTAAAACAAGGCTTTGGAGATCATTACAACTAAGGAATTACTTTGGTCCTAGATACATGGCAGAAAATCTTAAAATAAGAACAGTAGAGAAAAAGGTGCAAGTTTAAGTCTCTAGAATAGACCAGAGATTGAGCAAGCAATATATTCACCTACCCAGACAATACTGGAAGTTTGTTGGGATTTTTAGGAAGATCAAACTTCCATTGCAGGTAGCAGGATGTTTCTGTGCAAAAAGCTATAATTTATTTACCAAGCAGTTTAAAATCTGTAACTTGGAACAGGTACTTGTATTTTCATGTGATACAGACTTAACAGTAAAACTCCTGAGAACATTCTTGGCCATCTCTCTGGGTTAGGTGGAACTACTCATCTGTATTTTTAACTCCAGCTGATGAACTTGTCTCAGGGTGTCATGAAGAATGGGAAATTTCTGTATGAATTTTCCCATGTAGGAAAGGATGGAAAGGAAAATATTTCCATTCATGACAAACTTCAGGTCTTCTTGTTCTCCTGGTGTTTTTAACACTTGGAGTCTCATCCTTTTGGAGATGAGGACATAAGGAGGAAAAGGCAGAAGAGCCTGAATTCACCTTGACTTCTCTTTTGTTTGAGCTGCCAAATATGCACAGAGTCATTATCAGAGAAGAAAAATTTATTTGTGCCTCCACTGAGACACAAGCAATGATATGACCTGAGGGGCAAAGGCACTGTCATGCTGCATCTGGAGGCATTAAAGTATCTCTATGCAGCTGCTCAGCCAGAAAAGCTACTCAGATTTCTGAAGTCCTTTCATTGAGCTGAGCCCAAGGCAACATTTTAGTAGGAAACGGCCTCTTTAAAAATTAAAAGGAGTTATTTTTGCATCATTTGACTTGGATTATTTTAAATGTGTTCCATTATAGGTCACCCATGTTGCCAGAAAAATAATGAAATTGCAACTGGTTCTATTCAGATCAATTCCCTGAAAATACAGAGAGCTTTATTGCAGAATTCCTTACACAGCCACAAGATAACCTGTAGTGCAGCTTCAAAAACTATGAATTTGCCAAGCTTAGGTTCTAGTACAGACAGGTGGCATGCAACCTGCACAGATTTTCTCAAGTGTCTCAACAGAGACCAACAAAAAATTACTTCTTACTGAAGGAGTATCTCAAGGATTATCACAGGGCTGAAATGACACAAAATTAGCAGGAGGAACTTCTATTCCTTTATAGTCTTGCTCAATCAAATCCAAGCTACCCTTTGTGAGCCAGCTGGAGAGGTGACCTAAACGTTCAGTTACATTTAAGCCCAGGAGAAAGATCTTTTGTTTATGATGTAGTTCAAGAGCTCATTGATGTTAAACTTGCATGATTTTTTTTCCAGTTGACCACCACTGTGTTAAAGACAAGCAGCAGTAGCAAGGGGATTTAAGAGTGGGATGTAAGACATGCTGTTCCAAACTGAGAAGATGGATGGGAACAGGAAAGCAGCAGAACCTTGTTGGCAGTGGCAAAGTTGCTTCTTCCACCCTGGCCCTTTCCAAAATCAGTTTTCCAAGATCTCAGCAGAAAAGAGAAAGCAAAAAAGTGATTCTTGCCCCTCTGTATGAGACCATGTTCACACTGATGACTTTTACATCACCATAAAAGCATTTATTTTCTCCTTTTTCTAACCTCACTGTGGTAAATGCTGAACCTATAAACTAAAACATGCTCAGTCAGCACCAGGGCACTGCTTACTGCTATTTCATAGAAGTGCCTCTAACTTCTCTTGTTGGATTGCCTCTCATTCCACGTGACCTTCTAAAGCAGTCCTCTTTTTACATTTCTTTTCCTCACATGTGGATGTACATGACCTTATGGATGCAGTCTCCCCAGAAGCACAAGACACCAGTAATATTTCTTTACTTGAACAAGAAAACTTCCCTGCAATCACCTTTAATTTTTTTTTTTTCATCCCACATGAGATGGTCAGTGATCATCTGCAGCCTGCTGTATATTTTGCATGGAGGTGGGGAAAGTGATTGAACTGGATGAAATGTAACATTCGAACACTCAAAAAAACCCACTAAGATAAAACTTCATGTTTCTATTCTGCTGAGCTTGGCAGTTAGGACTGTTTTGAAAACAGAGAAGTATTAGTTGCAGTATTTAGGTACAAAGCCTAACAGAAGTTTACCTCAAGAAAAAAAAAGGGAAGGAAAACAGAAGGAGATACTGCAGAAGAAAAAAAAAGGCAGAAATTAGTCCCCCAAGACTCTGGGTTTGCCACAAATACCGGTAGACAAATCTCTTTTGAACTGGGAAACTTTTTCCAGTGACAGCAGCAGCCTATCTTGAAGACTCTTATCTATTTTAATCAAGCTTCTTCTAGCACCTGCTGAAATCTCTCCAGAGCTCAGGATTGGCTTACACACATCTGAAAAGGGCCCTATGGCATGGATTCCTTGAAAACAATCTGTTCTCCTTACCTCATAGAGTGTAATGATGCCATTTGTCTCATTTGGAGGCTTCCACTGAACATAGATCTTCTCTTCAAAAGGTCCTCCTTGGATGGATTCCAAAGGAATGGGACCAGGAACTGCAGGGAAGGGGAGGGGGGACACCAAAAAAAACTGTTAGAAGCTACCACCAGCACCAGCTGCACACACATCAAAAGGCAGAGAGGCTGCCAGTTAGGCAATGCAGAGCTGAAAATAAAACAAATAAATATATAATTAAAAAACCTCAAAGCACTCCCCTTGCACCAAGGTACTATCAATATGAAAGGCCATTCTCAAGCTTTGGTTCAAATAAGGAAACTAACCAGTAAGCGATACATAAAGTCAGAATTCATTAATATACCCAGGTAATTTCAGCACGTATATTTATTCCAGTACAGCACAGCAGCATTAGGAAATTTATTTCGTCCTTCTCTGCCCACACAACAGCAGATCTCTCTCCAGCTAAACAGCCAGATTGCACCTTGGCAGAGTGTTACTGGGCTGCCCACCTTTATCAATATGAAAGATTGATTCTCACAGTAAAGTAACAATGTAAGATTTATATTTTATTATGGCTACAAGGCCAGCTAAAAAAAAAAAAAAACAAAACACTTACTCAAGCAAAATTTTAATGCTGTGGAAGATAACTAAATGCACTCTCCAGCCTGTCTGATAAAAATCCTGGTCTTTTTTCTCAAAGACCTGCCATCCTCTTATGTCCCCTCCTATGATATACTGGACTGCAAGAGCCACTTTCAGCTGAGAGAAACGCAGGACAGCAACTTCTTACAGCTCTGGCAGAGGAAGAACACTTCTTTTGTAACATTAGACAGAATGGAGGCTTGTGGTTTATGAGAGTCCTTGGTCTGAAATAACTCAGATGGGATAATAACACTTTAAAGCTTTCCACCAGTACCTCCAGAAAACACTTTTGTATCAGGAATGGAAGAATTAGCATCAAATGAACTTCCCTTCCAAGAGGTACAGAAAATACTACGTCCAGGAGACAAGAATTAAAAAAGCTGCTCGCTGGAAAGGAAGACATTAAACTTCTTTCTGGGATACTGATGTGAAGGCACAAGAAACATCAACAAATGCCAGGTTTATATTTGCCCATATGAGGGAAGAAAGCTGCTCTGTGAGTCCTGGGGAGTTCAGAACATGACTTTTACAGAAATAAACCCCCCACTGCTGTTCTGTAGCTGTGCAGGCTGGCATTGATCATTTATTTCCAGCACTTCAGGGAATCCTGTGCTTTCCAACACATGGCTGTGAAATGGAAATTATTTACACCTACAAGTTTCCCCCACATACCACACATGGCAGAGAAGCCATCTCTAAGTCTGATGGGACAGAAGGTAATGGTGTCATTTACAAGTTGAGAACATTCATCTTCCTTCCCTAAAAAACCAAACAAGCAGGGAAACAAGCCCAACACAACTTACCATCTTCCTCAGTCTGCACAACCAGCTCCTCACTTTCCATTTTGCCCTCTGGATTGGAGAGGGCTAACCTCAGCCTGATGGTCATGAAGGGCCGAAGACCTCGCAGGGTGTAGTGGGAAGAAGTCTGGATGAGTTCCTCTGCCTCGAATTTTTGCTGGTTAAAGACATACTGGTACTGGACTGTGAGATTGTAGCTGTGGCAGCGGGTCACTGCGTAACCAAAGGGTTCCCACTGCAGCGTCAGCTGTCGGGACCGGATGTCCACAACTTCTACGTTTTGTGGCCCATGGACAGGATCTGTGAAGCAAGCAGGAAAAAAAAAAAATAAAATAAAAAACAATAAGTTGACCTTTAAAGAGGTCAGTCATCCATTAATATTCTGCCTTCTATACTGCCAGAGTATCCAAGTACTTCACGACTCTGAATGCTCTTTACACTGTAAAGTGATACAGAAATTCATGTCAGCTTCACAAATGCATCCATCCCCTGAGCTTTCCCTGTAATCCCCTGTCACAGGGGCCTGAACAGTGATCATGCTATGGATTCCTGTGAAACCTCACTGTCCTGGTTTGGGCCAGGATAAAGGTGATTTCCTGTCTTGTAATTTTGCTTTCAGCTAAGCGTCTGGTAAGTAGACAGTCAGGGAATCCAACAGCAGCAGCACGATGCCCATCAGGTAGGTAGTATGGAAATCACACTTCCTTCATTCTTAACAGAAAAAAAAATATTGATGGTTCATCAAACTGGTTCATTTGAAATTGCCTAAATACCTTGGTGAGACTTGGGCTGAGCAAGGCAAATACACAGGAAATGGCTGGAACAGAAGGAACATCACTTGGCTTTCAATTTAGCTACACATCCTCTACATCCTCCTGCCCACCCTAAACCCATCCTGCTCAGAGACTAAAGCTTCACTGTTACACTTCCACCATCCCAGAGCTACTGCCCCCTCATTTTTTTCAATTCTTGAATGTTTTGGCCACGCAGCAGATGAACAGATCATGCCACTGCTTGAGTAAGTTTTCTGAGTCATCTCAACCTTGTGCCAATAAAACTTTTATTTCAGCTCCTATATCAACACCTTGGCCCCATCAAAGTTTCCTTGCTCTTTATTATTCTTTCTACAGTATCTGGCTGAGGCACAGTTTGAATATTCATATGAAGGAATCATTTTCACCTGCTGTTCCTAATTTATTTTTAACAGCATAACTCAAATGCTCTGACTACAGACTGTGTTTTATATAAAATATAAATGCATGCACTGCTAGACATGTAGACATAAAGAATGAAGGATGAGTAAAAATCAGTGTTTAAGATATGTCAGGTGATAACCATACTACGTATCATAATTTGCTTATCTGACATCTCTTCAACGTGTGTAGCTCATTTGTGGCTTTGCTCAATCTGTATCTAAGCCGGATAATTAGAAAATACATAATTTCACAAATAATCTTGATTTCTAACACAATTTAGTGTTTCACTCGCTTCTCATGTTCTCCCGTGATTTCAGCCCATGCAAGGAACAGAACATTTTCATGGAAACAAAGTCCCAGGGACTCCCAAATACCAATTACACTTCTTTGAAAGATAAATAAGGTGCAGAAAAAGCCTTCTCGTAATTCTTCAAAGTAAAGCACGCTCCAGCCATGCTGACTTCAACCTACTAATGCAATAGCAGAAAATACACTCTAACAACCAGCATATTCTGTATGACTTCTAAAGAAACCCCAGTGACTGCCCATGGGAAAATAGCTGCTTCTGAAGTGAACACTATTCTGAATCTTTATACAGGCACAAACACACGCAGAAGCTGTTGAAATTCGAGAGATATTAAAGGACCAGGGGTCTAAAGGTGGCAAGTGGGTTAGGATTCTGTGTGACATGTCATTCCCTTAGCACCCAGAAAACCTCTCTTACATGACAAAAAAAAAAAAAAAAAAAAAAAAATTGGAAAGTTTGTACGTGTAGGTATGCACATATATATCAGCATTGTTCCTCTACTATAAACTCATGAAAAGAATACTTCTGTAGATGAATTTTATAGAGAAAGAGATGGTTCTGTGAAATCTTTCAGCCTCTGAAACTGCAAAGGCAAGTACAAGCCTTGTTCCAAGATGCTTCAAAAAGAAAGAAGTCCAAAAGCAGATGTTTGTCCTCCAGAACTCTCCACAACACCAAAGCATCAGCTCCAGACCCCAACCCAGAATGTGTCTGAGACACAGCAAAAACATTTCATGACAAGACAAGGATGCAGCTGAAGATAGCAATTAACCTCCATGTTAATGCTGTACTGTTTTGGGATTTTAAAACCAATTATTTTCTTTACATTTTGGAATGAAGAGCTAATTGGAGGGTGTTTGCTTTACTGATATCAGATGTGCTGACTTTATCCGTGGGTAAGGAATGACTGACTAAGCAGCATCTCACCAAGTCAGATGTGCTAACCCTGGACCAGGGAAAATTTTTAGCTTGCTTTCTCGTTTTCTTCACATTTACCCTTTTCTTTCTTACCCGAAGTTTTAAGTCTGGGGAACTGCCTGTATCAATAAGTTTCTAATTCTACTCAAAATGTTACTTTAAACGCTTCAAGATACACCCCAAGGGCTTACGTTACTTTTTCTCAATACAAGCTTTTCAATAACCAGCCTATTAACAGACTGCTTGGAGTTACAAAGTGAGAAACTACATTGCAGTCCAGACCTCACTTAACAATCACAGAACATACCAGAGAAGAGGCATTCTCCCAAGAACTGTCTGTTCTCAGGCTGACAATTCTAAAATGTGAGATTTTGCAGTTGGGGGAAAAAAAAAATACTATCACGTTGCTGTAATTCCTAACGAAAGCAGGAATGGGATGCAGGCTTCAGAAACAGTCATATGAGACTCTAAAAGCAGCTGCAGAGACTTCACATCTAACAGCCTTCTTGATGTTAAAGCAAAGGGGGAACAACTGAGTAAAAACTATTTAATTGATGGCTAAACTGTATTTAAACTTTAGATTCAGAGAATAGCAAAACAAACTGGGATTAAATCAATGAATAGAAACTGGACCTGGAAACCTTTCTATTCTCTCTGTCTCCCTTCTCTCACTCAGTTTCTATCTCCTTTTTTCTCAAAACTGAGGCTAGGTAATCTCGTAAAAGCTTTCCTGTTGCCAAACTGATTTCCTCTGCTGCGTAAACCACTGAAACTCATTCTCAAAGATGAGATTTTTGTACTGTTGTTTTTACAGGGTAGTAATCCTGCTGTCTTCTCCATTTAATTCCTTCCAAATTTTAGCTTTGTAAGTAAACATATATTGGCTGCAATCTCAAAAGGTCTGGGACTCTACTGTTTGCCACCAGCTATTTTTCAGCTTTTCTAAAGTTAATAGGAAAACAAACAAACAAACAAAAATATTTCCAATTAATCTACAACGCTCTAGTAGTGGTGAATATTTGAAACTGAACAAACTGCTCATTTTTGTGTTCTTGGAATCATAGCTTCCAAAAAATGCAATAAACCCCTAAAAATTATTAACCCAACCCAACTGATCACTACAAGAACAGCTGCTAAAACATATCTCAACTCAAAGCAAGATGGAAACACTGGCTCAGTTTGAATACTTAGAGATCATGTATAAAAAAACATAGGGGTAACCTGCATAAAACAAAATTTTCTAGGTGTCCTGAGACCTTGGAAAAAGCAAAGGAAATTCTTAATAGGCAGGAGCAATGAAACAGCTGCCACCAACCTATGAAATGAAGTCTTGAACCCATGCAAAGAAAATTGCAGTCTCTGGGATTTCACTGTGCAAATGCTGTGCTTTTAATTTCAACCTGGTTGAACTATAAATTACATTTTGAAAGTTCACATCAAAATCAAGGGCTGACCAGTACTTTTGGATACCACATTTCCCACTGGTGCCTTGATTCCCATCGTTATTCTGGTGCTTCCCATCATTACTCTGGTAGGCTGCAGCAAACACTCAGCAGGCCAGGAAACCTGAAGTCCTTGTGGTATGTAAGTGGCCTGAATGGAAACAAACTCTCCCAGTGAGCCACCAGCTCTGCTCTCAGTCCTTAGCTCAGCTGAGCACACATTTTTGCCCCACCAGTGATCTGCAATATTCAGAAAGTGCATTTTCTGCTATCAGAGTATCACCATTTTGCAGAAAAGTTGACTTTTGTGGTTTTACTGTGTTTTTTTGACTTTTGTAGGTTTTACTCTTTCTTTCTGGAGTGTTACAGACCTCATTTCACTCACTGTAATCTTCTTGCTGAAGGTGAAGTGCAGAAAGGCAAAAGTTGACTTAGATTATTAATAACAACTGTCTCTGCTTTATGCCCCTCCTTTAAGAGAAGAAGAGAGAGGAAAGAAAGCAATGGTGAAACACTGGGGACTGAACATGGAACTCAGGCTAAGCAGTGAAATTTAATAGAGACCATCATCTTTTGCCCCCAGGTTAACCATCTACTGCAGGAGCCTAATTGCCAGAAACTCTGGCTGTCAGTAAAGACATGACATTGAGCAGCCCATGCCTCTACTTGTCTGAGGCCCCATGCCGATGTCTCCTGACCTTATGGAGAACAGGAGAGGGAGTTTATTAGCAGTGCAAGTGTCCACTGATTAAATTCTGTTTCCCAGCAGCAGGTTACAGAGACTGAGAAGGCACAAAAGGAAGAGAAATGAGCATGAGGAGTGCAGCAGTTTCCCATGAGTCCTGAACAGGTTGTTTCAAATAAAGAAAGGGAAGGAAAAGAGGTGTGAGTCTGACTCCTACCTTCCCCTCAACTCACCTGTCCCTAAGCTCATCAGCCAGGTTCTCCAAGAGCATGCCAACCAACATCTGGGCACCCCAGTAAGGTCCCTATCCCTTCCTCTTAGGTAGACTGGGAGGAGACAAGTAGAAGATGGGGTGCACTGGGTGTAGATACTACGACCAAAACTTGTGTTCTCACAGCTACCAGCATAATATGACCTCTCCCTGTAGCCTAGAAAAGATTCAAATCCATTTTCATTTACAGAATATATATTTGGTATTAGCAGAGCATGGCTGAGAATCCACAGAATGTTTCACTTGCACTGAGACAGTGATCACTGCTCACACAACAGCAACAAACCTCCTCCTGATGGTGGCTCAGCAGTCAGGCTGTTGGTGTTTTTCAAAGATGTTCTGCAGATGAAGACCCAAAATGTAGTTTGCCTGACCGTGATTTTACTTACTCTGGGTAAGAGATCAGAGCTGAACCTTCTCTAGCTCACCTTTATTCCCTCCTTCTTTTCCTCCTCCTCAAGTTTCCAAAGGATGAAACAAGCCTAGGAAAATGTATCTACTATCACAAAACATGCAGTAAGATAAAGAGAGCAAAAGCACTCAAGTGCTTTCCCTTAGATGCCCAAATTCAAGTGTGTGTGGTGGTTCAGGGTGAAACAACCAACATCACAGTGAGTGCTGTTCATCTCTTTAAGGAGATTCTGACAGACAAGTGGTTCCACAAACCCCTTCTGTCTTGATGTCCTGTACATGGACCTTTCAGAATGATGGACAATTCTGTCCATCCCTGAAGTGCAGCCCTCCTGGCTGTGACAGAGCTGCTTTGGGAAGCCTCTCAACTCCTGCAGCTGCTGCCCATCATATTTCAATAGCTTGATCTAAAGGTGGGATGAATGCCTTTTCAGACATGACAGATAAAAACACTGATTAAACAGAGCTTGCTAGTCTTTCAAGCCTGTAAAAATGTTTTGGCTTTGCTGTTTTCTGCAGAAAAAACAACTCCCTAATATTTGGATCTAACTTTCATATATATATATATATATATATTTATATATTTTTTTTTTAAACCAGTCTGGATATCATCACCGGACAAAGAGAGTGCAGTCAAAGCTGAAAGAAGGAAATTAGACAGAAAAACATGTCCTAAGAGAAGACATGCAACAGAGGAAAGAGAAAGGGGAAAAAAAAAAAGTACCATTGATACAATAAAATCACTAATGAATGAAAAACCTGTTTGTTGAAATAACTACAGTCAAACCTTGAGTCATGCACAAAGAAATAGGTGTCATAATGGCTGATGAACTGAAATAGGCTACTTTATGGCACTCTCTGAGAAATGTAAAAGAAGGAGCCCTGCCATATAGATGAAGCTACTATAAATGAAAGATTAAATAAGTCAAATAGTGCAGTATGTGCACAGATAAGCCAGGGACAGAGCCTTCTCAACAGCTAACACAATTATTTTTCTTCAGTTCTTCAGTCTTCATTTTTTGGCTGATGTTTCAGTTGCACATTCTACTTTGAATTACACAGTGAAAGAAACCCAGTTAAAAAAAAAAAAGAATATATATATATATATATTTGATCTATTACGAAACCCATTAAACATCCCCTGATCTCGTAGTTCAACCTTGTTAAACATAAGAAATAAATAAACAGGCAAATCAACCTGCATGCTTTTAAACTAAGCCCAGATCTATCTGATGTTTGAAAAAATCAGCAGAACTTTTAATTTGTTAAAAAGCCTGTCACACTCATGGAACAGAAGTCCCCAGGCTGGCAGGTGCCCAAGGTTACAGGACCAGGAGCCACCAGCACAGATGGGCACCAGCATCAGCCACTGAACCACTAACTTGGGCTGCTCCAGCTGACACCCAGAGGAGCTGCCAAACCTTCACTTGTAAATATCTTCAGAATAATTAAGCACTACTTTTTTAAAAAGGCTTTTTAGCATCTGCTGAAATGGGGATTTTTTCATTATATTGTGAAATGGTAAAATGAAAGCTTTCTTCTCCTAATGCCTAGACCTACTGTTCTCTAACAAATGTAAGAATTATAATTTAAAACAACAACAAAGGGATATTACTGGTTTTATTAAAAACATCTCTCATGGATACACATAGCAGTGGTTTTCCAAGGCTGGGAAAAAGATATACATTATTGGGCATTTTGATGACAAAATGCTAAGCATAATCAAATATGCTAATGGAAGTGAGATTACAAGGCAGCCAAATCCCTTTTTTTTTGTTGTCAAACAGAAGTAAAATGAGTAGTTTTCATTAATTTATTTTATTAGATATAAACAAAATATTTATTTTAACTATTTATTTTACTACTGTGTGTATGCATTTATTTTTCATTACCTCTTCCTCTGTGTACTTCTGCTGTTACCTTCAAATGGAGTAAGTGGAAGAGATTAGAACAACATGATCTAGTTTCTGACAAAACATAAATTATTTCCAGAAAAATAAATAAGGTAATAAGGAGGCAAAAGGGAGGCTTCCTTTACACAGTCATGGGGCTGTTGAATTATTCTAGGCAACAGAGAAAAGCATTGTTCTTGCAGATAGGCTCTCATTTGTAACTTTGTCTCTTCCTTTTATGTCTGTGCAACTTGCAAGATAAATTCTCTATGCCCTTTGGAAATCTGTCTTTGCAAAACAAAAACAAACAAACAAACAAAACAAAAAACAAAAATACAAACAAAAAAATTTCCAGTTTAGCTTTTAAATGTAGCAGAAGCTACCTGCTGATGAAGCACTGGCTTTGCCAGCACTTGAAATACCCTCATTGACCAAATCCTCTTGGGGCTTTTCCATTTTCCTCCAGTTTCAGGAGCAGCAGCAGCTGCCTTTTTCACCATCTGTGGGTGGTCATACAGGAGGAATCTCCCCATGATGGAACCCAGCTGATTCCTGCACCCGATGACATCAAAAGGCATTTTTTCTCTACAGCACGGTGCATTGGCAGAAGAAAGAAAAAACACCAAAACCCCAGTATTTTCAATTGCTAATAGTGTTAAGTCTAGATGATTAAGTAATTATGAATATGTCACAGCCATAATAAGGTTAGACAAATGGGGAATCCTCAGGACTAGGTGGTTAGAAATGCAGCCAGGGGAAAAGACAACAGAGACAGTAACTCGGTGTCAACAGTTTCTTTTCCCAGTTCTTTCCTTAACCAGTGCAAGAGATTTTTCAATTCCTGCAGCTGAGGGCTGGCTGCAATGTGCTCCAGAAACACATTTTTAGCAGGGGTCCAGACACAATTTATGACCAGCTGTTTAATTCTAATTTCATGTTCATGTCTTCCTTCCACAAGGATGTTGGAGTCAGCAATGCGGCGGCGTTAATGCCATGGATGGTTAGCTGTTATGTGAGTGTGCACATCTGAACAAATGCTCACTGCCAAATGCTACAGGCACTCCCCGAGATCATGAAGGACAGATTAAAAAGTTTGCTCTGAACAAAATCAATGTGCCACATTTAGGCCAATAATTGCCCGTTTCCTGGCCAGGGTTGCAGTTTTGACTCAAAGTTAAAGCAGAAAATAAATTTATGTGTGAGGAGAACAGAGTGTGAGGGGCAGGACCAGCACTTCTTTAATACCATTTATGTCTGACCAGATTGCCATTGAAGAAATACTCTTAAAGGATTTTAACACAGGCATTATGTATGAAAAAATACAGATAAACAGCCAGTCCTTCAGAAACACTGTCAAGTCTATAAAGAGCCTGTAGCTTCTAACACAGCTAGGACTTGGTGTAATCTGAACATACAGGCCACAGTGTGAGGATTACAGCAGCCTTACTAATATCTCCTAACACACTCTTTTAAAAATCTCATTGAAACCCAAGTCTTTTTTTCAGCCCAAGTATACCTTTTTAAACCCAGCAGCCTTTTTTCTTTTATAAAAATTGCAACTGGATTAATTGCCTGCTCACAAAATGACTGAATGCTAAACGATTCCAAATTGTTCCTAATCCCTGTAATCTCTCTGCTGCTGCCTGGCCCCACTGTACCACTGCAGGTTTCTGGTCTCAGCCCTGCTCAGGGTTGGGTGGCTGCAGGAGGCAGGAAGGTTAAAAAGTGCTGGTGGAGTTTCCATTGGTGTGACAGCAGAGCTCATTTTAGCTGGGGGAATTTCAGCCCACTTCTTTCATAAGCTTTGAGGAACTTCTGGTTTTGATATTTAAAAAATAAACAAGAAAAAAAAAACAAACCAAAACAAAACAAAACAAACAAAAAAAAAAACCAAAAAACAAAAAAACCCAAAGCAAAGCAAACAAAAGAAAACAACCAAAAAACAAAACAAACCCAAGAAAAGCCTACAAACCCAACTGTTCACCAAATAGCAAATTATTGCTGTTCTCAATTTTGCTCAGTCTTATCTTCTAACAGAAAGCTGTAACTTCCCATCATTCCTTAATCCCTATCTGCTGTGCAGGTCTGGATACATCCTTTGAACCACTTCTCAGCTCATTTGCCTAGCCAAGCAAGTGACTACCAGGCAGCTACCATTTTACAAGAGTATTAGCAAGTATTATCATGATTTATTTAACAGGCATGAAAGTCCCTTACAAGGAACACCACAGCATAAACTTGTGCCTCTATGTCCTGCCCAGGAACACCTATAGCTGCCCTCAGAGAAGGAAACTAGAGTCCCACAAGGAAAGAGTTCAGTGAGGAAAAGATGAAGGATGTATTAAAACCCTCTCATCTGTGCAAAGCATGCTGACGTTCTGTTTTTAAGCTTCCCTACCAGGTCTTAACCCAGTACATTTATCTTAGAACTAAAAAAAACCTGAGCCCTGCTTATAATGAGCACAGGAAGGTCAAACATAATAGACCTAAAGGTACAGGCACAACTCTGGCCTGTCTGTATGATGGAAAAGAGTCCTGTCCTCATTTACAGACACAGGGAAATGTAGTGGCAGATTTACAGCCCTGCTTCATTTCTTTATCTCTCATAGGCAGGAGCAGGGAAGTGGCCATCCCCCAGCCAGGAAATTGGGTTCACCATGACCAAAGAGCTTTGTGATACTACAACCAACCACTGACACAAACCCAAGCCAGGCTGTGGAAGATCTTGGGCTGACAAGCTGCTTGTACATGGAACACGGATGCAGTGAGGTTGGATTGCCAAGAGCCACCCCTGGTTCTGGGGGTTCACTGCTCTCATCTTTGGGTTCTGAAGCACAGACAGTGACAGAAGGTTCACAGCACTACTTAAAATTGCAGTGCTAAAGAACAAGCTAGTTAGTCATGCCCTAAAAGCTAGGGAAAAGCTCATTTGTCCACATCAAGGTCTTTATGTGGTTATTTCTGGGTGAATTAAGCCTCTTGCCCTGGCCATTTCTTATTGTGTATAAAAGAAAAAAAAAAAACAACAAAAAACCAAACAACTGAAGTGGAAAAACAGCAATGTGTTTTGGTTTTGGCTATCGTGGCTTGATTCTTTTTTACCCTGGCTGTAACAAGGCTAGAAGGAAGTAGGTGAGCACTCATGTGTGAAAAAAAGCCTATGTTTTTAACAGAATTAGGCAGCTGAGCTCATTTCCACCCCATTAGGATCAGTCTATGAGACAGTGCTGCCAAGGAAAGCGCAAAAGATTAGTTTTCCCCTCCCTAGCTACAGCAATGCTCTGGGCACCAAATACAGATGACAACACTTTTCAGGGGTATTGCAAAGCTCGTGGAGGGAACTGATCCAGATCCTGCCTTTCAATTTCTCAGCAAACCCATTTCCACGCAAACACACCACTGTGCTCTGAAAGAGTTGATTTTGAAACGGAAAGAGGAGAAAGGAGGTAGATGCTTATTGGAAATCCATTTGCTGAAAGTGTGTTAAGGAAAGCTAAGAGTTTCTAAGAAAAGATCTGTTCATTTGTCACTGAAACATTCCAATAACTACTGCCACAGCTTGGCACCACAGGTCTGCAAGTTATAACAGCATTTATGGTGAGACACACTTTTTGATCCTTTAATAAACCTTTGAATTTATATAAAGAAAACCCTGTGTTCCTGATTTAATTTTGCTCTAATATTCCTACCTAGAACAAGTGTGAAAAAGTCAGTTTGATGGTTGGTTGTCCTCCAGCTGTTAGATTTCTTTCTGTTCAGAAGAGACTAAGACAACAAAGAAGGGCAGAGAAAAATGGTTACTGCTTTGCTATGAAGATAACAATATTCCTACTGGAAAGGTGAAAGCGAGATGCTCATAAATTATCTGAAGAAGCAGAGGATTAGAAACATCAAGAATCTCCAGCTGGCATCCATTCAGCTCTACTCTTTCAAGATTTACAGATACAACCACTTTCTCTTGCCCTGTTAATTTTCAGAAAACCTCCTACAAAACTTAAAATCCACGAGCACTGCAGCTCCCAAGTGAAGCAATTGAGTGCTGGGTCCAGTTAGAACGAAGCTTGTGCTATGGGAATTCTGTGTTATTTGAGCCTATGCAGTGTGCATAGGACTTGTGTTTTAAGTGTTTTTTTTTAAATTTGATGTTAATTTTAAGTGTTAACAATATCAGGGGGCAGAAAAAGAGCCCATCTGACCCCTTCAGGTGTCACACAGCAGCCCAAGGCTCCCTCTGAAGGTGCACACAAACCATCACAGCATCTCTGTGCCTCTTGCCCGTGGATACTTCTCTGTCTCAAAGAGAGGATTTTTGCCCACAGGAGCACTGCCTCCCCCAAGTACACCAAATATTTTTAGTTCCATGGAAGATACACAAAGTATCACCAAGAACCACCTCATGGTGTCAGGAACAGGTAGCAGTAGATTGCAGCCATTTACGTCTTCACTTGTGCCACTGAGCAGCAAAATAACTGGGGGTCTTAAATTTGGTTATGGTTGAAGAGATTGTTACCAACCACCTGTGCTTCTGTTCCTTCATTCCTTGTTCCATGGCCCCCACTGTCACTTTCTTCTGCCTACCTCCACGCAATCTTTCTCCACTCCGACACTTATTCCACAGTCAAATTCCTCAATTACTTCTGCACCTAAAGCTGCTTATTTCAGGCTGACTTGCCAGCCCAACCCAATCTGCTCTCCATCAGGGACACCAGCTCCTCAGCAGCCAGGGTTCCTGATCCCTGTGAGCCACTGGCTCTCAGTATCAAACTTTGATCATTTGTTACTCCTTCATCCTTAAAAGACATCCCAGCTCCCTTCTGCTCTTCCTGCCCAGCTGCCCTACACAACAAGCTTTCACACCTCTGTCTTTCAATTCTTCTCTAAACCTACTTGCCTTTCTGCCAACATCAGCTCTAAGTTCAAGTCCAACAGACAGACTGAGCACAGCAGAGAAATCATTTTCATTAGTGGATTAAGGATCTTTTCACTTCTAATATTGAATTTAACCTCGGTCAGGGCAAGAGCAACTCAGGGTAACTGAGGTCTTCTGAAAATTTGGCTTTTACCAACTGTGAAATTTTTACTGTGTACACACGGACCACAAGTTCTCCATTTCATCCAATTCAATCACATAGAGAGATCATGGTGGGTTCTCATGTTGACAGGAGAAAACAACACAACACAAAAAAAACCCCACACTAAAAAAACCAACCCCCCTAAAAGCCCCCTATGCCCCAGATGGAAACAGTTTTAGAGACACATGAAATGTTTCCTACAGAAAACATAGGTTTAAGCTTAAAAATTGAATAAGCATGAGCAAAACCTAAGCTCTCTAGGTCTCTCCTTCCTGGAAATGGTTGAAGATTTCCAAAGCATTCCACATTCTGGGGTTTGCTCACCATTAGGATTTTCAACCAAAATGCTAAAATTTCACAGGCCCATAGAAATTTCAGGCAACAGATCACACCACCTGCTCCACCTCCAAACCTTCATGATATTTTGTCTTTGCATTACAGTCTGGGTTACAGAAAGGGGTTTAATCTGTATTCTATATTAACCGATATTCTGAGGCAAACTTCCTGCATCATCAAAGCTGTGTACAAGGGAGTGATGCTCAAGTTGTGTTCATATTTAGGCTTTGAGAACCTGGATTCCCTTTCTCTATGTGCCTATCACAACACCTCACACGAGGCTGAGGGGGGACTATAATGTTATTTATTAAAGAATGGATACAAAATGGTTAACAAAACCAGTAAGAGATAAAAAAATAGTAAGATCCGAGATCAGGGCAGAGAAAAGGAATACAAAGGACCCAAAATTCTTCTGCACATCACAGGCAAGAAACAAAACCACTCAGCAGGGGAAGCCTGCCTAACAAGTGACTACGTGACTTCTGTGCCTAATGGAAGCACTGGCCCTTTGCTGTCATTACACTTGCCAAAAGAAAATAAAAATAGACAGTAGCTGACTCTCAGCACTTGATTGAGACTTAGGATGTCAACCAAAGGAGGTAAAAAGCTCTTCTTGTTTTGTGATGTTTTTAAAGACTGTATTTGTGTTATTTGTTGTGTATGTTCTAGGCATTGCTCTCTAAAAGAAAGAGTACAAGACCACCTAATGGAAACCTAGCAGCCTGGGGAAGTGTTAGGTACCAGCACGCTCCTCAAAATAAACTCTCCTATGAGAACAGTTCATTGATTTGTATATTTGACTCTCTTAGGGATTATTGTTCAATTACTTTTATCCTCTAAGATGAAAGCAGCTGAATGTAACATCAAAAGCAGATAAAAAAGTCACATGTTTCAATTTTACTTTCAAACTTGCATAATATCCATTATAGCTCCGATTTTCAAGAAAGCCTCTGAGAGCAACGGTGGACACTAACTCCATCAGAAAAACATCTCTCATCTACATTTTCCCTACTTACACTGAAGTCAGCATCTTCCCTATTAAGCACATGATTTGTCCTTGAGGAAATGACAGTCTGCAGAAGCTATCTGAGAGCATCTCCTTTTATCAGGTGAGCTGCTTGCTAATTGTTGATATGATTAGTAATTTATCACCACTTATAAAAACAAACACAGCATATAATCCCCACTACAAACTTCTAGTACCATTGAAGAATTTAAAGCACGGTGGTGGTGAAGACAGGATGAAAATGTCATTTTGCTGGTCTGCATTCATTCTTCACTCAAAGCTTTTCATGCTCTGCTTGCAAGAAAAAGAAAATAGATGTTTTTAATTGTTAGCCCCCTCTTTTCACTGTGGGACATGAGTTTACGTCATTTTTGTTTTGCTGCATACACGGCAAAGCAGTGCAGCTCCTGGAATCAGGACCTTGCTGTCTCCTCTGAGAGACATGGAACAGGAGTTGACTGGTGCTCCTTTCCATTAGCACAAAGTGAGCCTTGCTGTGTGCTCACCAAGCACAAATCTGCCTTCAGTTCCTCAAATATGAAAATCCACACATTCCGAAGTTAAAACTCCGGTGGGATCTTTTTCTAGTGAAGAGTGCACTAAGAGAATGGTTCCTGTGGTTTATGTGGCAGAACATTAGGACCATAGATCAACTTGCAAACAGTCCCCTTGGTGACCACAACCCTCCATTTCAAACCTCATCAAACAGATGACCTTACTAGCAGCCACAAACCCACTGACAGCATGAACAGCAGTTCTGTTGAAGGCAGATAGGCAGTAACAGAGCGAGTTTAAATAAATACCTAGGCTGCCAAATTTGCATTTTTGATGAATATCTGTTTCCTCAGCTGTAAGAGGAACTATCCAATTTATAACACAACCAGGTCAGTGAGCAGCTGCTGGCTGCACTCTTCAGGTTGCCTCTATGCTTGCTTGCACAGATGTGAGCAAGACTCTGAATTCACAGCAGCATCAGGGTGAGCTGCAGCCTGGCCCAGAAAGGCACTTTGGGTCCCAGCAGAGATGAAGCACTGGAGTTCCAGATCACTGCAGCTGGATTTTTACTGTGCTTGAGCTATTCATCTTCCTCTGGCACTATTTCTGTCTTTTGCAGCAGATTGTTGTAAAAATCAGGTCTTTGTAAAGCTGTTTCAGACAAGGCCAGCCTGTAACTGACATTGGTTTTCTTTTAGTGATGCAATTACAAGCACAATGTAGTCATGAATATTACTGAACTTTAAAATATTGTTTCTAGGGGCAATAGATTTTACCCGAAGAGATATTAGTGCTCTACCTCAACATCAAAAAAAAAAAAAAAAAAAGCTTTAAAACTTACAGCAGCACATTTAAAGTCCATTAGTATTCATTTTCAAATGTCATGCCTCAAATGTGACAGCCAAATTCCTGAATCAATCAGCCAAAGGGAATTATTTTACTCAGAAAATATGTGATGAGAAGCAGCAGAGAACAACAAAATGTAGAATAACTCTATTCTGTAACTTAAGCAAGTAAATAGGCTTTTTGGAGATCTAGGAAACAACACACTATGTATATCTGCTGCACAAAATGATGAACTGTAGAACATTTTGAGGATTTTTTTTTCCTGTAACAAAACAAAGTTTGGAATTTTAATTTGTGATCTCCCCTACAAACAGTGCCTGGGACATTTTCAGGCAGGGATGGGTAGCACAGGGTGCCCAGACACTAGCTTACTAACTGGACACCATCAGATACAGGGAGCAAAGATGCTATGTGCCACCTACAGTCAATCTACAGGCAGAGTTTGCATCTGTATTTTTGATGTTTGGCTCCTTCTCAGTTAAATTTTCAAATATATACAAGAATCCATATGAAAAATAAGCAAAGCCTCATTTTTTCAATTAAAAATTCTGATCTGGAGCATCCTTATAGGCCAGTCTGACTCACCCATACAGCATGGCAAATTCAGTCCTAAGTGCTGAAGAAAATTAGGGCCTTCCATCATATATTTATCATATATATTTATCATATTCAGTAGATAACAACAACAAAAAAAAAATCAGAAAATCACTGTCCTACCATTTCAGTTTTGCTGGACATCTTTCTGAAATCTTCTTAGTCTCATAATAGACTTATATACTGGACTGGCTACCTTGCCTGGGTGGGGTAAAGATGATTTCCAGCAGTATGTATTTAATAAGAAGCTAACTGGTCTCATAAGGGTTAATGAAAGAGACTAAAAAAATCCTGAGAACTGTTTCTAGGTTATAGATTACCCATACAGTACTAATCTCTTTATAAATTCCATAGCAACTGCTACAGAAGTACACCAAGAAGAAAGTTATTATAAAGGGAGCAGTATAAGGAGATTTCTATACCAACTTATAGCAGTTCAAATTTGTAATTTTATTTTTTGTCAAAAGTATTACTGCCCCAAAACTCACATCTGACTGAAATAAACTCATCAGAATGGGTGTGAACAAGGTTGCCATTTCCAGGCAACACACCCAACTACAGCTCCCAGAGCAACAGCTTCAGAACAGAAAACAAAGCACCAACCTTTTCACCGGGCAGGATCTACTACCTAGCTAAATTCCTTCAAGAAATCAACACTACAGGCCTCAGTCCCTTTAGATCTCAGCCTAACTGGGAACTTCCTAGTGCCAAAAGACATATTTCCAACCCTGGGTACAGGAGAGGTCATTGTGCTGGATGAGCCAGAAGAAATATTGCTGTTCTGTGTGAAATCCTCTTCTACGTGCCACTGCATAAGACACTTTAATTAGTGTTATTGCTTAATCCATCTATATCTAAAGCAAAGTGGCATGAAAAGGAAGCCCTGACACTGCAAAAGTCTTTGGTGATAATTTGGAGAAACTACAAAGCAAGGAAGAATTTTCTCGCATTGCGTCCGGCGCTGTCAAAGCATGCACACACCTGGTTGGAAGGAATCTTTCTTAAAAAGCCTTTCTGTTCTTTCCTAGAGGAAGATTTCAACTCCAGGAATTGCAAAGCAACATGCTTGCCACCTCTTAAATACACCTACCTACCGACACCATCCTAACTTTACCACAAGTTTTGTATCCTCAGCAGTGCAGCCACTGAAACCCCACATACCCTGCAAATGCCACTGAATAAATTCATTACATAAAGGGCAGTTTTCTCCTGTTGAATGCCATTCTCTTCTGGGATGTGATTCCAAATGGTAGCTTAAAACTAACTTAAGTACATTTCCACAAATAATAAGCAACAGTATCAAAGAGGGGGGGAAAATAAACATAGTATGCTGTAAAGGAATAGTGCCAGGGGGGAAAAAAAAAAAATCATGTATGAAGAAAGAAGAACCAGAAACGAAGAACCAGAATTTTTCAGCTACAGAGTTAACATTCCTGTGAAGATAATCCTCCTATCCAAGATGTGACAAATCCAACTTCCTAGGAGATGGCTTTGAGACGTGAAATAAAGCTGCATTCAGCTGCAGTGGACAGCACATGTCTGGTGCTTCTATTATAAGCAGAAATTAATACCCAGGTAGAAATAACCACAAATCAGTCTTACTTAGCTCATCAGTTGAAATACCAGCCTTTGCATAAGAATACATTTTTGGCATTTCCAGTGGGATAAAAAGCCAACCTTGTCACTTAATCCTGGTCTGCTAATCAGGAAGGAGGAATATGAGAAGCAGAGCTTGAATCCTCCTGCTCAGAGCCCTCTGGGAGGTTGTTCTTGCTGACAACTCTTGGGCATTTGTCATCATCTTAGAAGCTGGGAAAGAGAAGGAACTGTGTAGCCTGGATTAAGTTTGAAAATGAGGAGCTTCTGAGGAGTTAGTTCCAAACCTAAATACATCAATAATGAATGACTTGATGGTGAGGCAGATCAAATGCACTGCTCAGCAACTGAGCTCTGCTTCAAGAACAGTGTGGATCTTCTGACATAACTAGTCATTATACATACACAAAGATCCACAGAATTCAGATAGAAAGCAAATCAAAACTACCTCCATTTGTTAATAACAGGTTTCCTAAGAAAATAACTGCTTCAGTTGGGCTCAGGTTATAATGGTACCCTGAGGAAGGTAGGCCTGGGTATTTTTGCCTACAATACAATGCATCCGTTGCAAAAGGAACTAAGAAACTTGATGGCTTTGCTTTGAATAGAGCTAATTAAAATCTAACGTAAGATAACATACATAAAATATCTGTCACTGCCTTTTTCCCCCCTAATTTTGTGCCTAGGGCTTCAAAAGAGCTAAAAAAGAACACAGTTTTACAGTCTTGTACTTAAGGAGATGTTCATGGAGGTTGCATGTTCAAAGCTGATGCTCTGAATAACAAACTTCATTCTTGGAATAGGAAGTAAGGGAAAAAATCCTCTTTCTCTTTGTTTTCTTTGTTGTTTTTTCATTGGGTTTTTTTGGTCGGTTTTTTTTCCTCTGTAGAACTTTTAAACAGAATACTGGAAAAGATTAAAATATCTTAAATCTATCAGTAGCTGTAAGTGAACATGGGATGCAAAAAGGGTGCATTCAAAGGGCCTCAGATTTCAATTTCTACCTATATCCAGTAGGAGAAAAGATTCCCCAGGCTGAACAGGAAAAAAGGCTTGGACTTTTGATACGATAAATATTGTAATCACTGTATTAGAGACATTATTCTTCATGCCTGGAAGCTTCAGGTTACCCTGACACCAAGACTTCTGTAACTTGATATTTCTGTTTTATCTAAGATTCTTGTAAAAGGTCAGACAGTTTGGGAAAATCCTGCTGCTGGATCAGAAGCAGTAGGAACATACACTGGTTATTGCCAGGAATCTTCTCCCCTACCAGGCCTTGAACCACACAAGAGCTGAGGATTCAGCCTCAGCTGCTGGAATAACTCTGATTTTAACCATACAGGGTCTGGGGTCACCTCATGAATGTCACTAAAATTGGTTGTTCAACAGCAACAGCAGGAATGAAGTGATCCTTATAAAGGAGCCACCACTGAGAAAAAACTTGTGCCACAAAAAACTGTGTTTGGGAACATGTAATGACAGAACCCAAGCCCAGGTGTTGACTTTGTTGCTGCAGTATCAATGCTCACAGAGATCTGTCTATAGCTTAACAGAGAGAAAAAAACCTCTCATTCACCAGTGATGGTCTGCTTTTATCTCAACTTCTTTTCCTAATCTCAGCTTCTTTTCCATCTGAAACAGCAACAGTAATCAGATGGAAGTAAAAGGCACTTTCTTTGATAAGCATGTCAAGCTGATGAAAGGCAGCAGCAGCCCTCAGTGTTGACAAGAGCCACAAACATTAACAGACACTGTATTTGGAGCTCCTCTCTGTTGTGTGTCAGTCCTCCAAGGGCTATTTTTATGAACAAAATTCTGCATAGGAAGTGGAGGTGCTGCTGCTTCACTCCTGCCAGTGCTCTGTTTGGGTTCAGCTGATCTGGACCCAACTCCTCCTGCAAGCTGGACTTTCTACTTTGACCTCAGGCCTGCCTCATTGCTATGGACTTGGTGGCAAGTCTGGGCTGTGTCCTGACCCTGATTACCATTACCAGACATGGGCAGCTCATCTGTGCTGATGAGCTAGTCCCAGGTGCTATGGAACTGTGCTTCTGCCAGTAGGGGCATGGCCTGTGCCAGCCCTGCCACTTATTGGTATTGAATTCTGAGATTAAGACAAGCTGGAACATCCCTTTTTTTTTTTTGTACATCAGCAGTCTCTTCACTTAGCATCTCCATTTTGTGTTGCCTCTGAATTTTCCTCAAACTGCTGTTTAGTTTGCTTTCATCAATTTTAATTGGAAGAAGATCTGAACTTCTTACTTGGATGTTATTATGTCTATAGCAGACAAAGCTTATGTCAGCTGATAATCATAGATGTTGGTGTGTTTGTATTGGCCTATTTCAAATTTCAAATGGTTATAATACTATGGATTATAACTACTATGGGTATAATAATATAATAATTTTAAAAGACACTTCTCAGAAGTGTTACTCAAAAAGTATAATTGTCCCATTTTTCAAAAATGCAAGTTTTCCTTTTGACACAGAGCTGGTACATAAAATAATCTTCAGACAAACTCCTCCTTTCAAAATAGCTGTTCTCCAAGTTTCTAACTGCTGACATTGAAAACAAGCTTTGCTCCTAGTTCAGGGGGCAACCATTTTGTTTTAGCCCACTCAAGAAGAAATTAAAGCTGAATGTCTCCAGCTCCATCAGCTCCCACTGACTGCTCTTCAGAATCAAATGTGCCCTTACAGCATCTTCAATCTTTAGAGATATTTTCACATGCAATACAGAAGGGCAGGAAAACCTGAGGGAGGAACTGAATGTGCTGGCCATGGAGCATTGGACAGGCTCCAAAGAGTGGCTCAGAGATTGACTGTCAAGTTGCTGAGGTTTCCATGCTGCTTACAAAATATTTTACAACCTGGTTCAGGATGACTGCTGCCCAGGGTAGGTAACCTTGGAGATAAATTGTTCATGAATCAGCAAATACTTGTGTGCATTCTTAAGATTTTCTGAAGTGAGCTATTTACATCCTTACATAATCCCAAGAGGAAACAGGTGGCTCTTCAATGTACTTGTGGCTTTTTCAATTACATCCTTAGGCTCACAAAACGAGGACTCAGGGGTGGGTGGGTTGCAGTGTAGTTGCCCTGCTATGGCAGGTACTGCTACAAAGGCACTAAAAACTTTCCTTTACTAAAAAGGAATGCATTGGTTTTCTTGTATTCAATGTGTGATACAGTACTGAATACAGAATTTGAATGCAAGCTGAGCACGTTGATTTCTATTTGCACAAGTTACCTTGCATTCAAATTTTAGGAACTTGTACTCACCTTATGTTACAGACTGAACAACCTAAAAGAGGTGGGTGCTGAAATGCAGAGCAACTAATCAAGAAATAGGTCTAAAGTTCTTGTTTTCTCCCAAGGTTATACAAAACTTTAGCCCAGACGTGCACTAGGAAGGCAGTACCATGATCATTACATCAGAAACCTGACCAAAGGACATAAAACCTCAGGGTTAGGAAGTAACACACTCAAAATTATTTCATGAAAAAGACCTTAAAGAGTACAGACAAGCAGAAGTGTAAGGAAGGGCTTGCTGGCAATGGGGTATGGTGTCTTTACAGTGATCCCTAAGCAATGTCTCTGTTGCAAACAAACTAGAGGCACCCAGACTTGCTCACTAGAAGTTTCAGGAGATCTGGGACTGAAAGGACATTTTAAAATTAGTAGCTATATGATTGACCTGCAATGTGAAATCAATAGCATAGATAGTACCAGAAGGGGTAAGATTAAAGATGGAAATTCTTGGAAAAAGTACCAGGGAGATCAATCACATCAAGACAGGAAGTCCTCAAGCCACACGTTACAACAAATACACTTTTAAATATAGCTTTTCCTTAGAAATTTTTTGGCCACCTGTTACCCAAAGCCTTTCCGATTAAAAACTGCTGTAAACTGCACAAGTTTCGAAGTTGTTAACTTTTGCACAAGTTCAAAGATGTGTGGAACACCTCAACAATGAGCAAAGATCCATCACGCATGGCTCTAAGTACGTCACATCAGTTAGGTTTCCATGGAAGAGGTAGGCAAGCACATCACCACTCCTAAAGGAACAAGTTTTGTTGTGACATCCTTCTAACTTCTAATAATGCTCATATTGCTGCTGGATCTTGGACTTCAACAAATAGCTAAATATGTAAGAGAAAATAGAAATAGTTTTCCAAAGCTTTATGTTTACATGGACAAAGAAGTTTAACTTGGAAATGCCTCAGGACCACATATCATTAAGATAATCTCCTCTGTCTTTGTAAGGCATACTGTAGGAAAAGATCTGGCACTGCAATTTCCATTCTAAGCTGAAATGCCCCAGGCAAAGAGGCCACTAATTCTAATACATTTCCCAAGACTGAGGTTTAATAGAATTAGTTTGCTTTTTTCTTTCTTAATTTCCATTCAGCTATTCATAGATATATTCTTGATATCATCCTACATTCTCCTTCTCCTTAAGTGTTTACAAATGCCTAAATTATATATTGCTTTTTTTTTTTAAACTTCCTACCCAGATGTTGCCCAAGACAAGTTGTATGTCTAATAAACTCTTTACAGCCCACAATATATCTATTTCTCTAAACATTTTCAGTATTATTATTTCAAATCCTTCAGTTTTTTCCAGCATCTTGAAGATAATGACTGATTATTGTAATGTGTTCAGGAATTTGGTTTCTCTCCTCCCCCTCTCATGCTTTGAACCAGAACTGGTTTTGAGCCTCCAAACTCTTAAGACTGATATACCCAGAAGTTGCATCTGCAATATTATGTGAGCAAATGAGAAAAAAAAAAAACAATCTAAATGCAAGTGGCACAACACAGACAAGAACAAAAAATATAAGGTAAAAAGTACAGTCTTGCTGGTTACCAAGACTTTTGTTATGTCAAGAACTTCAGTGCTCCCTAAATGCTCTGCTTGCCAAGATGAATGCAATCAGCACTTAGGAAAAGTCAGAAAACAACCTAAGTGAAGGTAAGTGAGCCATGCAAGACTCTACTCTTATCAAGCATCATTTTCCCTGTCTTTCAGGAAATTTTTGAATATGGGAGATGCCTGTGTAAGAAAGATTTCTGTAAAAACCAAAGCACGTTAACAGGTATGCTGTTCATGTCAGGAAATGGGAGTTCTCAAGACTCTTGTTGCCATCATTCTGAACTCATTCTCACAAAAATCTCTGAAATAAAGTACTTGAAGATAAATTTTAGTCTACAAATTTAGGCGTTATTTTAGGAATATGAGTAAGCATAGAAAAATATCACAAATAAATCAATTGGAAATAAATTTAGAAAGCAAACAGAGCAGGATGAGATGAGTTCTAGGCAGAACACTTTGAGAGCCACAAGAGAAAGAGCAAAATGCTTCAAACACTGCAGGCAGAAAGGAGGAGGAAACCTTGGAAGATAACTGCTTGTTGGAAATGACAAGGAAATGTTAATCTCTCCCTTTCCATCACTTACCCAAAAACCTTTCCAAAATTTGTTCATTCAAATTGAAGCAGAACTTGGGCCAAAATGTAACCAAACACATTCAGTGCATCCCAAATTTCAGTTTGAATTCTGAAACAGCAATTACGTTTGTGCTGAGATATGCCAGTTCTGCATTAAAAATTAAGGTGAAATAGAGGATTTGGGATAAATTGTATTCAACTCAGAAGTTCTTGTGGTATTGTGCATAATATCTTAGTTGCATTTTTTTCTCTAATACTTGGCACTAAAACTAAGTATGTCCTACCCGGGAAACCTGAACTGAGTTTGTTTTCTGTTGATCTTACCAAGAACTTCATGGAAATTCATCCTCACTGGACACTAAGAAGCACAAGACCTTTGTTTACTCCCATTTTTGTCATGTCTAATTCTCATGCCATTGCAAGAGGTTAATAATCTGTTCTCTTCCAATGTTTGTTTAGCAGTCAAAAACGAGCACATGGTACACATCACTCATGAAGCAACCACAAGAACACACCACAGTCAATACCATATGTCAGTGTCAACTGAAAGAGCAATTATATTTCATCCAACCAAAAATAAACAGACAGGCA
Organism: Florisuga fusca; assembly: GCA_038090715.1. NCBI lineage: Eukaryota > Metazoa > Chordata > Aves > Apodiformes > Trochilidae > Florisuga > Florisuga fusca. The sequence continues at coordinate 11,410,136 of JAAWXA010000023.1, forward strand.
TCACATCTTGGATGACAGGAAAACTATCTTCTCTACAGCTCTCATCAAATCCCTGCTCACACAAAATTGTACAGGAGTGTTTATGCTACTTGAGGACTAATTTCCATTGGAGTAATCAGAAAACAAAATTTTAGAGAGACATTCTGGGGGTAGAGGGAAATTAAGGACATAAATCTTGAATGACTCAAAAGGGAGAAAAAAAAGAAGTATGATGGTCTGATATGTCAAAACACACTTAAATTTTTTTCAGGTGTCCTCCATGCCTATAAATCCAGCCTGACTCCATTAACATTACAGCTCTGGTGGAAGCTGGATGCAAGACTCTGATGTTAGTTTTTTCATGAAGTGAACACACAGAATCACAAAGCTATTAAACATTCAGCACTTTTCTCTGCTTAATACCAACCACAGCATGCTTTATTGCCTAATGTTTATCTCAAAGTGGTACCCAGAGAATCCAGTTAAGGTTAATGCACTAACACGTGTACAGACCTCAGTGAAGTCACAGGAACTCTCCAGTGACTCAGAAAACATTAAGAGAATTCTTACAGAGTCACTGTAACAATTGCATACAAGATGCATATGCTTTCACCTACATTTTGTTATGATATATAAGGAAAATACACATTACAATTAGGTGGAATGGATACATAATGTTCTGGGGTTTGATAAAATGTGGAGGGAAGTACAAGAAGGGATTAAGACGAACAAGATGAAGAGGAGAAAAAATCAGTAGCATTTTCTGTATTGTTCTAAACTGTATTCTACAGTCACCTGAGACCCTTAAAGTCAGTATTGTCCCTTTAGAACGTCTTCCTTAATTAGTGCTATAAAGCCTGAAATGATCCTCTGATAGCTCTCAATACACCTACTGTTACAAGAACCCTAAAGCTTTCAGCCACATCATGTAAAATTGCCAATAAAAGGAGCTGTTTTCCTTGGTTTTACATACCAACCTAGTTCTCAATTGCAACAAAACTTGCCTGGTAGCAAATGTCTGGGTAGTAACAAATTGCTCAGGTGGTTGAAGCCACTTAATCTTTGGCCTCATACCTTACAGTACCACCCCAGGCAGGTTATAATCACTCAGCAATGCGTTGCCTGATGTGTCTTTACTGCTTAATTATCAAGGTGAGATGCTTATACTTAATTAGGCATTTAATTATAAGCACACACATCTCTAAGTATTATTACCAAAAAAGTTCACTTGACTAAGAATATAAATTTTTTTGTTGTTTCATTCTGGCGTGATATTGGATTATATTTTAAAAGATATCTTTTAAATTTGCCAAATGGATCTTGAAGCAGAAATTATACAACAAGCTTTGGCTTTCATGCATTAATATTGGGTCATATTGCAGGGCCTTTCTCACCCAGCTTTTCTGTGAAGGCAACTCGTACCCAAAGCAAGGTTAGCAAAACCCCACCCCGTGGAATGAATCTTTTGTGTGCAAGAAAGAAATCCCTTCCTCTAAACTGCCTACCCCACTGCACTCACCTTGGTCATGCTGAAGAAGGTCATTTATCATATTGTGATATGCCTAGGGAAGATGTGGGTCTGTACACCAGCTCCAAAGAGGTGAGCCCATCCCAAGTGCTTTTATCCTAGGCTTTGTCAGTATCTATAAAACTACCAACCTGGCAGAAGTTTCACCATTTCAGTTCATCAGCAAGCAACAACTACCTTCAAGGCACAGTGTGAGAAAACATACAGTCAAACAGGATGGGATAGAATCTTGAGGTATTATATAAACCATAATTATCTTTATCCATGTCAGTCCTGACAGGTGGCTTGCTAAATTGATCCTCATTTCTGTGACATCTCTACAGCCTTCTCACACAGTCCAATGCTTCAGTAGTGCTAATATTAAAAAGTTTTCATTAAAGACTGAACTAAAACTTTCTTGCTGCTATTTAACTCATGACAGAGACATGGAAGAGATTACTCTCTTCTTTTCAGGGTTTTGAAGAATCTCACATCTTTCATATGCTGTTATCCAGACAAACAGTTTCTAATGATTAAATCTTGCCTTCCAAATCCCTGACTGGTCTTATGGGTTTCCTTTGGGCTCTTTCTGTTGTTTTCCATGTCTAACTTTGCAGTATCCTAAACTGGATTTGGCTCTTCAGCTGAAACCTAGTTAAAGTCTCGTTAAAGTCTCATTAAATTCAAGAAATAATTAAATTAAGGGAAACTGCTCAACAGCTTCATAGACCAGAGCTATGAAAACCTTGGCAGAGGACAGAATAATAAAGCCTGCAGATCCCTAGTAGCTGTTAGACAGACCTGCTGCTAGGACAACAGAAAACATTTTTTAATTGGATAAAAAGGGTGAGCTAAAAACCTTTCAGACCTGAGGTTTGACTATGGCACCTTTTGAACTGTATATGAGTTTTGCACGTAAAATAGCAGCCTCCTTCCTGACTCCACCTCTTCTCTTCCCCAAGCAGACAATACACACCTTTATCAACACACACCAGTGAAACAAATGTAATCTTGGGAACCACTTTTTAAAAGAGATTTTTCTTCAAAGCCTTGCAGTCAGCACGGGGGATAAAAAAAAGGGATTCTTTGAACAGCTTAGATGATTTACTTTGCCATGTAGGACAGTGAGTTTGATCTTTCAGCAATTATACATGTAATCCTTGTATTGCTTTAGGTCGTGTGATCTGTTGGTTTTAGCCCAGTGGGTATTCTTTGAAACAGTACTTGAATGAACTGTGTATTTTCCCCAAGAAGTACCTGAATTACATTTAGTGTTGTTGTGAGTGTTCATAGGGATAGGCACTTTCCATACAGATAATAAAAGTTTTTGTTTGTAAAAGCATGTTTCAGGGCATTGAAGAAGAACCTGCCAATATAACCCTCCTCTAGGTCAGAGGGAAAACACGTGTATTCAAAAAAGAAAACAAAGTTTCTCCTGAGTCCTGCTATTTTTTTGTCTACTCCAGAAGCAGCCCAGCTGCTATCTAATATAAAGCCATCTCCTGTACAGACTGCTGAGTATACCACAAACAACAGGCAACAATAAAGCTGTTTTGGTTTATTTTTTGTCTTAAATGAACAAATACTCTCCAAGCCTGTCAAGCCACGAGGCAGAAAATTGCAGTATGGAAGTTTTTAATTCCAGTTTAACATTTATGAAATCTGGCATCAGCTTTTCCCATCCCTATAGGCACAGAAATGCAAAATATACCCTTGTACATGAAACTGTAGAGAAGCTTTAATCAACCATAACACTTGGAGGCTCTAAATGCTTGTAAAGTTAGATTAGAATGGCTGTTATTAGGAGTTTAGGGATGTATGCCATTAAAAAATGTCAATGCTTCCTTAGCACTTAATGCTACCTTTTAGTCCCAATGTTCATGTTGTATGAACAACTTAAGCTAACAGCTATCAAGAGCCTTTTAGAATCATACCAATCCATCATGCCATTGATGATTCAATCATTACTGTCTAACATTGCCACAGCTTCAGTTCCAAGCACAGCTTGGGCACTGTGTGGTCACCTCCTGCTCTCCCAGCTCTCAGGTGGATACTCAGGGGTACTCAGATCCCTGTCTCTGAAGGGCAGAGTCAGAAGCTCCTTCTCCTTCACTGTGAATTAGCTGTGAGAGCTGACTTACACCCAACATGCCAGAGACCACTCAGCAAAGCCAATACAAGCACATAAAATAAAAAGTGAGAAAGCAAAGTGCCATTCCTGTAGGACAAAACCACTTCAGAGAAACCTTCATTAAAAAAACACCTGAGGCACGATGTTAACTTCCTAACATTAATCCTTCACTCCTGGGAGGTGTAGAGACACATTTTAGCTTGGTTTCTCTTTTGCATCCAGGTGCAAGCCCACCACCATGGCTCAAAGCTCTCTTCCTATAAGAACTCTCACTTCTGTGTCTCATTTTTCACACCAGAACAAAACACTGCATACATTTTTTTTTTTTTTTTTTCCTGGTAAAGCACTGTATAAGAGTGAGGTGATTTTTCCTAAGTTCAGTTTATACACCTACATAATTGCATCAGCTTCCTATCCCACAGGGACTGAAAAAAAAAAGGCATACAACACTGTATGCCATGTAGTAATCTACTTGGAACAATGATACATCTCTTTATACTGTCTGAGCAGTGCAGGTAGTTTCAAACTGCACTTTTGTCTTTAATAAACAACTGTAAAAATCAAATATTTCATAATGTCAAGTATAGATTTCCTCAGATTTGTTATATATTTACAGTTATTCTAGGGAAAAACACAACATGTTAGAAAACTAGAGTACAACACCTTATTCTTCAAAAACTGAAGATGTTTCAAAGTGACCTCATCTCCCTTTGTATCTAGTTTTAGTGAGACAGTCTTCTGTTTCAAAGCAGGTTTAAGGGGACAGATTAAAAGCAGGCCATGAAAAACCAAACGAAAGGGACTTGCTGCTCACAAAGAGTTACAGCCATAGAAACCACAGTAAGTTGTGAACACTGTGTGAAGTTTGATGTTATGGAATTCCTGCTCCCCACCACAGTAGGATTACAGAAATTCTTGGATAGAAGCCATATGGAACCTCTCTGCCAGTGAAGCTGTTTGGAGATGCCCTTTGTAGACAGCACCCCTTAAGTCTGGTGCTCTGCCTTGAGCTACATGCAGCAGAATAACTTTAAACCAGCAGGTAATGGTGTGGTTTGTTAATGTAAAGAAGAACCTGCTGAAAAGAGCATCAGCTGGAAGGACATTTTTCAGTACCTCTCAGAAAAGTGCCAGAAAACTTGTTAAAATAGACCAAGTGGAGCCTGGGCAGCAGAGGGACCTACAGCAATGCACCAAACATGTACCAGCTCATTTGGAAAGACATTTCCAATTAATCTAGCTTGGCAGAAGGAACCAATCTCATGGTATCTTTCCTCTTTCTCCCAAACCAATTACTTGTAAATACTCCCACATACTTTTGACCTCGTGGCCAAGGATATTACTTCGAAGCCTTTGAAAGCAATAAAAGCCTCAGAGGACAAGAGAAAAGCTTTTGGGGTGAGGCAGGGAAAAGAAAATAAGGTTTTCAATTCAGGCAGTGAGAAAGGTAACTAGATCAAGCATCTAACAAGTTTTTAGCATTCGCATGAGTGCCCAACAAAGGGACTCAAGCAATGGGCCAGTCTTGGGTGACTGCAAGAGCAGAAAGGAAACAAACAATGCTTTCCATTTATCACACCTTCCTAACTCCATTAATGCCAAAGGAGAGGTGTTAAATGGATTGAGCAGATTCTAGGCAAGTCGTGTGTGGGGAAACATAAGAGGAATTTTCTCATTTATAGAAGAAATAAAATAAGTGGATGACACTGGCATTGTTTCTGCAGGCAAAGCTGGCAGGGCTAGAGCCAGCAGCACAGCTTTACAGGGTACAGCTATTCAACTGGTACTTTACTGTCAAGTTGTCAAAGCTGCTCCTGTTCTTCTTTTCAGTCATTTATCAGTTTAACATCAACAACTTCCCCTGACACTGCCTATGTGGTGCTGGAGGCACAGAAACTTGAGCAGTATACAACTTTCAGACGTATTGCTTTGGGGTGAGATTCTCTTAAGTGCAAGGCAGGGCTTCAGTACGACTTCCCAGGTCTCCAGGTACAGATGCCCAAAGCACCCTGTGGTGCATCAGCCAAGGATGGTGGGCACTGGTGTGCAGCATGGCCACACCAGACATACACATCAAAACTAGAGCCCCTCGAGATGCTCTGATCACGGTTCCAAAACAAAAGTTTCATCTAGAAATGTGTCATTTTATTCTTTCCCCTGGCCCCAAAATACTCAAGGCACAGTTAAAAACTACAGCCTATGTAGTTGCTATCCAATACAGAAGAGTTGTTCTTGTTTAGCAACAGGTAAAATGATGTTATACCCCAAGAAGAAAATCTGTTTCCTTACACTGGTAGTACCAGTACTGAAGAGCTTTATTTTCCAGGAGAAGGTGCAGCTCAAATCCCCCTCTGCATCCACCTCCAGCAGATGAACAAACATAATGCAGAAGCTACAGCTGCTGAACTTCATTCCATGAGCAGCACTCCTGGATGTAAAAGGTCCCTGTGGCATCCAGCTCATAACTTCTACAAGCAGTGCCTGAAATGGAGAGGATTTGCTGATCTACATCAAGAGATCAGACCCTTTATCAAATCTATATGCATTTAGGGTTTACTGAAGGGTGTTTGAGATGTTTTTCCTCTAATGAGGCAAGTCTCATTCAGCTACAGACAGCAGGACTACAATCAGTGAATACTCAGAATATTGTTTCCCTTGGCAGCTCTCCTGACGAAGCATTTTGAGACTTCCTCCTGTTCTCTTAACAGATTATAAATGGTTTAAAACTTTCAGGAACCGAGTTTAACCAACAAATTAGTTTTTCTGCTCTGCTTAGGTAACAGAATCATATCAAAATAAAACAAGCGTTATAAGAAACAAATAGCAATAAGTGGTTTGTGCACAAAACACCCTTATACCCGTATCTCATAAAATTAGGAAAAAAAACAAGACCAAACCAATAACCCACCAAAAAACCTCTGCAAATACCCAGCAGTTTTGAACACAACCAAAGATAGATGTCATAAAATGGTGTCAAAATTTTGTTCTTCTGTGTAGGAACAAACACTTGCAGCTTTAACACCTCAGGTCTGATACCAGGGAATTCACTCCCTGCATTACAGTGAGCAGGATCTTGCACCTGCTCCTACACCATCAGTGTCCCCAAACTGAAGATGTCCCATTTTAGAGAGAGACTGCAGCAGTGGCCTTTATCAGGTCAGACTCACAGAGCTCAATTTCTTCTTTGCAAAAAAGCCCTGAAGTGGAAAATATTCAGAATAACACAAAATAATATAAAGTGCAAGTCTTATTTGCATTAATATGAAATCCTCAACTGCCCTCATACAGGAGCATCAGGGAGACAAAGACAAAACTGGGATGCAGGAGGCAGCAGTGACTATTGGCATCACTGCCCATGACATCCATGTCCCAGTCCTGGCAAAAGAAATCTTCCTCTTCTCCTTTCAGCATAGTCATGCACACATCTCCTCCTCCCACCTGTTAACAGAAACTTGGAACCCAGAAGAAACAGTCAAGTAATAATAAACACTCCTACTATGCATTTAATACCTATTTAATTATCTGTAACACTCAGTACATAAGTACCTTGATCTCTAACACTTGATAACAAAAATTTGTAGCACTAAAATCAATAATAATTCAACTACTTAATCTGATATTAGAGTCAAAAGTTGCTAGCAGTACCCACTATTTGTTCTGGGATGACAGCAGCTGCTTTCTTCTCAGTTTTGAGTGTTTCTGGCTGTTTCCTAAACTTTTAAAAATGGGGTATTTAGGGAAGAAAGTTTGGCATAGTTTGGAAAAACTATTGTTTTTGAATTGAGATGTAAAATTCTGCAGAAAAACCATTTTAGTTCTGCACATCCTTTTATGTTTGCGCAGCAAGAGAATCAATAGGAAGGTGCCCAGCATCGAGCACACATAGAGCAGTTGAAGCATTTCAATTTATGGGCAAGTTGCTATACTCAAAATCCTTTGATTTTCCTTGGGCTCATCTTTGATGTTTATGCCACTGTAGGTTCCATTTGCTGTTTTTACATCTTCAAAGGTATCTAAAAACATCTCCTCCAACCACATTTTCCTCCAGCAATTTATTTGTAGAGAAAGGAAAAAGAAAAGACAACGAAGGGTTGTGTGAACAACCAAGTTACTTGCTGTAATTGAGCATCATTCAAAGGTATTTTTCCCTCTCTTCCAGGAAGGAGAAAGGAAAACAAACCCAACACCTTAGTTTCAAAGCTGCAGCCATCTTCCCATATCTGAACATCACTAGGCTGGCATGTTATTCATGTCTGAATTCTCTGCACTAATATTCTTTCATTTCAACATTGCTGTCACATAAGAGACCCAAGAGTATCAAACAGAATTTCCAGCAGCACACACTGCTCTTGCCAAAGGCTACAGCTGTGAAGTACAGAGATTCTGCCCACTTTTTGTTGTTTAATTTTAAATATATAGAGAGTGACAAAGTTTTAGACCATCTATTCTAATGTTATTAGAACTAGATAGAAGATCAGGAAGCTCAAGTAGATTGGTGTTTGAGCAGACAGACTTCTCATCTCTGCAGCAGTACAGTAGAGAGGTAAAAATATAAAACATTACAAGTCAATAAGGAATATTTCTTTGCTCTGCTGCTTTTATTTGAAGGCACTCTGCCTGTAGAAAGCTCAGACATCTCCTAATTAGTCAAATGGGCTGACTGAATATTTACTTGTTGGTCGGCCATAGCTGTATAAAATATTTACAGCTGCATGCACAGCCTAAACAATAAGATTTTTTTTTTCCTTTTGCTATTGTTATAAATGTTAAAACCCTGTATTTTGATCAGAGTTTATTTTAAATCTAAAAGAACTACTTGAAACCATGCTACCAGCTCCATTTGAAATGCTGGTCACTGAATGCTGCTGCTTTCATTTTCCAAAAAAAATTTGCTGCAGGTACCCCAGCAGTCACATTTCTGATAGAGGAAAGGAAGGACAGGGTGAAGGAAGAAATTATTTATATGGTTTTAATATGATGTGAGGCTACTGAGAGATATTATTAAGATATGGTTAATGGCACAAGGGCATTTGAGAGCCCTTTTGTTAGCACACCTTTGCCATATTTCTACACATCATGTTTAAAAACCAGTTTTTCACATGGGATCAAGTGATTTGGGAGATCTTGGACTCAAACGCCTCTCATCTGCCACATTCATGATGAAGCCAGACAGCAAAACAGAACATGAAAAATATCAGTATGAAAAATATCAGTATGACTGTGCTCCAATGGCATGCACCGTTGAGAGACATCTCTCCAAAGAGCCACTTTCCTATGAAGCTGTCTGTTACTTTCCTTTTATTTCTTCCTTTCCTCTATGTCCCTTTTAAAGCATCAAATCACCTATACCATGCTTTTGACACTCTTTTACATTGTACATCTAAAGAAATTTGATCATTAATTGCATTTGTAGTTATAAGGACTGGGAAAAAGTCAGCTATCTGAAAAAAACTTTTTGTACTAAATGCCCTGAAAATTATTAAGTCTTCCCAACTCCTAGTAGTAGGATTTTGATAATTTCTAAAAAATCCCAAACCATCTGTTGGTAAATATTTGAGAGATTGGCATCCTCACACTAAGGATCCCTAAACATGCAATTCCTCTAACACTGCACTTGGATGTTGTTTAGAACTCAGTTTCTGGGGTTGACATAAAAACAGACAAAATAATACCTGATAGATTTAACTGAGAACCTAAATAAAGTTTGTAACTAGTAGCCCTCAGAAAATAACCAACCATTATTCCTCTTTGCAACTGAAAAAGGAACACTGCTAAAATTGAGGCTATTTAAAAAAAAAAAAAAAAAAAAAAAAAAAAAAAAAAAAAAAAAAATATTTTACATTCTGTATCATTGATGTCTTCATTCCCTCCATAAAACACTGGAGCACTCTAACAATGGTTCTTTTCTCCTGTGCAAATACCATTCAGAGGACATTTCTCTCTGTCATTTTCTACTTCTGAAACATTCCTGGAATGCTCTAGAACTGCATCTCTTCCCAGCACTGTGATATAGCATCATTTTCTCTTTGCAGAAAAGTTGTTACAGCTTTTTTATTCTCTTTCAAATTGAATTTTGTATTGATTAAAGGTTCAGTCAGACTAGGGACACTTAATTCTCCTGTATTTGAAAGTACATTAGAAAATTTTTAATTTTCTATTACATTCTATATGCAGTGTTTTCATATCATTGTACAGAACTTAGCACTTAATTTTATTCCCTCCATAGAATTTTATAGTGTGGTCTTAAAAATCTTTTTTGCAGTAGATGTAATTCTTTGTTAATCTCTACTGGTTTTTAAATTAATGCCTGTAGGACCTTTTTCCTTTCATCCTTAATAAATTCTTCAGCTATAGTTCATAAAGGTTCACTGAACATGTATAGATGATATAGACCATAGTATCTTGAGCATCCTTAAAATCTGTGGTAGGAAAACTTGTATGAGCTACTCAGGGTCACTAACTCTTTGCCTGTTTACAAATTGGAAGCTGTGCTTGTGTTAAGCTCCAGCTTAGCCCACAGAAATATGTGAGATCTGCTATTCATTTCAGAGCAAATATTAGCTCTCCACCACTTAAGCCACTGCTTCCCACTGATAAGTGCTGAATACACATTGCTGACTCTGCAAAACAAACAAACAAACAAAAAACCCCACTGAAAAATAGCAGCCACTTATTTTACTGCATGCTCAGGAACAATTCAGTCATTCTTGGGTCCAAATATTGAATTAAGTCCTTTTTGGGTCCTCTAACGAATTCCATTTGTCACCCTGCAGTTTGTACTTTATGGACAGTATGATGACAAGGGGCTCATCTTTCATGAGGAATAACAGTTCTAAATGAGCAGGGTTGTGGCAAAGGAAAATAAGTGGTTACTTGAATGGAACACGTGGCAGCACTCAGTTTCTACATCACTGGATTTCCAAACATTTCAACATACTAAGTACTCAGTTCCTGTTTAGGAACCACAAGATCCTCCAGCCAAATAAAACCCAATCAAAACAACTGCAAAAAAACCAACCCAAAAACTATTTACAGGGTTTGTTGAGGGACCACAAGGCCAGCAAGGAAAGGCTGAAACCATCACTGAACTGGCATCAAATCCTTTACCCAGCTGATGCTGGTCCCTTTGGAAATGATTGATGTAACCCTATAATGTCAATTTGAAAAACAACTGCTAGAAGAAAGATAAAACAAGATATGGAAATAGACCACATCTGGTCCCATAACTGAGTATACAACACTAGGAAAAAAAAAATAAAAATTGAAGCCTTGCTAAAATCTTAGTCGTTACTTTTAGGGATGGAAGAGAAAGAAAAGCTTGTAACAGTAGCTTGCAAGGACAATTAAATAACTGCTTGCTTTACTGAAGTACTTCAAAGGAACAAGGAAGTGCTATTCAGTTGGACTCCTTCATCTAAATACATTCAGCTTCAGAAAATGTATCACTAAATTTTATTGCCATAATGATCTCCTGTTACAGACTGGATGGTACTTGACAAGGTGGCTGCCACCCAGCTCCCTGTCAGCACAATTCCCTCTTCAAACATCTTTGTCATCAATGGGATTTTGATTTTCTGTACTGCAGGACTGGTGTGGGACCAGGTGAAAAGAAAAAAGAAAGATGAACAATACTGGAAGGAAGCAAGCAGCCCAACATTACAGTAGTGGCCTGAGGTCAGACCCTGAGTGTTTTCAAGCATTTCTCCAACATATTTTTCAAACACCTCACACTTCCAAAAGCCTCTATAAAGTGCAGCCGATGCTTTCACTATATCGCTGTGGTCACTGGCACAAAATGTGTTCTGGAAACACCTGAGAATGTTTTATTGTGTGCCCTTAATAGGGAGTAGCCTAAAGGTTCATAGGCTTAATAGGAAAAAAGATCTCTGCTGCTTGCCAGCCTTGCTTTGTGTGGATTCCCATTACCCATGGCCCCATCACTGCACTAGGTTAATTCTGTAGCGTTGTACATTTGCCTGCACTGACACCTACAATCTGTCCCTCCTGCCATTTTTTTCTTCCTATCTCCATGTCATTTAGCACTTTACTTGTTTCCCATTTAAATCCCCATCCTGAATTTCAGAGGACAACCACGGATAGAGGGTCCCTGATCCAGGATCACTCAGGGTTTTCTTTTCAAGAGAGAGGATTAGCCACACTTCTGTATTTGATTAGGACAAAACAGCTACTGGTTTGCTGTTAAATATTGCTCTTAGAAGGATTTCAGGATTTCTCTGCTGCCTCTGTGATCCCATGTGCAACCATGGCCTAATTCTATGCATACAGGGACTTAAAAAAAAAAGTGGCTGGCTGCATGCAGGATACCATCAAGCAAAGGGATTTGGGGACAATAACCTCATTAAAACCAAAGAGTTCCTGAAGGTGCTGCTTTCCCCCTTCTCTCCTGGCTAACCTGCCCATCCATGGCACAGCTCCTCCAGCGCCTCCTCTGAACCTCTCCACAGCTCTTACACAATTCTGTGTGCAGAAAAACCCCATGGCCTGAGTTGCCAGGATATTTTCTGACCGAATTTCAACTTGCCTTTCAGTCCCACGATTGCTGATCATTTCTGGGCAACAGTTTTCTGGCCCAGCTCGGAAAGGGGCAGAGCAAGATGATGCAGGAGATTTGAAGCTTCCCATACAGCAACTTTATCTGAAAGTCTCCACTTAATGACTGGTCCAAGCAGATTTCAAATACTCATTTTTGACAGGAAGGGGCTCTTCATGTGGGTCTTTGACACTGTGGGTAAGGGCTAGCTATGGAATTATGAGCATCAGTGCTAAAAAGCAGAGGGAAATGATCCTAGTGCCATGAAGTCTGTCAGGGCATGGCAGTGGGAGGGAAGGAGAGCCAAGATCCCATCTGCTCACCACTGGAGCTGCCTGTCTGTGCACTACTCTTTTCCTGAAACTCAAGTTCCCCTGATAGCTTTGTAAACTGATCAGTTCCTCCTGAGCTGATACTCAGGTTACATATACCCACTTCCATCAGCTGAGCCTCAGAACTACCAAAATGCATCAAAACTCAAAACATCAAATTATCTGCAGCTTTATATCATCCAAGCTTCTTCCAGGAATGGAAAAATTGTCTTTAGGCAATTCCTCTTAACACTTGGTTCACAATTTTCTCTAAGCCAAACACTGAGGTTTCACTCTGCCAAGATCATCTACATTCCAAAATCTCTTCATAGCAATGCTTTCAAGTTTTAGATCATGGAACACCACCAAATCACAAAGTTATTTCAAGTGTTTCAGGTCACATTTACTACATGTCATTGACTGTCAGGTCTATAAAATGAACTATCAAAGTCCACGTGAATGCATGCATGCACATGTATGCCTGTGCACGTCTGCCTGTTTTATTTCTTCAGTGAGCCATGCTCCACAAGAAGCCTTCTTTCTGCAGGTTTTGTGCTTTATTGCACTTGAAATCAATCTTCACAGAACACCCAAGCACCTAAGGGTTTGTTGTTTTTAAAAAGAGAACATGCTTGTTCCTGTCAAAAATCAAACCAAGGATTGGTATTTGCCTCAGATAATTTTTTTTTTCCCTCTGATCTCTGGAGGTGATATGAGAGGATTCCGTTCTGATTCTTGTGGAAACTGATGTCAACAAAACAGGCACACGAGCAACAGTAGGGAAAAAAAATCTTCCACTGCCCTATGCACCTTGCTGGGATGCTTCAGCTTTCTTTGGATGCAGCTCTACTGGAAGGCACCTGCAATTTCAGCCTGAAGAATTTCTTCCTCACTGATCTTCCTGCTGTAGCAGCCAGTAAGTACACACATCCTCAGCAGTCTTTTAAGCAAAAATCGTATTAAGATCATGAAACTCATTTCATGTAGGTAAAAATGCAGGAGATATTTTTTCATTAGCTACAAATTTAAAAAAAAAATATTTTAACTGTTAGGAAATTTTAGCTTTGCTTATTTGTTTTTTAGTTTAAATATATTTTCTTACAATGCATTTACTATTTCCAGCAGTGCCAATTTGTTGCATCTTAAAGTCAAACTCCTAACCTGGAACAAGACCCCAGCCACTTAGAAACATCGTGGTTTGAAACTTTTAGAGAGAATAATCTGCAACCACTACTGCAGGTGCCACAAAGCTGTTGCAGCCATGTCACTTAGTTGGATTGCTTATGTACCCGGGCATGAAAACAGGAGAAAGAAGTCTCAGTTTTTCATTGTGTAACTGCAAAACCAGGCACTAGATGAAAAGTATTCTTTCTGAGCTATTGAATGTCCAAACCCAAATCAATATTACTTACTATAGCTAACAATTCCTCAAAAAACAGCATTAAATGGAGACCTGGGTTGGTTTTTTTTCTCCTGTAGGCAGTTCAATTATCTTTCATTTCAAACTGAGAACCATCTCCCCAACTTTGAACTGTTGATCTTTGTGATTTTAAGTTTCAGTTGAAAAAAAAAAAAGAAAAAATAAATCAAAAGCAGTCTTCATCTAAAAGCACGCTTGCATAAGCTGCAAATCCTAAAAAGTCACCTTACAAATAGGAGACATAACTCCTATTATGTCTCACCCTCAAAAATGAAATTCAGGATGTCAATAAAGTCAAATTAACCTTTTCACCATGGCCTGAATCAGAGCTTTCTGTGCAGCCAGCCCTATTACCCCCTAACTAGCTGGGAAGGCAGGGGAGCTGCTCCCTTGGATCTCCTCTGCCAGCCAGATGAGAAAAAAAGTTCAAGTTGATGCTCCAGTTTTTCTTTCTCTGCATATACTCCAGCAGCCTGAGCAAACAAAGATGTTCTTTTTTTTATTATTATTCTTTTTTTCTTTTTCTTTTTTTTTTGTCTTTGGCTGGAAGGCTCGTGGATAGTTATTTAGAGGAGGAGAGAGTTTTAAATGGAGCATATTGCAAAATAAAGTATCATAAATAGACTACTAAGAAACCTCCTGGGTTTCTTTAAATTTGTGCTTTTGTATTTCTGACTCCTCAACAGAAAAATCACAGACTTGCTTCATCATTTAAATCTCTAACACAGCAAAGATCAAAGTCTGGTGCTGAGGAGTTCACACATTTGATGAGCTAATCAGCAGAGCTGACTCAAGTTTTGGGAGCATGCATAATGTAAGCAACAAAAGCAAAGGGCAACTGAAAACCAGAGCTGTAAAAACACTTTGTGACAGCCCCAGCATTTCAGTTATCTAAACCTGGATGGAACACAACACAGAAGAGTGCAATTTTCTACACACACACCAAGAAGTGCTCCCTCCAGGGCTCTTCCACCACTGGTTATTTCTATCTATAATAAATACCTGCTACTCCAGCCTTTATGAACCTTTTGCTTCATATGAGAGAGAAAAATTAACTGTTTCCCACATCTCTTGGTCATGCTCATAAGGTTTATGAGGTTATCACATCCCCTAAAACAAAACTACTCTAACCTTGTGTTTACATATGGAGCCAGAAAAGGACATTCTTGATCTGAGAAAAAAAAACCTCCACTGCCATCTTCCCATAGATCATGGATATATCTACAGAAAAACACCTTCAGCTGAGCTCCACCTGGTTACACACCCAGAGATGTGTAACCACAGCTCACATTCAGGTCCTGTTAAAGCCACTCCAGACAGCAAAGGATATCAGAGTACTAAAAATTTCTCTCTCTTTCCATTTCTAAATGCTCTGCAAATAAATGACTAAAAAACCTTGCCAGCAGCCATTTATAAACAGGATAAAAATAGGTTTTACAATTTATATTAAACCAAGAATCTCCCAGAAAGACATAAGCATTCACTGCAGGGCTGTTCTGGAATCCAGCTCTTTCATGACTTCTCAGTCACTACCAAGACACCTTCTGGTCTAGAAGCAGGATAGTCACAAGCATTTAAACAACAGAAGGTACTGACCAAAAAAAGTGATGAAGTGACTTTGGTACAAATGCCGAATAATCAGAATTTTTCTCTAGAAGGGCTTGAATTTTGTTCTTAATACTTCAAACTACTTAAAACCAGGGTCCTGGTGTGAAGTGCTGGCCTGCTGGATGAAAGCTCCAGCTGTACCTGAGCTGGAGAAAGGTGCATTAAAGCCTTTCCCCTTTTCAAAATGTGGTGTGAAGAGTAACAAAAAGCCTATACCAGTAAATGTCTTGGTCCATATTTTTAATTCACTCATATCTTGCAATTGCCAGTCCAGAATCTCCAAGCACTTCATAAATGTAAGATTATAAAGCAATGTTAACATATGTCAGAACATCATACATATGTATAAGGACACAAAGACACTGCAGGACAAGTTTGAAGATGGAAAACTTTTTTTATACTAAGTGTAACAGTTCATCAGTACAAACTGGTGCACACTTTGTGCTTCTTTTGCAAATGTAGGTCTGTTATGGGCCATGGAAATTCGTGCAGACATCTAAATGCCTTTTTGCAGAGTGGTTTGTACACCTAGAAAGCTTCAGTTTGTTCCAGGTCCTACTGAACCAACAGGCAGACAAATGTATCCAACACAAAGTTCTGATTGAAAACAAGGAACCTCATCGATTCCAGCCTGACAGATAACACACACAACAACTCTGGCTACTGCAATGATGTACTGAAAATCATTAAGGCTGTAATAAAACCAATGCAATAACAGCAAAATTGCACTTTAAACTTCCAAGTCCCAGCCTGTCTGGACAGACAACCCTTCACATTCAGCATGTCATGCACTAGACAATGTGGTAGACAGACCTCTTCTCCCTCTCAGAGACCCAAAGCAACAGATGGAGCAATTAGCTCCCTGTCCCACAATATTGCTGCTTTTTGAACTCAGGGTGCCAGGGAAGATAATTGCTTTCCCTGCTCTCCTGGAATATGCTCCATTGTTTGCTGACAAATTCTCTTACTCAAAAACACACACCATAAAGCCCAGGGCAATGAAGCATTTGTGTGGCTCTGTAAACGTAGCTAACCACAAAAAATTCCTCCCCAATGCAACATCCAGCACTCAGATGTAAGTCTCCAGCCAGTCTGGCTGCTGCAGAACACACTTGTGAGAGATGCACCAAGGAAGTGCCTTGTTGCATACTAAAAGAGAGACCTAAGAGATGTTTCCATGACATTTGAATAAAAATTATTGGTCGTTACACAATGTTCCTCAACTAAAATGCTTATTTAGACACTTAGACTCCTAGTGGCCATATTACACTTCAGCAGCAGGCAATTTAATTTATATTTGGCTCTCTGGTATGGAGAGCAAACATGGATATAAAATGGCAAGTCAGCATTTTGAATTAATTACTAATTACTACCATGGTCTTCTTGTCATAATCTTGTCTACTCCCTATCAAAAAACAAAATGAACCAAACAACAACAGCAAAAACTAACAAAAACACCAAAAACACAAAAAAAAAAAGGAGTTAAAGCTTCTTTGAAGTCTCATTCCTTATTTTTCTCTTCTCCACATTTTATTCAAAGAAACACAAACATCACCCTACACATTTCCTCGTGTATCACTGCACACACTGTGCTGCAGCACTGAATATATTTTGTTCATATTTTGGTTTAAGATCATCACAGGCTAGAGAAACATTGGATTTTAAAAATACTGGGTCATGCCATACATTTAAATTGCTATTGAATTTACCCTTGTCAAAAAAAAAAAAAACACCTTTATGCACTGCAAATCCAGGTTAAAGTGTAAGGAGAGCTCCAGGCAATTCCAGGGACAAGTTAACCCACATGATTCCCAATAAAAGTTCACAGGAGACAATGATACGAGTCAATTATTGCTCTCAAAGGCTCAGACAGGAGCCTGGGAATATCTGGGTGACAGCACCTTTAACTCATTCTGCTGCTCCCTCCATACCTTCTCAGGCTGCTCCTCCAGCACAGCATGAGAGGATTGAATAGTTTTGTTTTTTTTTCCCCCTGACCACTTCAGGAAGCTGTGTATGATTGGTGAGGCACAGGATGGACAGAATTTATTTCCTAAGACAATTCACATCAGCTGGTTTCAGCCTATTACTTTCAGCATGGTAAGGAGCATCACCTGTAGTGTATTCTATATCCTGCAATTATTGATGCAGTGCCTCAAAATTTGCTAAGTGCCATCCGTGAAGATTTGCAGCTCAGACTTCGATGGGTTCTGATCATGTAAACCAGACTCAACCAGAACACAGGCAGCTTGGACAGTTTATGCCAAGTATATATTCATTTCAACCAACTTCCTTCCAAAACTGAAGGAAGCAGTGATATAAAATCACATTTTATATGTAGCAGAGTGCATCTGTTACTGTTTCTCCCTAATGGCTCTTGTGCCACTCATCCATTCCTTTACCTCCTGGTGAATTCCAGCCTCTGTTTGGTATCCACTCCCTGGTTAAGTTCACATAACTGTTGGGTATTTTTTAGACAGAGTAGGATAGACCATGGAAGCAAAGGAAACAAAAACCAGCTGCTTACAGACATGCAGCTCCTAAAACCATGTACACATCATTTTGACAGTCCAAACTCTCTAGAGAAAGAGCTCTGTTAGGGCCAGAATCTGTCAAAACCATGATCTTCTGCAGGATTTGCACATGGAGGAAACAGGGCATTATTTACAGTAGGTAGCAAACCACTATTAATTCATTATTATTTTTCACATCTGTATAAACGTTTCATTTGCATGAACTATTATTTTTTCACGTCACTTTGCAGAGCTTTAAAATACACAATAAAATTTCACCAGAAGTATCTCAGCACAGACTGTACCTTAGCTCTTCACTCTGACCAATGCTTGCTGCAATGGATAGAACACCACGTCTTGTATTTTTTTTTGTTACAGCATTCCTTTCTTTCCTTGTAATCTTTTATTAGCTTTCATTCTCAGTTGTCCACTTTGATTTAAGATATATCTTTCCTCTAAACTGACAAGGCAGCATGAAGCAGGCATATCAAAGCTCAAGAGTTATTTACTTGAAAAATGCCAGCTTTGAAGATCTCTTCTTTTCCTTTAAATGGAGTCTTTCAAAGTCCAGTCTATGCAAGTCTCCATTGAGTAAAATGACTGCACTCCTCAGACAGCTGCTCTTTGGCAGTCTGTGATCCATCTGGTAGCTCAGGCAATATATAAAGGCTGCATAATAGAGTTAACCCAAAATGGCATTCCCTCTGAGTTAAAAACACACTGAAGATTCACAAAGAGAAAAGTTTGTGTAAAGAAAAATACTTGCATGAAGATCTCTACAGCCCAGCGTGGCTCTCCTCTTTCATAACACCTTTGAGAGAGTGACTGGCTTTGGTCTGGCTGGAGTAGGAACAGCAATCCCCAAATGGGATGATCATACAGTCCTGTTTTCTTCCCCAGCTCTCCTCAACCCCTGACTAAAAATCCTCAGGTCCTTGATTTAGTCTGCAGCTTCCTCATGTATCATACCCCCCTCCAACACACTGTAATAGCTGATCCTGCAACAGTAAAAATCAAGGATGAGAGAACTCAGACACCTGTCAAAAGAGTGAGTTTTTGGGGTAAGAGGAACAGTTAAAAAAAAAATAAAAATCCCTGTTAAAATAGACAAAACCCTGTGAAAATAAGTAGCAGAATCAATCACAGAGTAATTCACATCGGAGATCTTCCAGGGCCATCTAGTCCAACTCCTCACCCAAAACGTAGCTAGCTGCAAAGTTAGGTTCAGCGTTGAAATTCAAGCAGAGTTCTCCTTGTCCTCTCACTGAGCATGTCCAGATGATGTGGCTCCAAGATGATGTTCCTCATCCCTCTTTATTACAACTATTATTCAGTGACTTCCCTGCCTCGCTTCCCTCACATTCCATCATCCTGCAGTCACAGCAGCCAAAGCTGCCACTAATCTTCAGTGTCTCAAACTGGTTAAAAGTAGCAGGTAGCAAAGAATTGTCTCTTTTTTTTTTTTTTTTTTTTTTTTTTTTTTTTTTTTTTTTTTTAATTTATTTTTTTTATTATTTTTATTTTTTTATTTCCTTTTGTTTGTTTTTTTGTTTTGTTTTTTTTAAAAATCTCAATTAGAAGCTGCAGCTTCAAATTATCCTTGCTGCAGTCCCTCTTGGGTTGCTTGTGTCCTGACACCCTGCCCTTCCAGCAGATGTTGGGGTGATATTCCTGCACAAAAAGAGCATTTCCAAGAAGATCCAGCAACTCACAGGCTTCCATGAGACCCCACAAATAGACTTTACACCTGTGAGTCCACAGCTCAAAGTTATCTCTGACTTAAAGAGAGCTCCAGAGACAGACATTCTCCACATTAAAACCATGCTAGCACAAAAACTCAGCATATACTGTTCTCTTTCACAAGCATGGAAAGTTTTGGGGGAAAAAAGATGGCTTTTTTTTTTTTTTTTTTTTTTT